>CM076572.1:134727770-135049740 GCA_034641835.2 Pinus albicaulis | reverse complement strand
AGTACTATATATTCTTTTTTGATTGTCCTTTGATAAGTTGCAATAGAATGGGTTGAAAATTATCTCTTTGTTTCATATCTTCTCTCCCTAAATTTTCAGGAAGTTTGAGGACATTTGACATGATCATTTTGTTATTATTTTATACTCTAATATCTAATAGTCCTAAAAGCTAAAAAACCTATGGCTAATATCTAAGTACTCTTCTTCGACGAACATAAAATTTCAATTTTGGATTAATTTCCTGAGTGTGTGAAATTTCCATGTGATGTCTTGGTCCTAGTCAGTGAAGGTCCTTACTAGGTTCTAGTATCGAATGCCCCATTAATTAGTGAAAAATAATTGAATTTTATACCTAAAGTAATTTTATGCCTCTTGGTGCATAACATATATCAAGTGTTAAGTTACATTTATGTTAATTCATACATTGTGAACATATTAGAAATTAATTAAATAAACTTGTATTTACATATGCATGATGATTACAAAGTACAATACAACCTCATATACATATATACACACACACACACACACAGATATATATATATATATATATATATATATATATATATATATATATATATATATATATGTATATCGATGATTACAAAGTACAATACAACCTCATATATATATATATATACACACACACACACAGATATATATATATATATATATATATATATATATATATATATATATATATATACTTTACTTGTGTAAAGTAGTATATATATATATATATATGTCATAGTATACCATGTGGTAGCATGTGGTGTTTTTTTTAATGATAGATTTATAATATAACTATGTTAGGATTATAAGTCCCTAGGGTTAGTGTTATAGGTCAATTTAGGCACCATTCCCAATGACTTTGGTTAAACTAGACATCATCCCTAAGACCAATGAAATAGGGTCTATCATCCCCTATCATTTCATTTGCTACATGCCCTAAGACAAGAACAAATCATTCATGACTTCTATTGTGAGATTTCCAAGGTTTGAAGTATATTTTATATCACTTATGAGCTCAACAATGATGCCTCTCAAGGGACTAACTGCGTTGTATATGAAGCTCCCTCCATTCAAGGGTGCACTACAATGCACTTCCCAACATTCAAGAGTGCGTTGGTAAAATGGGAGCGAAATTCTCATTGTTCTGGAATCTCCACATGGCTAGTGCCTTCTAGAAGAGTCCATATGTGTCAAATTGAATCCATGTATCAAACACCTGCGAGCTTGGGAACATGTCTTGCCTATTATTAAAGTTAATTGTTTGAGAAGACTACACTCGGCTACTCTATAAATTGAGCCTGAATCCTGGGTGAAAACAGAAAATTGGTAAAGGCCACATTTAGTTCTCGATTAGTGTGTGATTGAAATTGATATCTTATTTGGTGAGATGTTTATTGTGACGAGGCTTGGATGAATGTTGGAGTTGGTGACATAAAATCAATCACTGGTTGTAACCTCCCCCTTCTATCCATCAATAAAGATTGCTGCTCATCTTCCCACATATGTATTTGTTTATGTTTCTATCTTTCATATCATGGATTCTTAGCTGATGTATATGTTTCATGTTTCAATGATTTAACTGATTAAGATAAATAGCCATCTATATATTGCAATCCTTTTGTTGTTTAGTGTTTATACTTGGAGGAACCAGTCTGGTGATCAAAGTTGGATTGGAAGCTACAACAAGAGCAACAGAAGGAGAATAGGAAGCGCTTGGATCACAAGTAAGTTACGCTATCGTTTTGTGTGTCTATTTACTCTTAGAAAAAGTGTCTACAAATTCTTTGATCTGTTGTTCTAAATGCGTAGCACCACATTTAGCGAATGTGTTTTATCCGTAATCCATAATTCCGCATAACAAATTAGCGTCTCTGCTGGGGAAATTCCCTTCATCCTTGGTTTTTTTGCCTCTACTTATCCACCCAGTAGCATCTACTCTCAATTATTAGGCTTTTGAAAAAAATAATTGCATTAGAAGTGTGTTTAGTAGCTTGAATTTTTTTCTCTGTTGCGCCCAACGCACTGCTGGTCTAGACACATTGCTTTGAATAGCACTGTCTCCTACTCAGGGGTGCTTTTCAACGCACTGTCTCCCCTTAGAGACTGTGTTTCCCCCTAAGCCAACCAAATTCCCTTTCAATTTTTCATTTCCATCACATTCAGCCTTTTGATTGTTTTGTTTTCAATTGTCTGATACCTCATAGAGACCAGTGAATTTGTCTGAATCTTCCTCCATTGAAATGTAAGTTTGTTCAATGTATCTTTAAGTGTTTTTCTTTATCATTGAAAAATCAAATTCAAAGTATTTTATTTCTGCATTAGATCCATTTGTTTTTGTAAAGGAAATTTTCGTCAAATTCTTCATTTCCCGTAGGAAAAATTGTCATTCCATTCTTCGTTTTTCCTAAAAGAGAAATTGTTGTTAAATTCATCGTTTCTCAAAGAAGAAAGCATTTGTTTTTGTTGATTTGATGCATATAGTTTCCTTTTTGCATTCACATTAAGGGGAATTAAAATAAAAACCTGCATTTGCATGTAGTGAATTGTATATTTTGCATAGGAACAAATTAGGAAAGCTGCATATTATTTTGTGCTCTTTATTGTTTTCTCTCAAAATTTATTGCTCTTTCCCTTTAGTAGCTAAGATTTTCATTGAAAAAGCTAAAAGTGAAAAGTTTTCTTATCATTTTAGTTTTCATTTTATGAATTTCCATCACATCATCGTGGTGAACCTTGAAAGGAAAATTGATAAACAAGATCAACTTAAAATTTACATCAATTTACCTAAAAAGGAATTGGAACCATAATGATAACATTTAGAAGGTCTAGGCTAGAGACGTGTTCCGGCATCATAAAACATACCAGTGGTCATTAATTGTCTACGATACATTTCTAGTGTGATACCTCACACCACATACGTAAGTATATCGTAGCTCGTCCACATACCTTCGGGTATATTGGGCGGTGTTATAGTATGAAAAGTATAAAGGGGTGCTCTCACTGTGCGGTTTCGCATTAGAGATCACTAATATAGACTTGGGCCTCCATGTACCTTCAGGTATATTTGGGAGGAAAAATTTAGGTTTCTATCCATCCACAGTGAACCGAGTCAGACGTCTTGTAAATTGTGATACACCGAACACAGCATTCGGGGAGATTGCCTGGTCGTACTTCTTGGTTCGCCAGGAGGTATTCTACAGTTCACAGTTTCTTGGTAAACCTTTTGCTTAACATTACCCTTTTATTTTGTTTTTTTTTTTTGGTCATAAAATAAATCAGTCATCGTGAAAGAAGAAAATCCCTTTCCCTGTCATTCGCGTAGACTTGCATTGAAGCCACTTTTACCACAGGAAGTTACTTTTGGTCGGCGAAGGCGACTTCACTCTACCGAAATAAGTACCTCTAGTGAAGCATCATCTTAACATATACTAAAGTCGGCACAAGTTGTTTCTACAAATCTTGGTTTGTCTGTTTTCATCAAGACGGAGTCCTCACAGCTACCTGTGGTCATGATACATCTAATCAGTGAAACCATACCTCCCAAACCCGACATTTTTCAACTAGAAGTTGATCTAAATCTTATCTCTTTTTTGCCATAACATCTGCATCCCGAAATCAAATGACTGGAAGTTGTTCTTGTATCAGTCAACCCACAATCTATTGTAGCCATTGAGTCTCCCATATCGCGCATTCAACCTCCTAAAATATACTTTGGGCCTGACGACGAAATCCTTCCACCTGGTTTAATTTCGATTGAAGAAATCCCACAAGGCGAAACACCTTTAACTCCAACCCATTTTGGGGAGGATCTTTACCTATACGAGTCTTTTCCTCAATCACAAACCTCTCTTTTGTTGATCCTGTGCTTATTCAAATTCATGTTGATTCAAAAGGGTATACATTTGGTCAAGTAACCATTCCTGAACCAACGTCTTCGGTTGGACCATCTATTCCAATTGTGTCAGCACCTGCTCTCGCTGCCACGTCGATGTTCACAACTTCACTAGAGTCATATTTACATGGTGGCCCTATGGTTCCATCAGGTTATAAATATTTATCTGGAATTTTCTCTGGTGCATCTTCAAATCCATGGAATTCACCAATGTCATTGTCTGGTATTCTAACTAGTAAACCTATAGTGAGTATTGAACGGCTCAATCCTTTATATCCATCATCAAGGTAATATCAAGCTGGTCCATCTGGGTCTATTCCATCCAACACCATCTCAACTAGACTCCCTGCATTTGGAGAACAATATTTTCCGTCTTGTTATACCCCTCATGTTGGGGGGAAACCTATGTTCACCCACTTTGACAGTACTATATCATTTTGGTCAACCTAATGTCGAAATGAATGTTTGCCAATGGCAACCCACTCTGCCTATCCAAACACAAATGGTTATACACTCGTATCAACCGGTTCAACCTGTTGCACCCACATAAATTCCAGTTGTTAATACATCTTTACCCCTGTTACAGACGCAAACTATTGTATAACAACTGTTTCAGGCGGGTCCTTCAACTCAATACCCTCAAGTATTGGACCCTCAAACTCCAACTCCTTCGGCTAATTTACAACAACCACCTGTACCCGGAATCATTTATTCATAGGTTGGATTACCATATTATGGGATATTGCAGCCACAACCAGGTTATACCTATCCTCAAACTAATCCAATTTATTCTAATTTAGGTAATAACATTGGTGGATAGACCCCTTGGTAGCCTTAGGCGCAAATTCCACAACCTTCATTTCAACAAGTTTCGTACCCAGGTTTTGGTCAACAGAATCCTCAAGTGTTTTCCTATTAAAATAAACCTTATCTAGGTTACCAGCAATAGATTCCTTATGCTGGTGCTCAAAGGCCTGTTGCCTAAGAAATTCCATCATACCCTGGCTATGCTTATAATGACCTCAATTGACAGTTGCCCTTTGTCGCAAATTTAGAGTTACCGGATTTAAACCAGCTCACCAATTACCCTCGGATATTCCTAAGTTCAATGGAAACCTTTGGGAAGACCCGTTGACTCATGTTATGACTTATATTTGTGGTGTTCATCAAAATCCCTGAATGATGAATCTGTTCAACTATGTCTTTTCCAACGTACGCTCACAAGTCCGGCTACAAAATGGTACATTGAGTTCCCTGGAGCTTCTTTTGATAATTTCACTGCCCTAGCTACTATCTTTTTGACTCACTTCCAGTTACCCATACGATATGAAACTAGAATGGAACTATTGACTAATTTTAAATAGACTAATGCTACTCAAATTTATGATCATATTCATGAGTGGCGTCGTTGTTGTAGAACGGTTAAGACATTTGTCCCTGATCAGCTCCTTGATGAGTGGTTCATTAAGTCCCTGTTTCCATCTATAACTAAGAATCTGGCTAAGGGTGTCGTCGTCACTGAAGAGCAGGTCATTTCTCGTGCCCAATATTTAGACTTGAGTTATACTCAGTCTGGCACACTCTACGAGAAAATTCCTAGCGTGCCGCGATCTAATTTTATTGTTCCTCCTCCATCAAAGGACTCTCATGCTGGAGATAGTATGATCGATATTGCAAGCACACATCATACTACTGCATATAATCCTACGCCTTCTTCCGAAATCAATTTTGTGTCATTTGAAAAAGGCAAAAATGACAAGCAACCCGGAAGTAATAAAAAAGGGAAATCAAAGAAAAAGAAAACTTCTAACCCGCAGGAAAGATCATTTGATCAATCATCTAGAAATCAGAAACCTCGTTATCCATGCATAATCTATAATGAGGAACACTTTTTTCAATATTTTCCTCACCACGCTGAAGTCTCAAAAATGGTTAAGACCTCACATGCATCAGCTGTGTTGACAGATTCATTTCTGAATCCGGATAAAAATTTGGTTGCTACATATCCAGCTTCTAGTTCCCAAGTGCTTATGTTATCTATCATGAAGACATTGACAGATGTTTTGGTGTCAACGCGTAATAACTATTATGGTAGTCATTCAACTGATCAAACTACTACCTTGACCACAAATCCGTCCACGGAATCGGTATCGCCACCTATTATTCATGAATTGACAATCAAGCCACCAAAGGGAGTAGTTCATAAATCAACATTTAATCCTCGAGCCAGAGCTGCTCAAAATTATAATATAGTTGAATATTTGGCTTAATCCCGTTTAGATATGTCAGTGCTTGAGGTGCTACAAAATTTTCCCTCCCAAAAATAGGCTTTGTTGTCGGTAATTGGTGGAATTGATCCGATTAATTCTAATCTTGTAGTCTTTAATCATACGAGCTATGTGCTGCAATTACCAGCAGAATTGGAATTATCTATCCAAGTAAATGTTCTCAATCACCTTGTCCATCGTACTATTATTGATGAGGGAGAATCTACGTGCATTATGTCTCTAAACTGTTGGAAGTCACTTGCCTCATCGTGCCTATCTCAATCATCAACAACATTGAAGGCTTTTGACGGACGTACATATAAGCCTTGCAGTATTATCAATAACCTGCATGTTGAACTAGGGGGAAAGACAGTCAATGTTGAAATCGAGGTTGTTGACGGACCCCTTGACTACAATATTTTACTCGGAAGACCATGGGTATATGCTATGACTGCAATTTTTTCTATATATTTTAGAATGATCGCCTTTCCACATAAAGGTGTTATCATAGTCATCAATCAGCTATCTTTATTTGCCTCCATTTCCCAGGTAACTGGAAGTATTCCATTAGTTCACACACCCCAACTCACACTTCATAACATTGGTGTAGGACTCTTAAAGGATTCCACTTTCATGGGAACCTTTACATTACCGCCGCCTGCGACATCGGCAGAAATTGCAAGTATAGGGACCTGCTACAGTATCTCTTCCATTCCATCTAGCTTAAGGAAGAGTACGAGTGATTCTGAAATTGTTACGTGAGATGAATTTCTACCACCCAGCCATGTTGAGTTGGCATAGAAATCAATCTATCTGGCTTGGGCGGCAAATCCAAAATCATCGTCGTTGGTTGTTTGGGTTGATCGTTAATTAGATTTTGGTACTCCTTCTAATCCTTTTTCCTCAAATTTCTTGATAGATGAGAATATTTTGGAAACCATGATGTCAGACGAAGAACCATGGAAATATTATCATCAACCTTCCCATCTTCCTGATTATGAAGAAAATAATATTAGTGAACTATATCACCCATCAATCAAAAATTTCTTTTCAAATTCTTTTCCTATTAATGCAATCGATTCTGAGCAAAGTTTGTCAAATATTGAAGAAACCATTTCTATCGATATTTCGACCAAACCTGGCATTGTAGAAAAAATTCATGTCGACGTGTCTTGTTCTCCATCAGAACTTGAAACATACCACTCTCTCTTTCGTGAATTTCATGATGTATTTTCTTGGTCTTATGAGGAAATTCCAGGCATAGATATTAGTATCATTGAACACACTATTAATATGTACCCTGATGTCAAGTCGGTACGTTAACGCCTTCATCCTGTTCATCCGAAGAAGGTCATTGCCATTAAAGCATAAGTTGAAAAACTTTTTCAGGCTGGTTTCATTTACCCTATTCCGCTAACTGAGTGGGTTTCCAACATTTTTCCTGTTATGAAAAAACAAGGAACCATCAAAGTGTGCGTCGATTATCGGGATGTCAATATTGCTTGTCCAAAACAAAACAATCCTACTCTCTTTATCGACCAGATTATTGACGATTGTGTTGGATGCAAAATCTTTTCGTTCATGGATGGATTTTCCAGCTACAATCAAATAAATATCCACCCATAAGACCAATATAAGACAGCATTCATCTGTCCCTAGGGCACATTCGCTTATCAAAAACTCCCGTTTGGTTTAAAGAACATTGGGGCAACTTTTCAGAGAGAAATGGACTATTCTTTTAATGACATCAAGCACATTGTTTAACCCTATCTAGATGATTTACCCACACATTCACGAAATCAGAGTGATCACTTGATGCATTTGAGAGCTATCTTTTTACGCTGTCGACACTACAAAATATGCCTCAATCCACATAAATGTGTGTTTTGTGTTGGATCTGGTCGTTTTCTAGGATTTGTCGTCTCAAAAGAAGGAATTAGAATGGACCCACTAAAGGTCCAGGGCATTCTTGATTTTCCTGCACCATCAAATTTACTTTAGTTACAAAAAATTCAAGGAAAGGCTAAATTCCTAAGGAATTTCATACCCAACTACGTCGAAATGGCTAAAGGATTTACTCATCTCTTGAAAAAATGGATTCCCTTCCATTGGGACCAAGTGGTGCAAGCTTCTTTTGATGTTGTCAAGGATACTCTTGTCTGAGCTTCATTAATGTATCCCCCCAATTATCAGAGTGATTATTTCTTATATATCGTCGTGGTTGATACGACCATTGCTATGGTATTGGTCCAAGTAGAAAATGGGATAGAACATCTGATCTATTATTTGAGTCATAATCTCAATGATACAGAAGTGAAGTATTTGTATGTAGAAAAGCTTGCCTTGGCAGCCGTTCAAGCTGTCCAAATATTTCGCAACTATATCCTATTCCGAAATACCATTATCATTTCGAATTGCAACCCCATGACTTATATCTTATCATGTCAATTGCTGGGGGGGAAGTATTCAAAATGGATTGTCATTTTGCAGGAATTTGATTTGAAATTCATCAAATCCAAGTCAAATAAGTCTTTAGTTTTGGCTGAGCTTCTATGTGACCTTCCCTCAGATCGTACTGATACTATGTTGGAACCATCTATTCCAGACAATTCTATGTTTCTGATTGGAATACTTGATCCTTGGTATGGGGATTTTATCATTTATCTCCAAACCCAAACTTTTCGGCCTGATACGTCTCACTCTAACCAGCGACGTATTCGATACCAAGCCAAATATTATATGATTGTCGGTGATATACTTTATCGTCATGGTGTCGATATAATTTATAGAAGATGCCTCACTCATGAGGACGCCGAAAAGGTTTTAAATGATTTTCATGTTGGGGCCTATGGTGGACACTTGTCTAGGTACACTACTACACAAAAGATACTATGCACTGGTTACTTTTGGCCTACTATATTTCGTGACTGCATCCTCGCGGTCAGAAGTTTTCATGCATGCCAGATATTTGATCGTAAAATCTGCAAACCACCAGCGCCAATGCATCATGTTGTCTCTGTGGGACCATTTTCGAAATGGGGCATTGACTTCATGACCTGTAACCCTTGTTCATCCAGGGGGCAGGGTTATATTATTGTCACAGTAGACTACTTTACCAAATGGGTCGAAGCGATTCCTACATTCAACAACATAGGACAAACAGCTGCATTGTTTTTCTTCAATCATGTCATTGCACAGTTTGGGGTCCCACAGGCTATAGTCACAGATCATGGGAAGCATTTTTGCAACCATATGATGATTGAATTGACTGCCAAGTTAGGATTTTCCCATTATAATTCTACTTCTTATTATCCACAATCAAATGGAAAAGTTGAGGCTATCAACAACATTCTTAAACGTATGCTTCAATGAATGATAGAAGTTCATAACAGAAATTAGCATTTGATCTTGTACTCGGCCTTGTGGGTGTACCAAACCTCGATGAGAAACGCAACTGTATTTACTCCCTTTCAATTGGTGTATGGTTTGGAAGCTATCTTGCCAATCCAATGTGAAATATCATCATTAAAACTCGCAATCAACTTGTTACCTGACACCTCAGATGAAGAAGCGCGTCTTTTTAACCTCATCCATCTTGATGAAACGTGTCGTGAAGACCAATTGGCCAACGAAGCGCATAAGAGACGTATAAAGGCGCAATACGACAAAAATGTCCAGCCTCGCATTTTCTCAAAGGGCGACTTGGTCCTTGTTTATGATCAAGAAGTTGATGTAATAGATACATGGAAATTGGAGCCATTATGTCATGTCCCCTATATTGTCAAAAGAGTTCTTACTAATGGTGCCTACGAGTTGGTGGATTACGATGGAATTCCATTGGTGCAGCCCCGAAATGGGTTGTATCTGAAACATTACTATGCTTAATCATAAGCGTAGTAATTTTTTGTATTATATTGTATATATACAATGTTGATTTGCATTCACTGTCTTAGTTTTTTTTTTAGAGTTTTCTTGACGTCAATAATCCACTTTACATTTCATCGCAGATGTTTGAATCTTTGGAACCATTTGTTGGATATGTTGATGGTGCTAGTCGTAGTACGCAGAATCTATCCTTTGTAGCATGGGCCATTTTTTCTCCAAATGGCGAGTTAGTGAGTTTTCAAGGGATTTTTATTGGTATATAGACAAACAATATCTTTGAGTATAGCGCGTTGATCTAACTTCTCTCTGATGACATTTAATTTTGTATTAACTGCATCATCATAAGGTTAGACTCACAACTTGTGGTATTACAACTTACTATTGTTTATACTATTAGAAATCCAACAATACATCATTTATTCATAAGATTTTGACTTTTGGAAATACACTTTGATTTTATTCAATATCAACATATTTCCAGAAACTTGAACACATTGACTGATTCTTTAGCTAATCATGTTACAGACAAACCTTTGCAACACATGTAAAGATACATTCACATAATTGAATATGATTGCATAATAAACATAGGAAAACACTAAAATCAAATAGATAGATAGTTATAGGTTTTTACAAAAAAAAATTCCCAAGACACATTGGTCATCTGACCTCAAAATGTATGCAATATGTCAAAAGTAAACTAGTGATGCTCATGGTAACATGCTATAGATCTAGCTATCCTACAAAGTAACCACATCCAGAGGTTAGGAATGCCTATAGTGTGGCGTTACAGTCGCATGGGTAACTCTTCGATCCGGAAATCCAGAATCCTGAAGGTCAACCCCTCTATGTGTTTTCAAAGCTCAAACAGAGTCTCAGCCATGTCTAAATCCTGAAGGACTGCTCTCCCGACAGCCCTCTCTGCTGGCTCATCCACTCCATGCTCTGTTTCCTCCACTGGTTGAACTAGACCAACATTTTCATTACATTAAAACTTTAGTTTAGTCTTGGGAAAACATCAAAATACAAAAACATGTATAAACCTTAGAAAAATAAAAAAACATGGTCAAAACATTCTTACCGATTTCACCCCACTGAGAGCCTTCTATTAACTCCTTGGAAATCGACACCTACGTATGCATACTCATCGATGGCGATAACTTCTGGCCTGAACCTGGCAAAGAATGCAGTCGATAACATGATGGAAGATTGGCTTGCATGCCTAGCCGTCAGTTCTACCCATCTCTCCATCCTCGGATCTATAGGGTTAGACACACCCAATGTCACGTGTTGAGGTTGCATTAGTGGAATCTGCTCTAAGGAAAATGAAATGAGGATCGAACCATAACTAAAGTTTTTCTTCCTTCCTCCCTTTTCCTTGCTCAGTTGTTCTTTTATTTGAGAAAGTATAGCTTCAGACTAGTTGAAAACTGTTGGCTCCATGCACTCTAGCGCATACTGCATATCAGATCTATTCACTACATGTAGTGTAACAGTGTCGTCAAACTTTGCGATTGTGAATAGAATGTTTCTCAAATTCAAATCATGAACGTCGCAGATGTTTATTTTCCCATCCTTGCTTGGCTCTACCCCTGGATAGCAATATTGAAAAACATAGTCTCTCACCGTCTCTCCTCCGAGAGCAGACCTGGAGAGAGAAATGGGCAAGCCTCTCCTCGATAAGCCTGTCAGAAAATATACATCCTCCACTGTAATAGGAACCACTTTGTTCCTAATGTGAAATGCCTCAATTTCCAGTTCCCATGCACAAACTAGGAACTCCAAAAGTTCTATTTGTTGCCTCATACCTGACAAGCAGAAGTACTTTAATAACCCACAATCTCTTAGAGATCTTATAGTACCCGGATCATTAAGGGAAATCATATTTTATTCTTCATGCTCTCTTTCTCTCCAAGTAATCGCCATTCTAGTCTGATGAAACCTTGAAACATAACCATAAGACTCATTAGACTCCTTTTCATGCAAAAATTTAGGCAAAATTTGGTTAAAATGCAAGAATCAAGAATGTGAATTGAGCCCAATGCAGTCTTGAACAATAGACAGTTTGTTTCATATGCACCTAGGCTTCATTTTAGGTGCTCCACAATGCATTTTTCGATGCTCAAGGGTGCATTTCCCTCTTTGGAAAAATAATTTATCCTAAGGGGCCCAAATCCATAAAAATTTGCAGTGAAATGAACTGAAATGAATATTAAATAAAGACAGGGTTTATGGCACCAACCTAGATCAAACGGCGATGAAAACCATCCACAGATTCAATCGCAATCAATGGCTGAAGTTCGGGGGCAAAAATAGGTTCATACCTCCAAAATGAAAATGGTAACTTTCAAATGGTAAATATGAATAGTAAAACTCTTTTAATTACTCATTTGATTATTTTCAAATAATATTTATTGCTATGACTATGGTTTTATTCTATTTTTATCGTGAAACGGGTATTTTTGATCCATTTGATGTTGTTCTGAACAGGTTTTGTAAATGATGAGCATATTAGTCGTGCACATTTATTTCAAGAATGATTTGACCACAAAGCATACTTTTATCCTTATTTTTTGAGATTTGATAAAAATGAAAAAGGACTTGAAGTACATTTTTTTCTCTTTTTCGAGCTTCGACAACAGCAAAAAAGGAAACCCTGGAGTCTTCTTTTAGCTCTTTTTAGACTCCAATAATGTGAAAAGATTATCGAGCACTTGTCTTTTTGAGCTTGTAAAAGTAAATGAATTGATATCTACTCAGTATAAGCTTAACCCTTTTCCGAACTAAGATAGATTATTTACGAAAAAGGAATGGCTTAGTCGAACATGGCTAGGAGGTTCTCTCGGATATTATTTTACACTTTTTCGGATCTGAGCGACAACTTTACGAAAAAAGTACTTATGGAATTTTCTTTCGTTCTCTTTTTCAAACTCTCTAAATATGAAAAAGGACCAGGTTTTCATTGTCGTTAGGCTCGTTAAAACATAAAATAGCAACGGGCTTGTCAATCATGGCAAGAATTGAGTTTTATTCATCGCTAGCCTCGTTAAATTTTTAAATAGAGATACATTATTCACCCGAAGGGTTGAATTATAGATCAAGCATAGGTTATCCTCCTCAATATTTTTAAAAAATAAAGAGGTACTGGTCAAAAAATGACCAGGGAAAATTTGGGAAAGTGAACAGAACTTTTACGGTAGTAGGTTGCTCTTGAACATGACAATTCACTCTGTCATCGTCACTATTTGGGTTGGGTAATATTATTAACGGTTCATTCATACCTATGGTTCATCATAACTTCACTTCGGTTTAGGGTCAATGCTGCCAACTCATCTCAATGTCGTTGATATGTTCAAGAGAAGTCATCCAGTGAATACTCATCCTTCTACAATACTCATAAACCTTCATTCTCATGACATTCATCCCTGAACATTGCTATATCAAGTCACATTTTGTCTCCGAAATTAGTAACTCCCATTTCGCAATAAAGTGGCTTCCTGTCGACGTCAAATCATCATCCAGGAAGTTCACTTAGAAACATCATCTTCCAGTACCATGAGGCTTGTTATGGCATCGACAAGATCCTCGCTTCTGGACTTTTGATCGAGAGAATTTTTTTGGAATTTGACATCAAATCATCTATTCACACCTTACGAAACGTATTGCAATACCTTAAGGGCCATTAACATCAATGATGGTTCTCTCGCATTTTTTAATAGCTCACATCATTAGCTAGTAATCAAACGATGTCTTACCATGTTTGACTAGAAATCATATATTCGCATGGCTAGACTTATACCTGAACAATCGAGTGAACAAGATAAGAAGACCCTGGATCTAGTTTCAGCCATTCGATCTACGATTTCATGATTTTTGTACACATTATTTGTACGGGGACCTTACATACAGTTCGTCATCCGAACATGGGCCTATATCTGTAGGCATGTATGTATTGGGAAAAATTCCAATGTAGACGACTTTCTGCACTATGTACATGTTATTAGATAGTTTATGTGTTGAGCATGGGAATTCCTTCCCTCAGAAATTCATGATCAAGAGGATATATCGTGATGTAATGTATTTTAAGATTGATGTAGGTTGCCACTCCGCTTCAATTCCAGCCCATCACAGCGTAAAGCATCTCATTCAAAAAATATTGTTATTATTATTCTGACTTCATACTTTAGGGGGGAGATCTTATAGGTCAATTTGGGAACCATTCCCAATGACCTAGTTAAACTGGGCATCATCCCTAGAACCAATGAAATAGGGTCTATCATCCCCTATAATTTCAGTTTCTACATGCCCTAAGACAAATAACACGAACAAATCATCCATGACTTCCATTGCAAGGTTTCCAAGATTTGAATTATATGTTATATCACCTATGAGCTCACCAACGCATCCTCTCAAGGGACTAATTTCTTTGCATATGCAGTTACCTCCATTCAAGGGTGCTCTACAAAGCACTTCACGACATTCAAGTGTGCGTTGGTCAAATGGTAGCAAAATTCTCATTGTTTCGGAATCTCCACATGGCCAGTGCCTTCTAGAAGAATCCATATGTGTCAAAATTCAAATCCATGTGTCCATATAACACCTCTAAGCTTGGGAACATGTATTTCCTATTATTAGTGTTATCACCCAAAAATTCTCAAAACATCATTGTGTCAACTCTACTTTTGGTCATGATTTCAAGGAGGCCTTAGATAGGTTTTGAGTCATTTCATGATTGAAAGGGTAAGTGATAGGCTTAGAGTCTCAAAGATTTCATCTTTCATTTCCAAAAAAAGTTTAGAAGTCTTATTCCATGGTTTAAAGATCCCATCATCCATTTAGAAGCTTTAAAAGGTCAGTTTTCATTTTCAAATAAAGTCCTTTAGGTTCACTTCATGGTAAAATAGGTCATATTTTTCATTTATGGGTCATGCCATGAATTTTTGGGTTAAATTTTTTCAATCGTATAGGAATCCACGTTTTTGTAACGCAGCTAGTTCAAAAAATGTGATTTGCACTACGAAAAAAAGTTGTTTTCGTAGCGCACTAGGAGGCAAAAACCCTGTTTTTCTGTTTTTAGTAGTCAACTTCCAAAGGGGTTCCTGAGCAACTGAAAACTCATTTTTGAAACTTGAAATACATTTTTCTTCCTAACATAAATAAATACAAAAACCTCTTTCATTTTCTTCAAATTCGTTATGAGGTGGGAGAAATTGATGACTCAAATTGCGCTACGAAACTGTTGAAAGTCATTGACAGAAAAACTATGCTTTTTGGTTTTAGTAGTTCACTTTAAGATCCATTTCTGGCCACAAGAAAAGTTATTTTGAAATTATGAAGGAGGTTTCTATTCATAAAATTTCCAGCTACAATAACCTATCTCACTTTTATCACACGTGTTACCAGTTTGGAGATACAACGCTTTCTTTGAAGCCATATTTTTAGAAATAAGAATTTTCCAGTTTTACACAGGTTGTTCAAAGACATTTTCTGGGCAGTAGGAGAGGTATTTCAAAAAACCAAGAGATTTTTTTTCTCAAGACAAATTGGTCTCCACAAACCTTCTTCATTTTTTCAAAATAAATTATGGGTGAGAAGATAAAATCTCTATCTCAACATCTATTTTTCAAATGAAAAAGTGCAAAAAATGATAAATCTTTGAAACAGTTTTTTCATGAAGATAAAGATCATTTTTGAAGGAGAACATCCAGTAAAGCCATTTTATGTTTACATACATCCTTAAAAAATCTTAAATATCCTCAAAACTGTAGATTTTTTGGAAAAAACTGTGTTAAAGGAGCATACACAGTAGTTTCGTAGCGCGCTACGAAACTGCTGAAGGTGAAGTTTTGGCATGTTTTGCATGTAATTGGGAGGTAAGGACTGCTGGTTTTCAGATTTTGATATTACTGGTGGAAATATCAAGGTCACAAATGACGTTTCAAATTGAAAATCAAGAGAAATAATGGTCAAATGAAGTACTTTTACAGTGGTATAAAAACTGCGATACGAAAACAGGTTATTTTCGTAGCGCAATCATATTTCATCTCCTTTTCATTTTTTCGAAGGTTTATTTTTGCACAGGTGGAAGGTTGAAGTGTTTATGGAATGTTAACACATGTTACATATACAAAACAGTCATCAAGGCTAGAAAAGTTGTTCGAAGACAAGCATGGAGGTTAAGGGCTAAAAATTATGAAACTATGTCTCCTGGTTTTTAGGACAGTTAGGTCATGAATCAGCAGGGTTTATAACAAGACTAAAGGCATCATCAAAATTTGACCTCATGAGGTTGAAGCTGTCAAAGGAAGCATTAAATTTTATATAAGGTTATGTTGAAGCCTAGAAAATCTCTGCTTCAAACATTAGGGAAAACCACCCGGTCGGGACCTTAAGACAGCTCCTTTTCCGTTTGGTATGGTGGCTCCGACTGGATTTAAAGGACCAGTTTCCTTATAACTAAATGGATTGATTTGGATGAGTGGAAATGGGACTAAATTAACTGAAATAAAACTATCTAATTTAAACTAAACACTGGTAAAGAAATTCTAACACTAACCCGAGTAATTATATGTGAATACAACTTGAGATTGTTCCAATTTAACAATAACCATGAAAATGTATTATTATTTAAATTGAAATGTGCTTAAACAAATAAAGATAACTTTGTTTAAGAAATTAAACAGAGTTTTATTAACATATTTCATTCATCATTGTATACCATCTATATATACTTATGAAAGATAACGTTTCAATTATACTCAGAAATGATATATAAAGAAGCGTTGTGAAAACAAATATATATAAATGATAGCAAATTTTAAAGCGAATATCATAAGACAAAAGAAATCAACAGTGAACAGATAGAAATACCTCATTCATCCTGAAGACTTTCAAATGAAATGTGATACTCTAATCCAGTAACTCTGATGCAAAATCAAATTCCAAGGTCCAGAAATGCAACACTTCAAAGATAATTCCGCATAAAAATCACCAGATGTGATCCTTTTTAAAAATATATAAGACAATGGAGTACAGAAATGCAATCTCCAAGTCAAAAATATTAAGATCCAAGACCCTCCTCTAAATGCATGAGAAGGGTTTAAATACTACTTAGCTAAATCTAAAAATAGTCTTATTACAAAAATTAAGGATTCGGTTCAATGACCGTCCTTTTCCTAGGCTAAAATACAGTAAAATTAAAACTAAATCTAACTATCTATGAACTTGATCTTTAAACTTGCAGGCATCTAGCATAGTTTTGAGAAGATGGGTTAACCGACTTCAGAATTCAACTGTCCTGAAAAGACAGAGTCGGCAAGTGTAGGCGCAATCTTCTCTGTAGCATTGATGATACAATTAAGTGCACTGTGCTAACTGTGTGGCTTCACCAAGTATGCCCAGTATGAGTCCCAATTTAATCTTGTCAGCCCTTGAATTGATTTTGCTCTTTCTTCTGCCTTTTTCCTCCATTCTGTTTGCAGTTGATGTGCCTGTGGGAGATATCCTGGAACAGTTTCTGGAATCAAATTAGCTTTGTGTAAATTGTCATTTACACAATCAGTAAGAGTGTTTGCCGCTATAGCCGTCTCTTCTGTTGTCTTCTTTTTGTGCATTTTCCTTTATTGGAGCTTTTCGTTCTGTTATTAGTTTTTCAATTTCAACTCGATTTTGTTTCGCCATTTTCTCATATCATACTTCAGCCAAAGTAGTTTCTTTTTTATAGATTTGACCTTTCGCAGTAGTTTTTCTCTGTGCCGAACACACTCCACATATTTTTTCTTGCTCAGCATTAAGTTCCTTGAATTTGGTCAATGTTTCCTCATTTTGCCTTACAGTTATTTCAAGTCTCTTCAACTCCCGACTTTTCTCAAGAAGAGCTTTATGTTTCCCTGAGAACTCCTGATCTCCAACAACTTCTTCAGTAACTTCTAAAAGCTCTATAGAGGATAATTTTGGCAAACTTAAATTCCTTATCTTGTGATGGAAACTGTGTCAATTTGCCCACTTGGATATTTTAACTTGTGAACAGCGTCTAAAACATCCTTTTTTGGTACTGTCCACCCGTGTTTGTTTTTCTTCAATGGTTCATCTCTTTTGGTCCATTCTTGTGTGCATTCTGAAAAATTCGCATGTTCTCTGGCAAATTCTTTCATAAATTGATTATTATAAGGCGCATGAGGTTCCGGCAACTTATACATTAGTCTCAGATCTTCCGTGGTGAATGACCCGATTAGCTCTTGAGCTGGAGTTCTGAATTGTCTGTCTGAAATATCGGTGTTGTCCAGCACCCATTTCACCATGTCCGTATATGGGAGAATCCTTGGCCTTGCCGCTATCCTATGCAGAAATGAACAAGCAAGTTCTTTGATGGTTGCTTCAGATGTATTACTAGAACCTGTTGTAGCCATAACTTTCATTACCACAGGATTTTCTTCTTCTAACAGATTATACATTCCTTCCCAAGTGGATATACCGGCATCCTTATTACAAGCGGTATCTGCGTATAGTGAAGCCATTTCTCTGTTTTCAGAATTCGAGCTCTTCTCCTTCTTACCCATAGTGTTTAGTGGAAGCTTTGTATAGACGTTTGCTCCTTCGTTCCTGTGTTTTACGAGTTAAATGAGAGTAATGGCATGAGAAAGGTGATGAGACTGTTTTAAATGCAAAGGCGGATGAAATATAATATTTTAATCGTGAAACGACTTTCAATCAAAACAAAATCTCATTTACCATTAATTTTCAATCCAATCATTTAATCTAATCATTAAAGCGCATAACAGATTTGATATATGGGAAGATTTCCTTTGGAAAACGCGCCTTTATGAATCTGTGACATTACGATCTGTGATTTGCTGCGCAATATCGCAATATCGCAAAATGAAACCATCATAGTTATGTAAAATAGCACAAATTGCGCAATAGCGCAAAAGTGCACATCGAAAATCTCGCAAAAGCGCAAAATTGAAAATAGCGCAAAAGGTATTCATTAATCATTTCTGTTTTCTGCGCTATGCGATCTGCGACCAATATGTTTATTGTATAGGCTTTTGGGATCGCATTTATCGCAGAAGTGCAAAATCGCATTTTCAGTTTTATAAAAGATATATACCATTTTGCGATGGATGTGCTATTTTTGTTTAAAGAACAATTTTATTGTAATCTATCATAAACTTAAGTGTTTCTTAATGTTCTTCTTAGGGATTTCTCTAATTTTATGATAGAAAGTTTTATTTGAAAAGGAAAACAAATCCTAGTTGATTTTTTGGATTTTTAAACTAAGGGTCCTCATTTATTTAGTATTATTACTAATATTAAATAAAAAGGGGGGTTGTTGCTGGTCACAACAGGTTGTTGCAAGCATATTTAGGAGTTTCACTCCTATTTGGATTAGGACTCTTCAAAGACTGTTTACTTGTCATTTGTAATTAAAAGTCTGTTTTATGGTTAGATTAGTTGTCATGGATGGGAATTCGAATTCTCCTAGTGGTAGATCATGGAATCAAAGATTTTAAAGGCTCTATATGAATAATTAGGTCGAATTAGCAAAGGGGTTGGAGACTTTTTGGCAAAATTGGTGCATATTGTAAGCAGACTGTGTGTTGTTTCAACTTAATACAGAGATCATTTTTACTACTCAAGATTCACAAGGGGTTTATGTGTTTGATATTACTGTGGCCTTTTTCAATTACCTATTTGCAGTGGTATGAGCATGTGTTACTTAGAATTCACTGAATAATTCTCTAACTTCCTTCACATGCTTGTAGACTGTGCTTATTCACTGTGTTACTGTTTTCACTTATGAACCTAGACTCCAAGTGCCTTGACTTCCATGTTTAACTGATTGTGATGTTTTGTTGAAGACTACTTTGACTCCATAGCCCAATAGATGTTTGCCAATATTTGATTCAACCGGTTATACATTTTTATTCTTTTATTCCTAGAGTAAGCCATCTAATCATTAATCAAAAATCTTAAAACTATTGAGAGAGCCCTCTCAGGTTGAGGAGGCTAAGCCTCAGCCAAAAGATTGGTTTGAAATAGTTACTCAGAGTCTACTTGATGAGCAACATATCAGGGTTAGATTTTTTGATAACAATTAGAAATTCATTGATTGAAAAATTAGCCTCAGCTGCTCTATAAATTGAGCATAAATCCTAGTGCTTGAGAAGGAAGAAATTTGGTAAAGAAATGATGTTGGATTCTCAATTGAGTGTGTGATTAAAGTGATATGTTTTTGGTGAGATGTTTATAGTGTAATATCCCAAATTAGGGAATTTCTACAACAATGAGAATATCTTAAGATATTCTAAAGTTGGAGATCCAGCAATACATAAACGTGCCACTGGAGTAGCAGTGATACATTAATACCAATAATGCCGAAAGATTCACATAACCATTACATTAGATTATAGCAGCAACAATGTATACAAGATCTTGAGGAAATGATCTCTCAAGCTAGGCAATGCAGCCTCAATAAAACATATACATGATAAATGGAGAAATAGTGCTACATGAAAGAAGCCATGGCTATGACTGCGCAGTATATGGAGTATAATTTCTGAAAACTGATGTCAATACATGAATATAACAATGTAGAGCTCAAACAAAGATGGGGGAGCAAGATTTCAACCCCTGGATACAACAATACACAATCCTGCAGAAATATACACAAAATGGCAAATCTGCAGAAATGCCGAAGTTGCTGGGTAGCAGCTACAACTCAAAAACTGGAAATGGATGAAGATAACTGATAATGCTGCAAATGATGGCTGAATATCATCCAAAGGATCTCTTAAGTGAAAGGTTGATCCAATCCCTAAAGATCTCACCCTCCAAAATAGTGGAGCAAGTCCCCACTGCAATTGCACTTAGAAATAACGCAGTCTAGAGAAGGGACTGTGTTGTTGGTGAAGGGAAGTGCTTGGCATGATGCTAATGATCTAAAATAAGCTCAGGAATCTCCCTTACTAACTCCCTCCTCTAAAATATGAGCCAAGGATATGGTGTTGTGGAGTCCTCCACTACAACACCCTACAACACAAGTTATCATGCTTCAGGAATAACACTGTGATTGAAGGAGGTGGCTTTGGCCTTGTGCCAAGAAAGGTGGAGAATGAAGAACAATCCCTCAAGAGGCCTCTCAAGAAGGAGAAGGAATCCTAAACAGGAATTCCCCGGCAACTCTACTAAACAGCAGGAGAATGCATAATGTCTGAATAGACAATGAAATCAATAATCAAATTCATGAGTAACAATGGTTGCCTTGCCCTCCTTTTAACAAGTGAAAGCTTTCTCCCCATGGGTCCCACTCATTAGGGTTTCCTCCACCAAATATCCTCTTCCTCACTCACACTGTGTTGTCTTCCAAAGTGATCCACTCCTCCTATGGCAGCGTTGTTGACTTGGTCAAACCTGACCTTGTCTTTATGCAATTGTCCCCTTTCACACATAAGGGTGTGAAATCCAATTCTTATGTCTAACCCTTTTCACATGTGAGGGATTGTATTCAGGTTTTCAATAAGCATGGGCCTCCTTACCCATTTATTTAGCTGCTAGGTGATAAAACAAAACTTTAATATTCCATTTAGCTATGTGCTAAAATGGGAATATTACAGTCCTCCCCTCCCAAATGTTGCTTGTCCTCAAGTAACTGCAAGGATAGAACTAAAAAATCTCCACCCAAGGCATGGAGTCTGAAATATGTTGAGGAACATCTTCCCCATGTGGATCCTCCATCCCCCAAGCAATCATCCATACAAAATGAGTTACCTCCCAACATGGAAACTCCTGAAAATCATATTCCACCTTTGGCTCCTGCAATATAGGTGGGCTGAAAATCTGATCTTGGTAGGCAAAGTAGCCTACCCCATGCTATCTTCCTCTCCACTTAGGATAAGTGTAGATTATATGCTGATATGGGGTTGCCATGATATTGCCCTCAAGTGGCAAGATGAAGTTTAGACCTCCAAGGATCTCTCCCCCAACGTTATGAAGCATGTTGTCCCAAATTATCTCATATGTGATGAATTGGAAGTCACCATCATATGGTATCCAATCAATCATATGGCTCACCTCAAATGGAAACCAATGTTTTGTTGTAGTGACCACATACTCATGCTCCCATTAGAACATGCAATGTAGATCATGTGGGAGGTTTCTCCCCCAAGGGACACATCCAACCAATGTGCCATTCCCCCAATCATGCTCCCAACAAATATAAAAACAACAACAACATAAGTAACCATAATGAGAACCCTGCTTGCTATCTTGTGTAGCAAGGGAGAAGGACAATGGTCCCTAAATTGTAACCAACACAGTTTGACCCTGAACTGCAAAATAATGTGACAAAAAGTGTGGCCTCTCAACCACCTGCTTGTTGTCCCACTCTCCTCATATGTATGGAGAAAGTGAATAATGTATGGTGCAAGGTGAGCATGTCCTCCAAAATACATTTCCTCCCCAAGTCCTCCTAGGGAGTGGTCATCAATATTGCTCATGGCCTCAAGTAGACCATGGGGTCTAGAAAAAGGAATGCTCCTCCTTGGAGAAACATCCTGTACATGTATGGTTAAGGGATGCATATATACATTATACAAATCATTATCCAAATAAACAATACCCTTACCGTAAGTCTTGCTCATGCAAATGGAGTGGCCCATAGATGAGTCTCCTCTCATCCTCAAAAAGGAAAGAGGTGGTTGTGCTAACTCCTCCAAAGAGTTATATATCTCCTCCATCTGCACATGATCCATGCATCTCCTCATATGTTGATCTGTCAATATCATACAAGTAAAATGATCCTTGGAATACTTCACCAACAACCGGGAGCTCCAACATGGATCTATCCTCCATAGTGACAGCATTGATGGTTCCTCATGAAGGACATCTGTCATATGGTTATCTCCTTCTTTGACATCTCCCATGCCAAAGATGCAAGTTGGAAGGCTGCTATCCTTCCCCTCCTGCTTCTGCCACAACGCAGAATCTGAAATGAGAGTGGGTTCAAATGATGTTGAGAGAATGTCTCTCTCCTCCCTGAGTCTACCCAAGACTCTCAACGCTGTAAAGTTGCCCCCCAAGGTCTCCACTCCTCTGAAATCAATGAATGGTGCCTCAAAATGTGAGACATCTCTCATCATATGCTGATCTGGTGGTTTCCTTGGTGAAATGTCTCCATGCAACGAGACATCATCATCAAGAGTAGACTGCATACATGAATGGACAAACTTGCCCCTACTCTCACTGTGCAATCCAATCTCCCTCTTTGGTGCATCAACCTCATAAAATGGACAGGGTTGTGTTCTCCTCATCACATGATGTTGATCATCCTCCCTATCTCCTCCTGGTACCTCCATGGTTCCACACCTTATCATCAATGGCACATGTAGAACATGAGTTGTGCCTTGATCTCCACATATGAGATCCTGGGGAATTTCTTGCAAAGATACAAGAATCCCTCTAGTTGTAGCAAGAGCTCCTCCTTCCTCTGCATGAGGTGCTAGATCAACCCCAGATCTAACAGCGTTGTTGCCCTTAGCCTCCTCAGCATGAATGGGAAATCCTCCAATAATGTTGCTGCCAATATGGAATTTCTCCCAAGGTGGAAGTAATTCCTGATCTTCAAAGGCCAAGGCGCATCCCCTTTGCACCATGATAGTGCCATCTCCTACTCCTGCAACATCATACAAGAAATGAGAGCAAATCTTCCCTTGCTCTCCAAAGAACAACCCAAGCAACAAAATTTTTTGTTGCCTTCTTATGCTCTCATCATACAATACATGTGATGAAGACATAGTGAATGATATGAATGTTGCATCATCGCTATGCATCCATACTCTTTGCTGCTCCATGATGCCAACATCCTTCCACATCTTCTTCATCCTCATACCCTTGGAAAGAGTGTATTCCAAGTGATGGCCAAACTCCTTCAAGAGTAACCAGCGCAGCCAAGCCTCCTGCTGCCCAGTATCATAAATTTGCAAGTAGCTTACCAGCTTCTTTCTCACCATCCACATCCACTCAATCAATTATGGATGTCTCCTTCCACCCTTCATCTTGGTACTCCTCCCATGAGGGCTACCATCATCCCAATTCAGATTTATGCATTTCATGGGATCTTGAAATGAAATCTTCCCAAGGATTAATCTGACCCTATAAGGACCCAAATAGGTGGTAGGTGAAAACCTCCCATCATGATGTGCATGGATCAAGAAATATCCAACACAGTCATGAGAGATGTTATCCATCCGAAGATGTCCTCCATCTTCTATCTGCTCCTGTGAGAAGGGAAGAACCTCCTCAAACTGTTGAAGAATCTTGCACTCCACGATGTGTGGGAGTGCACCTCCACTGAAATCTCTCCTTGAGATCTCCTCCTCATGCATGGTTCTCCAAAACCAAATAGGCCTTGGATCTGCTGCCAGTAGAAGTCTCTCTTTGAGCTGTGGCATGCTCATTGAGAGAGTGTCATCTAGAGAGGAGAAAGAGTTTCTTATCTCCAGATGTCTACTCCTTCTCACTGCTTCCTTCATGGCTTCCTGAATGAAGCTATCCTTTGAGTGCTCATATGAGTAATGGCTCCTCTTTTCTCTATCACTGCCCTTGTGCAGCGCAGTGCTATTATGTTGCTTTATGTCAACTGTATGAAATGATGTAGACCCATCCAAAGTGTTTTCTGAAATGACAAGAGATGGATTTTTAATCATACCTTGGTGAAATGTGGAAGCTCCTTGCAGGGCTGCAAGAGTTTCTTCCTCATAAGTGTTGGCCTCCCAAACTATTGAAGATGAAGGCTGCTCCTCCATGGTATCAACAGTGCTAGTACATGCCTCATCAACTAGTGGTGAGGGCTCCTCCCTCCTTTTTCCAAATCTTCTGATCATTCTTTGAGAAAACTCAACAAGAGTTGAAACCCTTGCATGGCTTAGATGACTGATCCACCAATTATTTGCTTCACCGTCAAGGTGCAGCGCTGCAACTTCTACAACCTCTCTGTCTACTACAGGATGTAGCAGGAAGAAAGCCTCTAGCTTCTTCACCCAAACCTCTACTACACATGTGAGTTATCCATCAAATGTGGACAATAGAAATCAATTGCCTCTCATCATCCCATGGTTGTGGGGTCTTCTCTCCTCTTTATGTTGAATAAATTGTGGTAAAGCCAGAGTCTCTTGGAAGGCTCTAGGTTTAGCTTGGTATTCAGTAAGGTACTCACTTAGAATTTCGAATTCCAAGTGTTCTTCATGCTTCTGATCTTCTTCTTTGTGAGAGTAGGAAGTGCATGGTCCTTCCTCTTCCCCTTCTTGAATCTTCTTGACCTCCTTGGAGAGGTTATCTCTAGAAAAATTGATGAGAGCAAGCTCATATTTTTCATCATCTTATTCTTCTTTGGCTGAGACTCACAGGCTGAGCCAGAGATCATGCTTTGAGACCACTGTAATATCCCAAATTAGGGAATTTCTACAACAATGAGAATATCTTAAGATATTCTAAAGTTGGAGATCCAACAATACATAAACATGCCAATGGAGTAGTAGTGATACATTAATACCAATAATGCTGGAAGATTCACATAACCATTACATTAGATTATAGCAGCAACAACGTATACAAGATCTTGAGGAAATGATCTCTCAAGCTAGGCAATGCAGCCTCAATAAAACATATACATGATAAATGGAGAAATAGTGCTACATGAAAGAAGCCATGGCTATGACTCTGCAGTATATGGAGTATAACTGCTGCAAACTGATGTCAATACATGAGTATAACAATGTAGAGCTCAAAAAAAGACGGGGGAGCAAGATCTCAACCCCTGGATACAACAATACACAATCCTTAGAAGGATTGGCTGAAATATACACAAAATGGCAAATCTGCAGAAATGTCGAAGTTGCTGGGCAGTAGATGCAACTCAGAAACTGGAAATGGATGAAGATAGCTGATAATGCTACAAATTATGGTTGAATATCATCCAAAGGATCTCTCAGGTGAAAGGCTGATCCAATCCATGAAGATCTCACCCTCCAAAATAGTGGAGCAAGTCCCCACTGCAATTGCACTTAGAAATAACGCAGTCTATAGAAGGGACTGCGTTGTTGGTGAAGGGAAGTGCTTGGCCTGATGCCAATGATCTGCAATAAGCTCAGGAATCTCCCTTACTAACCTCCCAGAGGGATAGAAACTCCCTCCTCTAAAAGATGAGCCAAGGAAATGGTGTTGTGTAGTCCTCCACTACAACACCTTGCAACACAAGTTATCCTGATTCAGGAATAACGTTGTGACTGAAGGAGGTGGCTTTGGCCTTGAGCCACGAAAGGTGGAGAATGAAGAACAATCCCTCAATAGGCCTCTCAAGAATGAGAATGAATCCTAAACAGGAATTCCCCGGAAACTCTACTAAACAGCAGGAGAATGCACAATGTCTGAATAGACAATGAAATTAATAATCCAATTCATGAGTAACAATGGCTGCCTTGCCCTCCTTTTAAACAAGTGAAGGATTTGTCCCCATGGGTCCCACTCATTAGGGTTTCCTCCACCAAATATCCTCTTCCTCATTCACACTGCACTGTCTTCCAAAGTGATCCACTCCTCCTATGGCAGCGCTGTTGACTTAGTCAAACCTGACCTTGTCTTTATGCAATTGTCCCCTTTCACACATAAGGGTGTGAAATCCAGTTCTTATGTCTATCCCTTTTCAGATGTGAGGGATTGTACTCAGGTTTTCAATAAGCATGGGCCTCCTTACCCATTTATTTAGCTACTAGGTGATAAAACAAAACTTTAATATTCCATTTAGCTATGTGCTAAAATGGGAATATTACAATACAACTAGCAATCTTATATGATAATTGTTACAATTTGGCACAGAATACACAAAGAAGGAGATTTAAATAATGTTGCTTTGTTTAGCATCAGCATGATTTAGGATTCTTTGTGCAGATAATTGGTCAGATATGTTTGTGTGTTTCTTATGGGTAGGAAATTAAATGCCATTTGTCTCCATGGGTGCATTCAATTCTTGATGTCTTAATTTGGCTCTCTTGAATTTTGTTATTGTGCTATATGAGGTTCTTATTGGGGTCATTTAATTATTGTTCTCTATTATAACTTATAAGAGTAGCATATGATAGGAAGAATTGATATGGTTTATAATTCAAGTATGATATATGGATGTGAGAATGTGGTATTTTGAAAATTTTCCCTCTGCATGAAGTGGATATGCTAGTTGGAAAGAGTTGAGAGAGGCATATATGTATTTTGTATCTTCATGCCATCCTTCTCTTTGTTGTTAGGCCTTCTTTTTGCATTACAGATACCATTGTAAGACCTCGTCTTGTTAATACACTTCGTATTCGATACCGATTTATTTCTTGTTAAATGTTGGTCTTTGATTCAAACATTTTGTGTTTGTCTTGCCAACAATTGAGGTCTAAAAAATAATTTTTCAAGAAATATTAGATGCTAACATTGACTTCCAAGTCTAGAAACATTAGAATATGGTCCAATAAGCCATAACCGTAGAAGCATGCATTGCATATAGTAAAAACTATTGCCATTCACTGCTAGATGTAAGCGAGTCATTTGGCAACTAGATTGACGTTTTGTATGTCTAAATTTTGACAAGAACACCGATAAATATCTAAATAACCATATCAATAAGAGGAAAGATGTTTTTTTTATAACGAATGAATTTACCTTTGACCTTATAAGGATGCTTGATCTGTTTCATTGTAATTTTCACTGCCAACTCAACATTCTGTGTTTTTCCATTTTAGTTTATGATGGTTTTATGTAGTTCAATGAGCTTCTTGTCTGATTGCATCCCATCAGAAATAAACCCGAGGTCATGATTTTTACCTTTTTCATGGCATAGGACAGTTGCCTCATCTAGATAGACTCCCTTTTATGTTCTTTTCACTCGAGTTCATAATTTTAGAATTGTATCGTGTAAATTTCATTGGTATTGTTGTCACCGCTATTTACTGTAATTGTTAAGACCCTACATTAATAGTGTAGTACCTTATTATGTTAATGTATCCCCCCTTATTGTTATTGTTGTTCCCCTGTAACCCCCATATTGTTATTATTGTGCCCTTACATTATTATTGTTAGGTCAGCTTGGATTACATTGTGGCCCCACTAGGATTATATTGTGGCCCGATGGACTCCTATATATAGAAGGAGGTTTTAGTCATTTGTATCATCCAATAATTGTTCGTTAATGTAATGTATTGGAGGTTTCCCCCTCGAAGTGGCTTATTTCTAAGGTGTTGATATCTCTTTTCTTCTATTTTTGGAGCTGGTTTCACAACATTTGGGATGAGAGCTTTCGATTCTAGGGCTTCGCTGCTCCAAACAAGTCATGGTGGCATTTTATCTATAACCATTTTCTACGAAGGTTAGAAGTTCAAATTTTTAGAGTGTGAAGCCGAAATCCTGAGGAACATCGTTGCAAAATTTCAGAGCTTGGTTCACAATATTTTCGAAGATATGATCTATGGAAGTTAGGGCTTTTTGTAAGCTCCTGAATTTCACTTAAAAAGGTCATCACAGAATTTTCACTATAAAGTTTTTTCTACGAAGGTTCAGAAGCTGAAATGTTTAGAGCACGAAGCCAAAATCCTGAGGAATATCGTCACAAAATTTCATATCTTGGTTCACAACATTTTTGGAGATATGATATGTGGAAGTTAGGATTGTTTCAGGCTCCCGAATTTCATCTCAAAGAGGTGACCGTGGGAAAAACGTCATAACTCTCTCTCTGAGAGTCGGATTGTGATTCTGTAAAAAGTGGCCGCATGTACAGAGACTATAGTTTCTTCTATATCAATTTTAGAGCTGAAAGAGGAAACAGTGACATGTGAAAAGTAGTACAAATTCACTCTACTGAACCAGTCCATAATTAGGTCATGATAAGAGATTGGGCATAGCTTTGTCTTGAAGAATCCAAATCAGTTCAGACATATGGAATTCGAAAGAATTTTTAGAGGGATAATTCAGGGCTGAATTTCAGATATTGAAGATCCATAATCACAGAGATAATTCAGTTTCAATATCGAGCTCCTCAAAATCAAGAAAAAGGTGTGTATTTGGTTTTTAAAATTGCATAACGTTTGTTTGAAAAAGCAGTTTGAAGTGATTCCAAGGGAATATTTTAAATTTTTTATCAGTATTGGGTTCTATAATTCCTCCAAAAAACAATTCCATACCCATTAAGCCCTCAAAAAGCTATACTATGACGCATGAAGAGGAAGAATTGCAGTATGAGATATCAAAATTACGGTACCAAGTGCAACAAATTTTGATCTTACGAAGAGCAACTGAAGATGACACAGATGGTTTAAAAGCAGAAATGGAGGCTCATTTGGATGGTTTGAAGGATCAAATAATAGCAAATATGGATGATAAATTAGTGGAATATCACATCGAGCATCAACAAGAAGTTCTCCAACTCTCAAAGGATAACCTAACTTTGGTGCATAATCTAATGAAACAACATGAAGATCAACATCACATCGAAAGAATTTCTGAAGCAGTCACAGAAGCAAGAAATCGACAAGTACGATCAATTTCAGAGTATCTCAGCAAGTGGAAGAACTTTCCTGTAGAAGATTCAACATGAGAGGATGAGAATTTTATACAGAAGCATCAAGAAATAATCAAGCATTGAGGACAACACTTGTTTGAAGGAGAGGGGTATGTTAAGTCCCTACATTAATAGTGTAGTCCCTTATTATGTTAGTGTAGTCCCTTATTATGTTAGTGTATCCCCCCTTATTATTGTTGTTGTACCCCTGTAACCCCCATATTGTTATTATTGTGCCCTTACATTATTATTTTTAGGTTGGCTAGGATTACATTGTGGCCCCACTAGGATTATATTATGGCCCCATGGACTCTGTTGATCATAATCATCTTCCTATAAGATTTTCGCAAGCAATATGGCATAAAAGATTTCGAATTTCCTCTTGTAGACTTGGAAAACCTTCCTCAAGCCTATCGTTACCGTTTCCCACCTCCAAAACACCTCATAAAAGGCTGAAAATTCATATTTGAAATACTTGAGGCATAGCTCCTTCGGCCCTAGCCCCTCTGCTCTTTTTGCCCACATAACTTGGTGGTTCTAGACAGTGACTGATCAACGAGGTAAACATCGCGGAGAAATGCATATCGGCGCATTCTGGGCCGTCGCGTCAAACCATAGATCAGCATGCCGTATCTCTCTGCCTTGTGGTCACTTAGCATCCTTTGTTCAAGCGCAGAGTATTCATGGCACCACCTTCCGTCGGGCTGGCTGGTCCCATTGCACATTGGCCGGTGATGATTCCAATCTTTCGCTTGCCACGCGTCCCGACATACGGCCCTCCAACCGCTCTCTATCGCGCATTATTTTTCGACCCGGGATCTTGTGACGATATATTGTCAGTAATCAAATCCCGAAGGTCTCCATTTGACGATCCGTCATACCTGTAGGCTACCCACGAACGTGCGCAGCAAATCACGTCCCTGGCCCACTGCACATCGCCTCTGACGCTCTTTCCACCGTTGATCTCCTCCTGAGATTGGACGGCTAAGATTTCATCATCCCCGCAGTTGACCCGGTCTCCCTCCACATCATCACCCCATGTGTTATCGTATTTCTCCTTCCGCCGTTTATATATTACATTCATATGTTATATTTTAATGTCCCGCATCATAAACTCTGGCCAACCCTTCCACCATTATTTCCACCGCATCTTCTTCTTCGCCACCCTGCATGTCTCTGCCACTTCATCACGTCGCTCTGTTACACATTCGCTTCCATTGCATTGCCGTCTTCCATGCATTTGTTTTCTTCACAGATTTGTGTGTTTTGCAGGTTGACAACGATGGAGAATTATCATAAATTTCCGCATCCATTACAAGAGCCGAGCACACGTCAAAGGACCATGTTCAGAGCAGAATTATGAAAATGGTCCTCGGAAGCCAAATCGACAAGACTCCAATTTAAGAGGCAGGGTTCAAATTTGTGAGCCTAGCAGTGAACCAGTGACTTCACGAGATGGAGATATTAGCAGGCGGATGAAGAATGTCCGGTGTTCGACGAGGAGAATTAAGCGGTGGTGAAGATTTTGGGGGCCTTGTTCTAGCCTTTTGAAGCAGAGTACCAAATTGAAGATCCTGCACATCATTCGAAAGATCTACACATAGAAAACAAGGTCCTCAAGGCTTTATTTTAACAGAGTTTTCTTTCCAGGAAAGGACAGAATGTTGGTATGGTTATCCCTATACCGTGTTCCTGAAGAGATTTTTCATTCAGTGCATTTATTTCGGTTAACGGAGCCCGAGAGTACAAACGGCCGCAACACCGTCAAGCAATATAGGCGGGCCTCTTCTCCACCATTTGTTTTAATGATACAATTAAATGTTCATCACCTACTTCTTTTGCTAGGTTTTTAGTTTCTCCTATAAAACCATGAAGAAATACATTGTATGGGTTCGGATTTTATCGAGAAAATTATGCGGAGAAAGGCTTTTTGCACACATTTTGTGAAATTCTTGTAAGCTCGACCAAGAGTATAGGGTCTCGATTGAGTAGAAACAACACTTCTATACGCTAAAGAAAGTTAAAACTTTGGTATTTCACAGTCTGTAATCTTCTTTATTGTGTTATATTAATAGAACATTTCATTTCATCCATCTTCTTGTATCATGTTTTGGAATGCGAGTGGCTCACTGATTTTTGGTATGGATTCATCCTAGTCGATGCCCATGCTCGGATTAGTCAAGCGCTTTAAATATGGCTCATGCATGATATTATGTTCCATTATTCAGCTAACCATACTTCTGCTATATTAGTTGCTTTGGGAGGGTCCTTTTAAAATGCTATTATCATGTGTGGATTCTTAGATTGGTAAGCCCATGCATGGTGGTATTGTATATCTGGGTATCAGCCCAATGTTAACTAGTATTTTCACAATATTTCTTTCACTACATACACCTTCTGATAATTTATGTCTGTGAAGTATTTCTGAATCGGCCCGCTTTGCAGTAAACTGTCTCTGAATTGTCTGTTGTCTTTGTATTAGAGTTCTGCATCTTGCCTCTGCAGTATCCCTTTTCCTGTGTCAGTTTCTGAGAGTTTGGTCCCATTCTATTTTATTTCCCTGTTTACTGGAGATAGCATGTGAGCTGAAGCTGACAACTTCATACATCATATTATATGCTCCTTGCTATGCTAAGATGTCCTAGGCACTGGTCTATCACAACTCTAAGCTGTCTCTAGGAGATACAACATCTTTCTAGCGCCGTTTCCGGGGACGAATTTAAGAAAATCAGAATCCCTGGGCCTCGACAAAATCATATTCACTCTCTAAATAGGTGAGCACAGAGAGTTGAGAGTTGTATATCCCTCACCTTGGCGACTCCACATTTGTTATTTGATATATCTATTTGCAGTCCTGGCTCCTCGGAAGCCACACCTGAGGTCAGATGCGTCTAAGCCAAAGACAACTTCAGTGTCTGACCCTTACCATATTATACATAGAAGAAATTGGAGGGAGAGGAAATCAGCCCGTTCCCAAATTCCTGAAGTACCTATAGAAGATTTTCCTTCCTCCTCCTCTCAAGATTCTCAGTTGCAAATTCCCGACTCCACTGTGGGAGATACCGATTATTACTATTCAGATAGTCCACCCCGAAAGGGTATCAGAAGTAAAATCAGTCTTCATCCTACTCCTGAGGTTGAAGAGGTCAAGAAAGTAACCAAAGTATCTGCTGTTAATAGACCTTTGTTTCCCTCAACCCCTCAAGCTTCAGTTGAGTACATTCCTATTATTATTCACACTCCACTTCCACCTCCTCCTCCTCCTCTGACTCATCAAACTATTGCACTACCTCCTCCTCCTCCAATGGCTAATGTTCTGGCCTTTTTGATGAATAAATATGCTCCCCTGGCATTACCCCAAGTACTGAATGATATGCCCCAGGATTATCTGAAGGTCTTGCCCAGATTAAACGGAGAAAATGAAATCGATGCTCAAAAGCATCTTCAGACTTTCTGCTCCTTTGCAGAGAAATTTAATGTCGAACATTTAGATGTGGTCTTAAGACTATTTGTGCAATCTCTAGATGGTGAAGCTCGAAAATGTTTTAAGACATTGGCTGGTCGTTCTATTACCACTTGGGATAACATGGAAGACACTTTTCTCAAGAAATGGGGAGAAAAGAAAGATCATGGAAATTGTCTCATTGAGTTCAATACACTAAAGAAAAGACATAATGAAGGAGTGTCAGAATTTATCAAGAGATTTAATAAACTGTATCTGAGTCTTCCTGCTGATATGAAACCCCATCAAACTGCTGCTAAAGTTGTTTTTGTAGCAACCTTCGATTCGGAATTTGGTTTCTCTCTCAGAGAAAGAAAGCCTGCTACCCTGAATAATTCTCAGGCAGATGCACTAGAGTTGGAAGCAAACTTTGCTTCCACTGGTAAATTAAAAGGAAAATCTGAGCAAGATGCTAGGAGAAGGGGCAAAGAGGAGGTATCCACCTCTAACCAAGACAGAGACTCAGACAAAATGGAGGAAATGAGCAAATTGATTAAGAAAATGGTCAAGCTTGAACTGGAAGCCAAGAATTCAGCCTTCAGGAATTTTCAGAGTGCTCCAAACAGAGGTTACAATCCTCAATATAGGAAACCACCCTTGTAAATATTTCCAAGGGAAGCAAAGGAGCAATAGGATCAAGTGCCACACCCATTGTACCTGGAAGGTCCAGTAGATGACTCCACTGAAGATGCTGCCTATGGACTGGAGGATGCAAATCTTGCCTTTTCAAATAGTGATGGAGAGGAACACCCTTTACAAGGGAATGATAAAGCTGGGTGCTCATTGCAAAAAGAAGAAAATATCAGAGACGCAGAAGAAGCAGAATTTGATCATTATTGTAAACAGTTTGATGATTTCATGCAACCACATTTCAATAGAAGATATGATCTCAGATCTTCTAGAAAGAGGACTCGTACTAAAGAGCAAGAAGAAGAGCTGCCCCAGGAGGAAGTACCTGCTCAAAAGGATGCTATAATGCAGAAAGCTACAGACAAAGGTAAGCAACCTCTAAACAAACCTCTGCAGTCTAATGATCAAATTCCTTCTTCTTCAAAAGTGGTCACTTCTCCTAATGCTAGATCTGAGTCTAAAGAAGCCAAGCCCCCAGTTGAAAATAAAGAGTCAAAAGAGGTTGTGATAGAAAATCCCCCTCCTGATTTTAGTCTGCAGAAAGAACTTGAAAAGGTCAAAATCCCAGTCCCCTTAACTGAACTGTTGAAACAGCCAGCATATCAATCTCAAGTCACATCTTTTATGCTCCCTCCAGAAGCACCGACTATCCCTGATAGTCTCAATCTTCAAGAAGAAAGACCCATGGTAGTTTTTGGGCCACATGTTGAGGAGATAGATCCCTCTACTCCTCCCTTCTATGTATCTCTAGTAATCCATGACCTACTATTACATAACTGCATGTTAGATTCTGGAGCTTCCCATAATCTTATGCCTCTATCAGTCATGGAACAACTAGGTTTACAAATCACACATCCATATAAGGATCTCTACTCATTTGACTCCAAAAGAGTTAAATTCTTGGGGTTGATCAAAGATTTGGTAGTCAATTTGGCCCAAATCCCAACAAAAAGTGTGGTAATGGACATAGTGGTAGCTGACATTCCAGCTCGTTTCGGTATGTTGCTATCAAGGTCCTGGGGAAAAAAAATCGTTGGATCACTCAAGATGGATTTAACATATGCCACTACCCCAGTTTTTGGTGGCCAAGAGAGGAGACTATACAGGGAGACTAGATTTGTCAAGATGGTGACCAAGGCTGACAATTCTGCAAATTCACCAGTCTACAGTAAGGAAGGAGATTTTTCATGCTTGATGCTGGAAGAAGATCAAGATTATGCTCATGAACCATCATTTTTCCAGATCAAGACTGGGCAGCCCTCCGAAAGCATGGAAGCATAAATATGGACACTTCATTTTGACAGAGCAAATTCAAGAGAAGGAAATGGAGCTGGAGTGCTATTGATTTATCCTTCAGGAAGATGGATCCCACTGTCTTTCAAACTAGAATATGAAGCCACCAATAATGTGGCTGAATATGAAGCACTTCTGTCGGGATTACAGACAGCCAGGAGCATGGGTATACAAAGTTTAAAGGTTCTGGGAGACTCAGAACTAGTAGTCAGACAAGTCAGGAATCAGTGTCAGACCAAGCATCCTAGGCTGAGGGCTTATAGGAATAAAGTTTGGGACATGGTAGAAAATTTCTTCTTGGCATTCAATATCCAATTCATGCCCCGAGAACAGAATAGGATGGTTGATTCCCTTGCTGTGGCTGCTAGCACATTTCGACCACCTCAGAACCCTCTTTTAAGATATAAAGTAGAGGTGTGTTATCGGCCTTCAATCCCAGATAATATCAAACACTGGCAGGTGTTAGAAGATGAAGAACAGATGAAGAGATTCCTGGAAACAGTAGGGGAATTTTCAAATATGGAGATTGATGATGATGAAGAGGTAGAATCTAAAGATATTTCAAAAAGAAATTGGGAGGAAAAAGTGGCAGGAAATAAAGTGTTGCAGACGAAGGGAAACATTATACGTGGAGGGTTGGTGCCTCTAGAGAGATTATTTGATAAGAATGACGTCCCACTGCAGCCAAGCAAAGTGGTGGAAGAAAGTCAGGTAGAAGACCTGAATTTGGGTACTGAAGCTGACCCAAAAATTGTCAAATTGTCCAAGAAGATCCCTGGAGAATATAAAAAGCTATATCAGAAATTATTTCAGTCTTACAGAGATGTGTTTGCATGGTCCTATCAGGACTTGAAAACTTTTGATATCAATATTATGCAACACAAAATTCCACTGAAGACAGATGCAAAGCCCCATAAGCAGAAGCTTAGACAAATAAATCCCTTGCTGCTGCCCTCTATTGAGAAGGAAATCAAGAAGCTGCTAAAAGCCAAAATAATTGTACCACTGAGGTACTCGGAGTGGGTGGCAAACCTTGTCCCTGTACGCAAGAAGAATGGAGAAATAAGGTTGTGTGTGGATTTCAGAAATTTAAACAGAGCATCCTTAAAGGATAATTATCCACTTCCCAAAATGGATTACATCCTGCAGAAGGTGGTTGGATCTTCCAGGATGTCAATGATGGATGGATTCTCTGGTTATAATCAGGTGGCTATACTTCCAGAGGATCAAAAAAAGATTGCTTTCACTACACCATGGGGTACATTTATGTATGCCAGGATGCCTTTTGGGCTGATTAATGCAGGGGCAACTTTTCAGAGGGAAATGGACATTGCTTTTGTTGGAGAGCAAGATAAATTCTTGGTGGTCTACCTCGATGATATCACTGTATTTTCCAAGAATGACGCTGATCACATTAAACATCTGCGGAGAACTTTTGAGAAATGCAGAAGGTATGGTCTCTCTCTGAATCCTCAAAAGTATTTATTTGCATTACAAGAGGGAAAGCTTTTAGGCCATATTGTGACTAAAGATGGGGTGAAGATAGATCCTAAGAGGGTAGAGGTTATAAACAGTATTGCTTTTCCCATAAATAAGAAAGAAGTACAAGTATTCCTAGGGCGCATAAATTTCTTGAGAAGGTTTATCCCTAACTATGCTGAGATAGTTGGGCATATAACAGATATGTTAAAGAAGAATAATGGGTAAAGTGGTCACAAGAATCACGAGAGTCATTTACCAGGATAAAGAATGCTTTTGCAGAAGCCCCTGTGTTGGCTGGACCAGATTATGATAAACCTTTCATGATTTTCTCTTTTGCATCACCTCATACAATAGCAGGAGTTTTACTGCAGAAAAATGAGGAGGGGTATGAGCAGCCTATTGCCTTTTTCAGTCAGGTGCTCCGTGATGTAGAATTAAAATACAACATATTGGAAAAGCAAGCATATGCTCTAGTGAAATCCCTCAAAGCATTCCGTGTATATATCTTACAATCCCACATCACTGCATTTGTACCTACAGCTGCTGTAAAGGATGTCCTTATTCAGGGGGATAGTGAAGGAAAAAGAGGAAGGTGGATTGCTAAAATACAGGAGTATGATTTAGACATTCGCCCTACTAAGCTAATCAAAGGACAGGGGCTTGCCAAGATGCTATCTGAATCAAACTATCAAGCCCTAGGCATAAATTTGTCTATTATAGCAGGTGAGGAATCTGAGGAGAAAGAAGAATGACATGGAATTGGAGTAGCTACTCCAGAAACACATCTTAAGTACCTCACTAATCCGTGGTACAAAGAAAAAAGTAGAATATCTCCTTACACTCAGCTGCCCTCCAAGCTATGATAAAACTAAATACAAAGCGCTGAGATTAAAATCACAGAAGTATATAGTCGCCAATGGCCGGCTATACTGGCGAGATCCCTCAGGTATCTTACTCCTGTGTCTCACAAAAAATGAAGTAGAAAGCATTATTGCAGAATTTCATGAAGGGATTTGTGGAGGCCATTACAGTTGGAGGGCCACGGCTCATAAAATTCTGAAAGCTGGCTTCTATTGGCCAAAGCTTTTTGGAGATGTTTTTGCCAGGGTAAGAGCATGCGATAAATGTCAGAAATTCGCTAAGAGACAAAAATCTGCACCATTTCCCCTGATTCCAATACATGTGGATGAACCATTCAAACAATGGGGTATTGATTTTATAGGTGAAATACATCCCCCATCAAGTGGTCAACATAAGTGGATTTTAACAGCCACTGATTATTTCACTAAATGGGTGGAAGCCATACTTGCGAGGAATGCTACAGATACTGTGATCATAAAGTTCATGGAGGAAAACATCATATCCAGGTTTGGCTGTCCTACTAGGATAGTAATTGATAATGCACAGGCCTTCAAGTCTATGAAATTTATGAATTTCTGCCAGCAATACAATATCACACTGAGTCACTCTACAGCTTACTATCCATAAGGGAATGGCTTGGTAGAGTCTTCAAATAAAACTCTGGTGAGGGCCTTGAAGAAGACTATCAATGAAAATCAAAAGAATTGGATTCCCAATTGAAATTTGCTCTATGGGCTAATAGAATCACCAGCAAGAGAGAAACTGGGAAATCCCCTTATGAATTGGTATATGGACAAGCAACAGTTTTTCCTATACAGTTGGCTTTACCAGTGGCCTGCTTCATGCAAGAAAGCCAGGAGGAGCCTGATGATATGATCAGGAGAATCAATCAATTGGTGGAATTAGAAGAAACACGGGGCCAGGTGAATCAGAGATTAACAGAATATCAAGAGAAAATGAAACACATTTTTTATCAGCACGCAAAAGACAGGAAGCTGCAGATTGGTGATTTGGTGCTCAGATGGGATATCCGAAGAGCTGAGAAGGGAAAACATGGTAAATTCGACCCCCTCTTGTTTGGCCCTTTCAAAATTGTGGAACAGGGGGGAAATAATACTTTCAGGTTGGAGAATTTACAGGGCGACTTGCTAGACGCCCCTGTAAACGGTCAATTCCTTAAGCCCTACTTTCAGTTCTGAGTCGGGAAAACACAACTTGATGTACTATATTGTATGATAGTTTCCTTCTTTGTTTTTATATGAATAATGAGTGTGTGGTGATGAATTATAAAGTAAAAAATGGAGGTGCTGGAAAGCAGAGTCTGCATGCATTATGATCAGAGGGTCTGCGAGTTATCGACACGTCCAAGGATGGACATGTCGTCCCCAGGTGGAGCCGATGTTGATCATAATCATCTTCCTATAATATTTTCGCAGGAAATATGGCATAAAAGCTTTCAAATTTCCTCTTGCAGACTTGGAAAACCTTCCTCAAGCCTATCGTTACCGTTTCCCGCCTCCAAAACACCTCATAAAAGGCTGAAAATTCATATTTGAAATACTTGAGGCATAGCTCCTTCGGCCCGAGCCCCTCTGTTCTTTTTGCCCACATAACCTGGACGCTAGACTAGGCGCTAATCCAACGGGCGCTTATCAAATGCATATCGGGCGCGTTCTGGGCCGTCTGATCAAACCATAGATCAACGTACCGCATCTCTCCTGCCTTGTGGTCCCCGCCCGCGTCCACTGTTCAAAAACTGCCCGGTATTCATCGCACCACCTTCCGGCGGTAAGCGGTAATTCCCATTCGGCCAGCGATTCCACTCAGCGCTTGCCACGCGTCCCAACGTACAGCCTCGAAACCGCTCTTTATCGCGCATTATTGTTCGACCCAGGACGCGCAGCGATATCGCTGTCAGCCATCCGATCTGAAGGTCTCCATCTGACGATCGTCATATCCCGAAGCTGCACGAACATTAACGCAAGCAAATCACGCCCCTGGCCCACTGCACATCGCCTCTGACACTCTTTCCACCGTTGATCTCCTCCTGAGATCGGACGGCTAAGATTTCATCATCCCCGCAGTTGACCCGGTCTCCCTCCACGTCATCACCCCACGTGTTATCGTATTTCTCCTTCCGTTGTTTATATATTACATTCATATGTTATATTTTAATGTCCCACATCATAAACCCTGGCCAACCCTTCCGCCATTATTTCCACCGCATCTTCTTCGTCGCCACCCTGCATGTCTCCTCCACTTCATCACGTCGCTCTGTTACACAGTCACTTCCATTGCATTGCCGTCTTCCATGCATTTGTTTTCTTCACAGCTTTGTGTGTTTTTCAGGTTGACAACAATGGAGAATTATCATAAATTTCCGCATCCATTACAAGAGCCGAGCACACGTCAAAGGACCATGTTCAAAGCAGAATTATGAAAAAAGTCCCCGGAAGCCAAATCGACAAGACTCCAACTTAAGAGGCAGGGTTCAAATTTGTCAAACCCTGCGGGGACATTCAAGGCACCGATTTCACAGATGGAGATATTAATGGGGCAGATGAAGAATATCAGTGTTAAGCATAGAATTAAAGGTAGGTAGCTGAAGATTTTGAGGGCCTTGTCCTAGCCTTTTGAAGCAGAGTACCAAATTGAAGATCCTGCACATCATTCGGAAGATTTATACACAGAAAACAATGTCCTCAAGGTTTTACTTCAACAGAGTTTTCTTCCCAGGCAAGGACGGATATTTGTGTGATGTCACTGCCTTACCGTGTCCCGGGAGAGATTTCTACCCAGTGCATTTATTTCAGTTAGCAGGCCACAGAGTACAAACAGCACAACACCGTCAAGTAGTATGGGCAGGCTCTTCTCCACCATTTTGTTTTAATGATACAATTAAATGTTCATCACCTACTTCTTTTGCTAGGTTTTAGTTTCTCCTATAAAAACCATGAAGAAATACATTGTATGGGTTCCAGATTTTATCAGAAAATTATGCAGTGAAAGGATTTTTGCACAAATTTTGTGAAATTCTTGTATGAAGGCTCAGAGCCCATAGGGTCTCAGTGAGGAGGAGTTCTATCTGTCAAAGAGGATTCTGGTCTTTGGTATTTCACAGTCTGTAATCTTCTTTATTGTGTTATATTAATAGAACATTTCATTTCATCCATCTTCTTGTATCATGTTTTGGAATGCGAGTGGCTCACTGATTTTTGGTATGGATTCATCCTAGTCGATGCCCATGCTCGGATCAGTCAAGCGCTTTAAATATGGCTCATGCATGATATTCTGTTCCATTATTCAGCTAACCATACTTCTGCTATATTAGTTGCTTTGGGAGGGTGCTTTTAAAATGCTATTATCATGTATGGATTCTTAGATTGGTAAGCCCATGCATGGTGGTATTGTATATCTGGGTATTAGCCCAATGTTAACTAGTATTTTCACAATATTTCTTTCACTACATACACCTTCTGATAATTTATGTCTGTGAAGTATTTCTGAATCGGCCCGCTTTGCAGTAAACTGTCTCTGAATTGTCTGCTGTCTTTGTATTAGAGTTCTGCATCTTGCCTCTGCAGTATCCCTTTTCCTGTGTCAGTTTCTGAGAGTTTGGTCCCATTCTATTTTATTTCCCTATTTACAGGAGATAGCATGTGAGTTGAAGCTTACAACTTCATACATCATATTATATGCTCCTTGCTATGCTAAGATGTCCTAGGCACTGGTCTATCACAACTCTAGGCTGTCTCTAGGAGATACAACATACTCCTATATATAGAAGGAGGTTTTGGGCATTTGTATCATCCAAGAATTGTTCATTCATGTAATGTATTGGAGGTTGCCCCCTTGAAGTGGCTTATTTCTAAGGCGTTGATATCTCTTTTCTTCTATTTTTGGAGCTGGTTTCACAATAGTAATATCATGATGTTTCTCATGATAATATCTGTAAGGTATAGAACTTCTATTGATTGGTATCTTTGGAGTTTGAAATGCTCATCTTGCAATTTTAGCAGTATGGATGGTGACGACAATCCCTGTACTTGAATTATGTTTAATTTTGGAAGACACCAATGATGTTTCAATTAGTAGGAAGATAGAAGAGTTTTTATGTCCTAGAAACAATTCCAAGATGCAAATTTGTTAGGTGTAAGTGAATGTAGCTGCCACTATCACTCTTGCCCTCTAATTTGTGCAGTAGATTCCCTCATTAGGATGAGTTGTACATATTTAGGTAACACATGTTACATTGTTTATGTATTGCAGAGTTGGTATTATGGCGGTTTGAGGAGCCTACCTATACATTGGGTGAAGGATTATATCACATTAAGTTGCATGTTCAGTGGTAGTTTGAGGAGCCTTCATTTAAATTTAGTAGAGGCTATACAACATTAATTTGTATGTCCAGTTTTCCTTTTTCCTGCTTAATAGGTAAATGATGATGAGTGCTTCACCTCATCCTTAAGGCTCAATCTTGCATCCAGTTATTTCAACAACAATGCTATTGAACTTGACTTCTCAAGTTTGACGTGGGCCAACCACAAGCTTTTAGTTAGTTATTCCATGGACTGGGAGTTATTTTTTTATTGTAGAGGAAATTATAGGAGGGTAATTGATCTAATTGGATCAATTATATTATTTGTCACCTATTTCAATCTTTTCAGAGTGGTTAAACTGGAGGAATCAACTTGTAGGGCCATATTTATTAGTGAGTCCTAGTTTGGAGAATATTTGTTTGAAACTTCCTGGAGTCATTTTGATGCACTAAATGACATTTTTTGTGGGTCAAAACTGTCTTGCTTAAGCATTGGACCCCATGATACTTTTTTACACTCAGAGACCTTTCCAACGGTGCATGAATTGCGTGATTAACTCACCAGGTAAAGGTATAGTTGCTTGCGCCCTTTCTGTTCTCAATCTCTTAGGTGCAAGAATGAATTAGCAGAATATGGTTATAGGAATGAATGGCGGCTCTAAAGCAATAGAAAATGTGTCAAGTGGAGCTACTCAACAATTTTCCCTAATCTAAAACAACAAAATTTACCCATGAAAAAACAAGAAACTATTATGTTTGTATTATTTGGATGAATTTAGTTGTGTTGTTTCATGAAATGCATTGTGTCGGCTATGTATTGAAATATTAGCTAAGTGAATTGTAATGTTAGGATGCTTTAAAGTCCCTAGTTGGATGTGTGCTTTATGTTGAATGAACTTGGTTAAGTGGGACTTAGTTTCATCTGATAAACTGTTATTGAAGGGAAAGTGATGGATAGACCTTATGCTAAGAGGAATCATATAGCTAAGGTGCACGCTAGCCAAGCCCTCGTGGTTGTCACAAAGTAGTGTCATGTGACATGTGACTCAAAGTATTGAAAAGGACTTGAGAAACTCAAATTTGAAAAGAAAAATTTAGTTAAAATTTAGATTCATGACATCACCCCTGTTAATGCTCTATGAAGATGAAATATCAAGTGCAAGGTTGAATCCTTTAATGTAATGTATTTTTCCAGGCTATGGTCTGCTTCCAACTGCTTTCCACCAAAGATCAATTGTTGTTGTTCAAAAGGGATCCCCTCCTGATCCTTATTTTGGACCTTGTCCATGACAAATAACAACAGCTCTCTTCTTGTGAGCATTTTTTTAAATAGTTGTTTGGCATGCTCTGGACTTCAGTGTTTTTCCATCTTGAGCTCGTTGTAATTCAAATTTGGATTCTTAGACCCCTTGAGAGTTGGATCGCTGCTATGGTGTTTTGTTGGATTATTGTTTTGGTGTAGCTACCATCTCTGCATGTGCCACTCTTCCTACTGTAGCTTTTGCAACAACTCTGTTAGAATTTTGTCAAAACAACTGATAGGCGTCCTCCTTATTTTAGAACTTTGTCAATGGAAAAGGTTTGACCATGAGGGCTTCTTTTTCTCTCTCCATTGGTGTTTGGGGAGGAGAGGATCCCTACTTGGCAGGGAGAACTCAAAACCTAGTGGAATTCCTAACAACAATGGAGGGCTAAGAAGAGGTGGTGCTATGCATCCTTATTTTGTATCCCATTATATATTTGCATTGCCATGAGTTGATTTAGAAAAGCAATATACAAATAGAAGAGGCCACTTCCACTGTGAAACAACAGTTGGACGTTTAAAGATTTTTATAAATTGTGATTCTACTTAATCAACAATTATCTTAATAGAGGAATCCACTACCATTCAGAAACAATCTCCTTTGGACATTTAAAGACTTTGTAAGAAATGACAAAACTGAAGTTTTTATAATCATAGTCACAAACTGTTTATTGACATACACATCCACATCACACATCCCACAAAAGAAGGGGAGGAAGCCAAGCAAACAAACATAAAGAAAATTCACAGTGCCACTATTAGTGTATACAACTGTGGTTTCTGGAAAGAACTTAAGGGCCTGAAGCTAACTTTAAACCCTCAGGTTTCCTATCTTCAAAATAACAATGGATTAAAAAACACAGTTGCACTACATTCAATTCTGGTGTTTACAAGGCAGGACTTCAGTCATCTTGTCGACGACATTCTCAAATTGGCTCCATTTCTGCTCAAGTGTCCCACTGTAACCGATTGACATCCGAATCAAACCTAGCGAGATCCCTGCCATCAGCCCAAACTGCGTATAATTATACAGGTGGTACATAAGCTTATAAGCCCTCTCTTTCGTGTCCATGTCCACACACAGCATCCCTCCATACCCATACCCATTATTTACTATGGACTTCAAAAGGGCATTCTGAGGGTGATCTTCTAAGCCAGGATAGATAACCTTGAGGCCAAAATTATTCATTTTACTTGCATATGTATATGATCTGTGGCAGTGCTCCTTCATCCTCTCCCAAGTGAGGAAGCCTCTCAAAAATATCAAATGCTACTTTAGGATTCAAATGGCGAAGAATTACCTATGGCAAAGAATTTAATCCACTCCCGCTCTTCAACTCAGCTCTCGGAATCTGCTCTTCAGCTCGGATCTTGGAAATGGTCGTCAGGCGTAGTGAAATATCGAAATGTTATTTGGGCGCAAAATGAATTTAAGAATTTAAATTTTAAATGGTATTCAGGCGCAAGCGGAGGGGAGGCAACCAACGAAGAGCAGTGTAGCAGAGCGGGGCAGAGCGGGGCCCACCTGTTAAGTCGAAACAACGCATGCCAGCAGGGTGCTGGCCAGAGCTGTCCCATCACCAGAGGGAGTCGCCAGATGGGAGCTCCATTTCTTCTAATAGTAGACTACTCCTAAGTAAAAGTATTCAGCAGGGCAAGCAACAAAAACTAAAACTGCTAAAAGGAATTAAACAATACATAAGTAATAGAGAAATGAAAATAATGTTGCTGCTAGTGAAATTCCTCACTAAAATATTTAAGGGTATACATACAAGAAGATTTAACTATTAAAATGATTGCAATAGATGTCTGCAAAAAATAAAATGTACATCAGTAAATGATATGCAAGGCTATCATGCTACGTGAGAAATAAAATGGCAGATAAAAGGATTTTGAGATGAAAGTACTATTTACATGTGTTTGCATTGGCATCGAGGTCAAAAATAAGCTCCCCTTCCTTCATGATCCATTCATATCGTCTTCATATATAAGAGGTACCCAGGATCCTTCTAAACTATTGAGAACCCATCTAACCTTAGTAGGTCTCTTACTAGAATGCACTCCTACTGTATTTTGCAGTTCACTGAAGTTTTGTGAGGAGAATGATGAACAGGTGTATTTGCATTTCCGGCATCTTCATGCCCAAGATGAAATGCCAAGGCAGAAATCTTGAGCCAAATAAATGTGAATTAGCATATGGCCTAACTAGAAGGAAAACAAAAATCTGCTCATAACTAATTATTTGAAAATTACACTGCTTTCATTCTCTGTTGAAGTTTTACCGTCGGGGTTTACATTCTTCCACTTTGAACTAGCCCCTTTGATATATCCAGTTTCCAATAACTTAAACAAGTCTTTCTTAGATCGAAATATATTTTCTGACACAGGATAAAAAAATAATACACAACCCACTAAAGCAGGATTGTCAATAATGGAACCATATAAAACTTGAACTCACCTAGATTGTTGAAATTCAGTTTTTCTATTGTGAACCTACCATGATCAACAATGTTCAGTTTCCAAGTTTTGAATAACTCAACCCTCCTCAGTAAGTCCCTTTCTCATTAAGTTCTCATACTAAGAATGAAAGCACTCCGTGGTATTTCAATTTGTGATAAAACTCAATTAGTTGTAGGAATTTCACCACCCACTAGAAACTTTACATTGGCATAGATCCATCTTAACATGAATCTGTTAAGCACTAAGAGAGATTGAAAAACACCGTGTTTAAAATTCTTGAAGCTTAATAGATCCAGTGTTAAGACAGATCTATATTTTTCTTATTTCTTTTATTTGGAAAAATTCCTTGAGGAAACCTTTTAGGCACCTCCTTACATTGCTGGAGTGGTAGCTGGGATAAATTCTACTGGTTTATAATATGTACTCTTAACCTGGAGGAACTCTACTAGACTTGTACCCATGACTTCTCACTGATCTCCGCGTTGAAACTGGTTGGTTGAAACCGATCTAGCTAACCCACTAAAGCTAAGTTGATCTATAATTGTGTATATTATATATCACCAAAATTCAACTATTTATCATAGAGGTTCAGCTCCCCTATTTTGAATAGGTCAACCTTTCTTACTCAATCCCTTCAAAACAAGAGAAAGCACTCATTACGACTTCCAATTGTGATGAAACTCCGCCAATTGTAGGAAATACACCACTCAGAAAGCAACTTTTATCTCATGTTGGCCTTTGTTTAGGCATTACACACATATGAAGTAATGAAGATCTCCCCCCATCAGGGTTGTATCTCACCTTGATTCTCTCGGTGCAACAACCTAGTTCTCTTTTACCATTCCAAATAGTGTTCGTGAGACAGAAAATAGGCCTAAAGAATTCTCAATCATAAACAAAATCCTAATGGTTGTGCTGTGATGATAAAAATTTTAAAACACTGGTAGTAGGTACAAAACTTTATGGAGAGAATGTGAGTACCTAATGAGTATGGACACTTTGTATCAGCATTTGTATATATTGAGATTGAAAAATAGATTATAAATTGCATGATAAAAATAAGTTTAAATCATCATGTTTTTATTGTCTGCATCAAATATTAATGTCTAGTGAGAATTATCAATATCACTTACGGTTACCACTTTAAGATTTGCCAATATTTGAAACCAACACCCTTCAAAATCCTTGTTGTTCCGGTATTGCCTGCGGTGGAAATTGACAGCGAAGAGAAAATTAAAATCACATAGCCCAACATGGCACGGCATCACCCTCACAGAGGCTGACAATTACAGCGATGTCAGAGCCAAATGGAATGGATGAAGTCTCACATGTCCGTGCAATTATATTAAGAAAGATGGAGGATGCCCTCACAGAGGCCAAACAATTAATCCATCGTGTCAACCAATAGCGAGCGAGGTGTTTTAGTTGTTGTATTCTCTGCAACCCTTGCTCTCTAGAGAATGTAGAGAGTGGAAGACAACTTTGGATCACCTCTTTCTAGAGCTTCAAGGTGACATTCAAATTTTGCTCATACCCAACGAATAGCTTTGAGGTGACATTCAAATTTTTTCTCATACCCAATGAATAGCTTCGAGGTGACATTCAAATTTTTTCTCAAACCCAGCGAATAGCTTTGAGGTGACATTCAAATTTTTTCTCATACCCAGCGAATTGTTTCCACTACAGTGAGGCAAAGCCAGCCCTCCTCCAACCTGTCCCAAAAGAGCTCAACATTATTAAAAAGAAAGGGTTTTTATAAACCCCTCCCGCAGACTTAAACATGGTTAAGTTCCGCCAAAATCTCATTGGACAAACACTAACTTTTTTTATGTATTTTTTTTTAATTGGATTTAGTTAAAAGTTGCTTGGAGGGAATTTTATTTTTTTAGAATATTTAGATTTTCAATCATTAATCTATTTTTTATATTCAAAAAATAAAAATAATCAATAATATAACTTAATCTAACTTAATCATTGTCTACTTTTACAACATCACTATGTTTTGTGATCTCAAAAATTTTGATAATCCAAAATTAAAATGGTATTTGGAATACCAAGGTTTTTTTGGAAGGAAATTAAAAACCAATATCAATAAAAGTCACTAAGAAATTACAAAACAAACTACATGAATCCATAGATTCTTGAAGATTCTTTGAGGATTCTAGCAAATGAACCCAAGTAAACCAATGCTCAAGTTTAGTGCATTTCTACTATTCCTAGATAATTATTTTCACATTCACCCTTGATTTATTTTATTCTTAGTGCATTGTTATTAATTCATTGTTTGAATTGCTCTATTTCATTTTTTCAAGTTCGATATGAATGATTTAACCTCTTTATGGTAGCTTTCATGGAAACGCGGAGGTAAAATATATCTGTTTAAAGTGAAATGATGTCTTGTCCTCTTCAAATTTCTCTACTCTCAATCTATTTCATTTTACATTTATTATTTATATATATTTTTAAAATTTATGAACACTACATTATTGCCAAGGGCATGGCCCTTTATTTTTTCAAAGATTAGGCCCCTTATCTATGTTCTATCACCATTTACAATTATTAAGGGCTCATGGAAACTATGTGCATATGTTGTGGCATTGATGGCTCCAACGCTTGAAAGCATTTTGTGGGTGCCTCCCATCATGGGGTGCGAGTGCAGCGCCCACTAACTCCTTTTTCCTCTTTCATTTCCTCCTTAGCAATGGAAAACACCTTGTAAGATTGAAATCCCCTTTTTTCTCTTTCATTTCATCCTTATCAATTGGAACCACCTTATAATATTGAATAAGGAAGATTGAAATCTTCCTATTAAGGAATCTAGAATGCACGTAGGCAAGACTTTAAAATGAACATAAAAGTAAGATAAGGTTCATGGTTCTTTCCAAGGATTGTGTGAAGCTCTTTTGAGCATCGTTTCTCTTTGGGATAGTTTAATTCCCCCATAAGTGCCTTCCATCCACAACCCCTTCCCACGAGGTTTGAACATGAGACGATTTGGGGATTAAACTCCACTCAAACCAATTGGTCTACACCTAATGGGTATGATAAATTTTACAAGAAATGGTTGTCATACAACAAATTGGTGTTTGTCTTGACAACAACCTTAAAAATAAATTATTATTAATATTATAATCATAAACTTTGAAAAACAAGTTTGCAAATATAGAAATAAAAAAATTATCTAAATACCTAATAGATAAACTAGAAAGATAGGTGGAAAGCAACTAATCACTATGTCATAAAACAATTAAACAATTTGTAATGTTTTAAAAAAACAAATTAATCCTTTCTTTATATTTTGATAGGGAAAAACCACATAACTCATCAAAGTACAACACTCGATGCTCCATCAAATTGAACAATTAAACAATAAGAAACTAATCAACCCTTTATTTTTTTGACACTTACAAAAAAACATATTAATTTAGCAAAACTCATGAGTTTAGAAGATTTTACCTAGTTACTTTAACTCCAAGAAAAAACACTTAGTGATCCTAAAAAAATGCAATAACTATAGCATAGGAAGCAACTGTAATGTGCATATATATAACAACAAACATATGATGATGATCCTTTCTCTACAAATACAACCAAAAATAAAGGATATTCCATAGTGTTTATCACCATATTGATAATACAAATATAATTTGATTACAAATAAATACATAGATATGATATTTTGTTTAGATGGATGTTAATGTAGGGACTCTTTTAATCACAATTTTAATTACAAGGTAATTTTTACATGTCGGACCCATTTAACATTATTTATCCTCTCTAAATTATCAAATATCATGTGTCCACCAAATGTTTGTCATAGTGATTATCACATATATTTCAAGATTTTTAAAACAACAACTACTATATATTTCATGCCTCACGGGCATATCAATGGCGGTTTCCAGGATCAAGGAGATTGTGCTTGTGGATGGCACTTCTTCGACGACAGTTCATCCCCTCATTTAAGTAAGACATATACTAGATGCATATGGTTAGTATGTGGAAAATATTCATGAAAACCTTGATTAACATGCAAATAAAGAAAAACTTGCTTCCTGAGACAAACATATGTGTTTGCCACGACTGTTGGAAAAGAAATCATTTTGGAAGTCTTATGCTTCATCGCCATTAGGGTATGCTCGATGCCCTCACCGTGAAGGGCGTCTATTGGAATGAAGTTGGAAAGATATGCCCTAAGTGTGTGTCTCCATACACACTGTAGTGAATCACACATGACTTGGACACAAACAAATCACTGTACATTTCAGTAATGTGTAATTATTGTCAATGCCAATCCAAAAGCCTATTACTATAAATTAATTTATCAATGGGAGGAGGTTAAGCGCTCATGTTTGCATGAATCTTAAGCCATTAACTCTATCATGTGCTTTCATTTCCATATTTCCTCGAATTTTATCCATCGTGCCCAAAAGGCAATGCCAAATGAAATTTCTTCATATACTTTCTCTCACAATATTTATATAAAAAGGAAAAATAAGAGCAGGGATTAAATAACGTACACCAGGAAAGAAGACTGAAGTTAGATTATTATCTTTGGATGCTTCTTAGAAATATCATTTTTTTAACCATATTTCTTAGATGCAGGGATTTACAATGGTTGGGTGAATGAATTACCTGGTGTCCTAAAACAAGAAAGATCAGGAGGAAGGGTGAAGGAGAACATTTCCTGGAAGGGAAATTAACCACTTATTTTATCAACAAACTTTTATGTACTCCAATTCAATGAATATATGGAGCAATCTAGTGATGTTAGCAGGCCTGGAGATGTAGCCGAGAAGGGGTGAACTTCGTCACAAAATCCTTTGTTGTTGCTCTACATGAATGCATGTATGAGTTATGTGATGAAATGTTGCTTATGTTTAAATACACACTACATGATAAAATAGGAAAATATGCAACTTATAAGACAAGCATGCAAAATTAGAGGACGCTTTGAGATTTGAGATCAATCATATTACAACGATAATCAGAAGAATTCATAACAACTGACTCGTTTTCTTTATCAACTTTTAGAATGAGAATGGTGGGGTTGGAATTGAGCTAACGAAGGGCTATAAATTTCTCTTTGGTAAGGTTAGGTTTGGGGAGCTTGGAGCTTCGAATAATGTGTCCACATTATTTTTTCAACGAAATTTTTGATAAGGAACTAGCAATCCCTCTAGATATATGCAACAACTCGCAAGCCACATATATAAGGAACTAATAGTTTAGCCTAGGATCGAGACGTCGAGAGACCACCGAAACTAGAGCCCAGATTCTAGACTCCAACGGGACGCCTATCCTTCCAGCCTTACTATGACCGGCCATGTCTCGAGGGACATGAACTCGGGTGGATGGGATGGAAAACCACCATCTCTACCACTCGAGTTAAGCACTCGTTGACTAAATGCATCCAAATTCTTGCCGAAGCTCTTTCCCAACATGGGAGGGAAGGTGGTGGGAGATGGATTCAATGGAAAAAATAATATTCATAGGAAATGGTTCAGAGATAAAGAGAAAAATTGAATTTTTTTTCTAAAAGGTTTAAGAACCATTAAGCTCAACATTGGAAATGTTCACTAGTTTAACATTTAGAGAGGGCAGAGAATGAGAATAGCCTAAAAGGTTTGAAAGGGGGGTAGGAGAGGATGTGGAAGAATTATTATTACCACAATAATCAAAGATCGATGAAGAATTGAGGTTAGAAGAGGGATGAGGTATGTAATTAAGAGGAAGAGGATTGGATTCAAGGGAAATTAAGGAGAAAAATATTGAAATTAGTTTTAAAATTAGAATTAGAAGATAGAAATGAAATAAAATTAGTATTAAAACTAATATCAACCTTGAAATTATATTTGAAATTAAAAGTTCTATGATTAAAGTATCATTAGAATAATTATTAAAATAAAAAATTCTATCATTAGAATAATTATTAAAATTTTTAAAAATAGGGATAAAAATACCATTAAAATAGTTAGAATAATATTTAAAATTGGGATTAAAAATACCAATAAAAATGTTTCTTGAAATATAAACTCAAACATGTTTTAGAATGATTATTAATATTTAATTTAAAATTAAAACATGTTTTTTAATTAGAGCAAGCAGTTGAGTTGTCAAGGTTGTCGACATTAGCAACAAAATTGGATTGATTGGATCAATATGAAGGAAGAGAAGGAAAATCAGAAGGAATAAGAGGAAGTATATCAATGGAGGGAGGGGAAGAAGTGATTGGTTCAGAGTGAGGATAAATGTAGGTTGAAGAGGGCTTGACAACAACAAAGAATAATTGGTTTCTGAAGGGTATGGCGAAGTTGAAGGAAAGGCCAAAGCGAAGGTTGAAGTAATAGAATGGGGGCGTGAGGGTTAAAATTTGTCAGTGTCTGCTGCCCTCTCGGTCATTTCCATTCGGAAGTGCATATGTAATTTTCAATTCATGTCGGCAGTCGGTGCACATCTTCATTGACAATTTCTCACATCTGGTTGCGTTTGTACTTCTATGTCAATGAGTTTTTCAAACTGTCTCTTTTGCGCACCTTCAGTTTCACATGTGTCGCTTTCATGTTTTTGACTGCGCTTTTTCTTGCTTTCACTTTAGCTAATGTCGCTTTCATGTTATATTCGCTCTGGCATGTGTTGTTTTCATCGTAGTTCTCACTTTTATCTTTATATAGAAAATGTCGTCTTTTGGCATGGGAAGTGTCACTTATCATGTAAATTGGAGTTTTGGCTTGTTTCAAAGGGTAAATTTGGTGTCGACGAGCTCCTATAGTCATGTAGACACACTTTACACTCATTCCAAAAATTTTATGCATTATGGCAAGTGTCATCACTATCGTCGCAAAGTGTATCTTTAGTGTCACACCTGGGGAAAGTCATTGCAATGTCGTCACATTTAGGGAAGAATGTTGTTCATCTATTCTAAGTGATCAATGTTGTGTCTTCAACTGTTCTAAGTGTGTGATCATGCCAAATTTTTTTCCTTGTTCACTTTGGTCTCACTAATTCCAAACTCAGCCTCATCCAGAAAATTTCACTCCTGATCAACTTGACCTCACTCAAAATTCCTGAACTGCACATTGTGCAGTCTCAACCCTCAAGCCCCGACCTTACCTCTTGAAATTGTGTATTGTGTAGTCACAGTGCCCAAATTTGACCCTTGAGCTCCAGAACTACATAATTTATGCCTCCCAGTCAGCCTTAGCTGTGCCTTGTGCAGTGCCAAGCCTCAAGCTTCCAGCCTGACACCTTGAGTTGCGAAATCCATTAGATTTTAATCCCTCCATAATTTCACATTGGGAAACTTCAAGCCTTAATCCTGAGCCCTTGAACCCCTCAACTGTGCAATCTCCCAGCTTGTTCTCCTTCCAAAATTTCACATTGGGCAACTCCAGGCCTCAAGCCTCAACCTTGAGCTCTTGAGCTCCTCAACTGCACAATCACCTAGCTAGGCCTCTCAAAACTGTGCATTGGCTAACCTCAAGGCTCAAACCTAGAGCTTGACCTCCTGAATCCCTCAACTGTGCAGTTCCTTGAGTCTGTCCTTTAAGAACTTTGTAGTGGGCAACCTCAAGCCTCAAGCCTCGATCTTGAGCTCTTAAGCCCCTCAACTGCGCAATCCTTTGACCCTGGCCATCCTGAACTGCGCATTACGCAGTATCAAGCCTCAATCGTAGACCTTGACCTCTGGAACTGTGTAATCCCTAAGTTAGTCACCAACTCCAACCCTAAAAAGTGATTTCATGAAACATGTTAGATTAGGGGATTTTCGGATTGATGTCATCTTGTCGTGAATGGATTTCAGTTGAAAGTACTCTATATCATCATGATAGGATGATGATGGATGAAAAGGAGAGGGAGAACATTGAATTGAGAATAATTCTAGAAATGGATGAAGGCGACATATGTGCGTTCAATTGCAGCATGTGCTTGAGGAACAAGTTTCTGAAATTTCCACTCTAGTGACACCAAAAGAAACATCCAAAGTAAAGCCAATATGTGGGCATGGTTCAAACAGAGGTTATGGACCATATGAGGAAAATTATGTATGTGCATTTTGCAAGCATATCCAAGGTTCTCATCATATGTCAGTTGGTAAAAGTGGGTGGCTAGAGTCATCTACAATGTCGTCATCATCATCAGAAATTGAAAAGATGAATGACAAGTTCAAGGAGGTAATAAGCATTTCAAGTACAATTCCTTTTGTTTATGTTCATAACACCTCTTTTGTAGCATTTGAGCAACATGCCAAAGGCATTGGTATGAAGATGCTATCTAAACTGGGTTATGAAGGAGGAGGCCTCGACATCAATGGCCTCAAGGATAATGTTGTTGCTGGATTTCATGGTTTATGATATTGTTGATTATTGTCAGAGGACTTCCTTCTTTGTAGCGTGGGCTTGGGTAGTCATGATTGGTGTGGCTTATCAACAAGAGTTCACACCCTCCATAATTTTAGATGGTTTGACATTATTACATGCCTCAATTTTTAATTTTTGTTTGTTGTTTCCTAACTTCTTCCCTTTTCACAAATCGTCGGACTACCATCTTGTGACATAAGGAATTGAGTGCTATTGGGAATTGCACCTTGGTCATGGATTGACAGGAGAGAGTGGTATTCTACCACTCAAAATGCTTTTCTAAACCTCAATGATGTTACGAATGAGGATCCTATTTTGCTAATTTTCTAGAGATCCTTAATTTGTTGGAGGGCATGTGGGCACTATCCTTGTCCAGTAGCACCTTGCACTTCTCTACCTTTTTTTCCATTGAAAGAGTAATTTGCAAGAAATTGATCATTCGATGGATGAAACATAGCGCAAGTTGTTGGGTTAGCCACCTTAGCCCCTCTCTTGATTTTTCCTTGCAAATCCCCTTTGAGGTTTGAAATACTACTATTTTTTTGAGCCCATCCTCTTCTATGATGTGTGGAAAGTGCAAAATTCCATGTTTTAATTGTGTGACATTGATGACTTATGTCTTCACCATGAAAGTGTGGAACATTACTACTCTTCTTCTCCATTTTCTAAAGCATCCATTACGAGTGTTCAACTTTTACACTTTGTATTTTTATTGCTTTCATTCGCACCATTTAGAGTAATTGATAGTTATTGTTTTAGCAAAAATAAACATTGTCCAATAAGGAGAGGAAGTTTCATGAAGTGCATTATGTGGCTTTACATTATACACACATTAAGATGGCTCTTTTGTTCTTTTTTTGTTACTAGGTTGAGCCTAGGTCAGGGCCAGCTTATTTATTGGATGGAAGAATGGTCTACCCACATTGGGATGCTATCACCAGGATTGTGCGAAGCACGATTGAGCATGGATGCCTCTTGGGATAGTTTAATTTCCCCAAAAGTGGTTTCCATCCTTAACCCATCCCCATGAGGTTTGAACCTAAGACCTAGTGGGGACTAAACCCCACTCAAACCAACTAGTCTACACCTCATGGGTCACACATAGATGAGATTGCTTGTAGTGAGAAATGTCATTCCTGTGTAATCTTGTCGTGTGACATTTTACACTCAATTCCTTGTGACATCTATCGAGCACAATGTGACAAAAATATAACCATATTCCTACCATTATTTGACAAGCAAATTAATACACATAGTAGGGACCCACTAGGGAAGTTGGCTTGCTAATCCTCCTCTACTCCTTTGGATTCTAATAAGTTTTAGGACCAATCCCATTATTCTAATAATTTTTAGGATCAATCCCATTTAAATTCTTCTATGATCTTTAACATGTAGGTGGTATTAAATTCGATACACATAGTAAGGCATGGCCCACTAAGCGAGTTGCGTTGCTAATACTTCTATACTCCTTTGGATTTTAATAAGTTTTAGGATCAATCCCTTTTAGGTGGTCTTAAATTCATTAGAGTTAAAATTGAGTCATATGATTTAAATCAAATAAACATTTATTAATGAAATTTAAACTGTCATTGGTTAACCATCTCCCAATTTCTTTCCAACAACTGAACCATGACAAAAAATAATTGAACCATCACATAAAAACTTTTGCTATGGATAATTTCCACATGCATACTTGGAATAAAGAGCAAGGGAGAAAGAAAAATTACAATATTGAAGAGTTTAATCCAACTCATAATCATTAACAAAAGCAAACATAGGGGTCAATATTTCTTGGAGAGCCAAAATTCTTATTGCTCAGTTAAAGACTAATTCTCATAAACTATGTTGTGAAATAGGGCACTGGAAAAGGCCAAAAGAAATGTGGGAAGAAAAAGTATGTATTTTTCACTCTTCTGGAGAAGTGGAAACATAAAAAACATTTCATTTTAGAATGAAAGGCCTTCAAAGACAACACAGAAAGTTATGTAGATACTATGACAACTAGCTCTTGGGATCATTTATTCCACAAGGGGTTTTTCAAGAAGTTAGGAGCGTTTATTGTGAGGTTTCACAGGAAAAGGGCCGAATAGAATAATAAACTATCTTTAACCTCTTTATTTCTTTCTAATTGACAACATTTTTACTCTCCCTCATCATTAACAACCAACCCAATTTCTCTTTAAACGAGGAAAGAAAAAAGAAAAAAAGAAATTATTTTAACCTCAAGAGTCTAAAAATAACATATAAGACATATTGCTTCTCCATATAATTCTTGTATTAAATTCTTTTTCTATGAAACTTATAAAAAACACTCCTAGCTTCTCAACATTATAACAAACACTCTAGCATCCAACATCTCTACATTGTAGCGTCCAACATCTCTACATTGAAGCTGTTGAAGCTGGTTCTTCATCATTCACACACACCCACGTAAGGAACAAAATGTGGCATCGCAACTTATGATATTTCTGTTCTCCCTCATCATTCACAGTCACATTATTGAGAAACAGAACGTTAAAAACATAACAACGTAAGAAATCTCTTTACGGTCTAGAAGGGTGTTACAATTCCATTTGAAGATTACACGAATTCGAAATCGCAACCTCCGTGCATGCGTTCTTGCTTGCGCTTGCAATAACTAGCATTAAGATTGAATGAAATCACATGGTCTCTGTGTATGATTAAGAGGATAAACAGGAGAAGACGGACCAGGGGCGGTGGCAAAGGCGAAGGGTTCAAATTTGAAAACATGGCACCGAATTTGTTTTCAAGTCGGGAATTCTTCTCCTAAATTGCAAGCGATTCAGTAAACAAATGACGAAGTTCAGGGTTTGTATGCAAAATTCTTGATCTGCCATGGCTCCAGCCTCAAATGAATTTGACTTGGATTTCTTCATTGAACAGCAGAGCGGCGACGACGATGTGAGCTATTTGTCGGGGCTCAATCGTAGCCTCGAAGATATCCTGAATGATTCCTCCTCGGAATCGTATTCGGAGGGGTTTGATGATGGGACTACAAAACCTTTTCTCTTTAGAGACCCTAGTTTCACACGTCAAAGGTGGGAAAACGATGAAAACAATGCGGACTGGGCCGATAAAGGTTCAAAGAAACTGGAGAAAGTCGAAGGACATTCAAATTCGTTTTCAATTACAGACAGGTTGAAAATTGGATATGAGAAAGGTAATGCTTATGTCCCTGACGCATCTAATTCGAACTTAGAGGAAAAAGGCAAGCCCTTGCATTCAATGGAAACTAAAGATTAGAAAATTGGAGTTTCCACTGATACATCTAGTTCAAATTTAGAGGAAAGGGGCAAGCTCTTGCATTCAATAGATAATGGATTTCAGAAAACTGAAATTTCCAACAAAGTTCGGTCGGCTTGAGAATTGGCTGAATTGAGCCTTAGTTTGAGCATGAAGAAGTCTGTATTCTTGGATTTTGCTGGTAAGCCTTTGAAATTTTCCGCTTCAACGCCTGCTTCGTTTTCGCTTTTATTCTCTGTCACCGGCTTTTTCTCCGTTGCTTGGAAGTGTAAAACCGAGTCCGAAGCCTGGAGCTGCACTTGCTGCGGCTGCAGCTGCATCTTGACATGTTCCCAGTTCCCATGCCACAACGATAAAGAACAGGAAGGTGAACATTCTATCTCAAAAGTGTCTTGATTCGGCAGGCTCGGTAGAGTCTAGTTCAAAAGTTGGAGCAATTTCGGAAGAAGAGGAAAAGGAGGGGAGTATGGCTGGTTCCGATGTGGGAATTTCTGAAGGACTGTTTCAATTTGGGGATAATTCAACTAGTATGCCATATGATCTCAGTTTTACTAGACCCGAAGAGGAAATGGAAAAAAAGACGCATACTTTTATGGAAACGCAGGAAGATCCCCTACCAAGATCAGAACCCGAAGAATTTATTGCTCAAACGGAGACAGTGACAAGAGAAAACGATGACGAAAGAATTATAAATGGGAAGAACGAAGAAATAGAGGGACAAAGTGATATCAGTATAGGAGTGCAAGACATCGAAGTGCCTCAGATTGTGCAGAACATTGGCAAAAGTAGTCCAACATCTGACCGTGAAAAAAGTCCACCATTGATGAATTCTGACCCTAATACTTGTCTAGAAATTCAGAACTCTGAATCCAATAAATTTTCATTGGATAGTGATCATAATCTATCACAATTAGGAAGTGAAGAAGAAATAAGAAATGCTCCTATTCAATTTCTAGAGCCAACAGAGACGGTTACTTAAGAAAAGCAGGTCAATGTAATTGAAGGAATGCCTAAAAAGAAAAATGAAAGGATCATTGATGACGTTGTCGATGAAAAAGGGGGGAAAATGGAACATGGCTGACCTGGAAGGAAAACTAGCAAAAAGGTCTGAGCCTCTCTTAAGCCATTGGACTTCGCTGAAGAATTTGAAAAGAGAGATGCATATTCTGGATTGCACTGGGAAGAGGGAGCTGTAGCACAACCGATGAGACTTGAGGGTATCTGACGAGGACCTCCAGCAATAGGTCATTTACAAATTGATTCCATGAGCTATCTTTCACAAGCACTTGCATCACAAATGTTCAGGATGGATCATGGTTCTCCACAAGCTCTAGTTGTGAATATGAATTATATTGCCCTGGGTATGTCCAAACAATTTGTCCTTGTTAATCCCAACAAATATTCTTCTCAGAGTGCTTACGGCATGGATGCCAAGGTTCTGTACTTTAACCTCCGAAACCTAATTGTTTGCATGTATTCTGACATTTCCTTATCTTTCAATCCCCTGCGTGATTTGTTCTTATGACAATGTTTAGTTTTCTTACTGTGGAATGCAATTTTAGCTCTTTCGATACAGACTACCTATTCTGACAATTGTTTCTCAAGTTTTGCAATAGACCTTTTTTTTACTAGAGTATCTTCTGTAGTGTTCAGTTCTCTGTATATGTCTGTAAGAATCATGAAGAAAAGAGCATACATCCTTTTTAATTGATTGAAAATAGGGGACAATATTGATCTATCCATCCTGTATAATATATCTATTCTATCAATCCTTATCAAGTAGATGTATATGAGTATTCACTTTACAATTTTTTGACAAAAAAACTATGAAGAATAGGTCGTATGCAATCATTTATCATATAGCATTGAAGACTATCTTATGTTGTGGATAAGGAAGTGATATTTGTTGATAGTAAGGAACCATCCTTGCATTCATTATGTTCACAGTATCATAAAACACACCTCTTAGGTCCCTTTCTGCTCTTGTTTTGGAGTATTTTGAAAGTCAACTTTTATTCCTTATGGCCACCCACATGGAAATTATTTTTTCCATAGTGGTTTCCACCATCAGGACTTATCATTTTGACTATTGAGCCTCATTGGAAAACATTGCTTTGTACCCTAATTTGGCAATATATTTATCCACTAAAGGATTTTTAGATCATACTATTTCATCTTCTTCCTTACTGATTCTTACATTACTTCTAATCAAGGCTTTAACTGATCTGCATTGTGCCCTTAAAATCCTACCATATTGGTTTTGATCCATCATTGTTGCTAGATATTTGTAGTCACAGGACCGACACTTTGGACACCTTCAATAATTCCTTTCATGTAAAAGAGTTAATATTTTGTTTGACAAAGTATAGGTGTTCTCACATCCAACGCATGGACCAGACTCCAGTCTCATCTGTTCCCCATTACCAATCTTCCATGCTAGCCAATTGTCTACAACTGGAAAGATTTGCACCAGTCCCTTGTAGATCAAAATTATCAAGACCTGGAATCAACAAAGACTCTGTGGGGAAAAAGAGCAATGCATTTGAATTGGATTGGGAATAAATCGTGAAAAACTTGGCAAGTACAAAAATTAAAGATATACAAATTTTAAATAAAATATATATATTTTTCATTGATATTCAATAAAGTCATGCCCATACAATGCACACTATCAATAAATGTCCAAATTTCATGGATTAATAGGTATCTCATATAATATGGGTCCAAACTAAGAACTGAAATCATCTACTTATAAAGGTTAAGTGAAGAGTTAATACTGAATACTATATAGTAAAAAATCTAAGATGCAGGTTTCTCCCATGTCCTCAACTCTTTGACCCTCAAGGTTTGCAAAGTCCTTAAGATGAAAACGTGGGCTTCTTTTGATCGAAGGTAATCTGATGTAGGATCTAGCTATTCCAAGTTTAGGTCAATAGCCCAATGATCCAAACCTGTCATTATCATGAAACATTAAAATGTGAAATAAACTTTCAATCAATTCTTCCAATTCAAGTGTTTAAGCTTCAGATAAACTGAGCTGAGTCTTGTGTTTCTTGATGTCCCTTGGGTTTTCCTATTGCAAAGTCGAAGAGTGAAGTGGACCGATATAGGGTTATTTAAGTGCTTTTGTGTTAATAACTTAATTGGTTGTGCTTATTGGCATGCATTTTCTCAAACATGCTCCAATTGCACCCACAACCTGAAGCATTGTAGGTATGGCTGAAGATTTGAATGGAAAATCTTTTAAGATCTGGCACATCATTGCCAAAATTTTCCCACCAAAGATCTAGCAAAGTGGCAAGGTTAAAATCTACTCAGAAGCACGTAAGAGGGGCATGTAATTGGCATATACTTGGACACCTCGTCATTATATCTTCTTTTGATGGCCTCCTAGGTGAGATCCACCACCCTATAAATGTAACCCTTAGTGGGTTTTTCAACATCAACCATCATGAAATATTGAATTCGTTGTCAAACATTCAAATTTTAGTATAAATAAAATTTGAAAATGAAATGAAGTTTGACTTTGAAGGTGAACATTGAAAAAGTTTAAGACTTAAGAACCTGAGCACTTTGGAAAGTGACCCTGTCACAACAATAATCTCTTCAGCATCTTCCCAGAAACCATCACTAAACACAAGAGCAACAATTAAAATGCGTTCATGTTTTTTTCCATGTCTCTTAATGCCATCCACTCAGGTCCCAAACATATCCTATTGAGATTTACCCTTTGGTCAACCATGAATTACAAAGAGATGAATTTTGTTGGAATTTTGGTCACTGTAGGACAAACAAGTTCCTTGCCTTCAATGAATATTGTTGTGTTGTTGAGGTCATTTGTGTGAATGTAAATTTATTTGGTTATGGATTCCTTATACATAACTTTTTGTATCCAGCGAATTCTTGCAATGCCTCAAGCATTAAATCTATGTAATGTGTAGCACAAGAGTTCCAAAATATGGAGGGATTCCTAAGCTCAAAAAGTCTAGCAACAACCATATAATTAGTTGCATTGTTGTTAAAAATTTGTACAAAATTTTCTTTTCCCACTTCCTAAACAACTTTCATCATTTCACAAATTAGTTGGGCACTATTAACTTTGTTTGAGGCATCTACTAATTTGAGAAAAATTATTGCCCTTGGACTAAATATGGGGAAATTTATCAAGGTTCTATTCGTTTGATCTATCCATCCATCAATCATGATGATGCACTTTGTTTCTACCCATGATGAACAAAAATTATCTAGTATATATCATCAACATTTCCTAACAGCAAATTTGTCCTAAGGCTCCCACATGTAGGGGCTTTCAACCTAGATTTGCAATAGTGTCTGCATCAATCATACGCTGGGAGTGAGGGCTTTTGGCACAGTTGTAATGTCCCTGGGAAATTAGTTCCATAAGATGAAGTGGCCTATTGATCTCTGTAGGCTATAGTCTTTGATAAAGGGGAAAACCTAAAATACCCAATGTTTGGGAAATGGAGGGCAAGATTTGGGGCAACTTGGCAAAGAAACCCAAAGTTGGGGTTTTGAGTGAACCTCAATCAATTAAGGAGAAAATCCCTTCAAAGAAATCTATAAATACCACTGTTGCAAACATGTAGATAACATCCTAATTTTATCTTGAAATCATGATTTGTTGGCCTAGCCAATGTTTGCCAATTTTTTAAAATATTTTTATGGTATCTTAATTTTGCCAATGTTTGGCTATTTTACCTATATTTTCCCAATTTTCACAATTTTTTGGTTTTCCAGACCCTTGTCTATTTTATCCCGATGCCGATGTTCGCAACATTAATAAATACAAGAGGGCTAGATTGTTAATTTTGGGCAACTAGGTCCAAACTCCATGTTGCACTGCTCATATGACGATGGTCATATTTTTGTTGTATTCCTCTTTCGGAGAGGTGCAAGATTTATCTAAATATCATCTTGTTTAGATGATAAGAAAATTTATTTTGAATTTATTTTCCACATGTGCAAGGTTGGCCAGATTTGTAATGTAGGCTCACATGCCCAATAGATGTGTCACACACCCTCGCTGATGGATGTAAATTGGAGAGACTTGGAGGTCATTTGCTCATCATCTCATCACACATTTGTTATAGCATCATTTTTCACCCTCATGTGATTCATGATTGTCTTTTTTGGCCTTGGGCACCCATTCCCACAGACTTGAATAAAAGTTCATAAAAAACAGTGTTTCAAATCCCATACATGGGTATGCCCATAATTTTCCGCGTGTATACGCGAGTCCATAGATACTTTTCCGCATATGCCATTAAAATCATTAAAAAATATATAAAAATCCCTATTTTCGAGGTTGGGTTGATGGTTATTCCAGTAATTCAACCACCCCAACCCGTGGCCAACTGTTTCCAACTGATTGAAACTACTTTGAGGGAGTATAAAAGCTCCTCATATGCATGGCCTAAGGGAGGGAGAGAAATTATAGATATTATACTCTGTTGGAGAATTCAAGTCTGATTTCCCGTGCCTCCTGCACTTCCCAGATTTTTACAGGAAACCCTTGTTTCCTGGAGATGTTCATCAGCTTATATGTCATCTCGTGTGCACAAGTCTTGAAAGTATCCTAGAGAGGCAAGGGCAGGATGGATCTGGACGACGGTCTGTTTGAAGATCGTAGAAGGATTCAGGTGATCTCTCCACCTTTCTATTACTGTACATGTTGTTCGTAATGAAGAAGAACCATTTTGTTCCCGAATTCACGTGTTAATATTTGCTTGCATATGTGAAAAGATTGTTATTTAAACATTTATTATTGTTTATATGATGTTTCACATGGATTACACTGACATTTAGGAGAGATATATGTTGTACAACTAGATTTCCCTCCATGTTTCTTCTTGGTTTTCAGGTTGAAGAGGAAGAAGGGTTGCTGAGGGTTTGGACCCCACGGGATCTACATCAAACGTAGGATTACGGGTGAGTTCTACAATCGATGTTATCTAGTTTTTAGCGTACAAGTGTAGTTGTGTGAGTCCTTCTTGAATAGCATGCCCTGATCTGTGGAGGTTTTGACCCAACGACCTCTAGGGAGTTATTTCCCGAAACAACATTATCTCATTGTAATCTGATTGGTTTGACAGCCTTTGGAGGTATTTTTCCCCTCACACGTGTGGAGCAAAGCTGCTGTTTTCTGTAGATCTGCTTAGGGCTTGTTGCTACAACGTTGACCGTGGTCAACCCTTTGTCGTTTGACCTCAATCTTTTGCCAAAATTTTGATTTTAGGAGGTCGTAGTGTTGGGCACTAAAATCGAGGAAATCCGAGTTGTTTGATCAAAGCCCTAGCGTTGAATTTTCTGTTGTTGCCTACGTTGACTTTGGGTTTACCAACATTAACTTGTGATGAGTTGTCTTTGAGGGCTATGGGTGTGACACATGAAGGATTGGCTGACAGAGAAATACTTTGCTAGCTGAAGCATCTTGTTGACTGTCATAACGCAACAGTATCTCATATCTTTGCTGGACAAAATGAATTGTAAATCTGATCTATATTTGGCTTGTCTTCTGTTGATCTATTATTGTGTTCTATCAAAATTTTACTTTCATGTTTATGTGATTGCTATATTGTGTCGGGCCTACGAAATATTGAAGTAAAATTCCATCAAGCATAGAAAACCATGGTTATCTAAATTTAACATGGTATCAGAGCTGAGGTGAAGACAAAGTCCAAGAGTCCAACCTAGTGTTAGAAGCAATCACTGAAGGAAGGAATCCTATCAAGGACAAATGGCTTCCTCGACCTACAAGGGTTTCAAGGCTGATGATAAATTGACTAATAAGTCTAATTATCATGCATGGAAGATGTCCTTGGATTTGGTGCTAGAAGATCAAGATGTCATGGACTAGTGCAAGGGAAGATTCAAGAGCCTCCATCAAATGCAGCTGCTGCCACGAAGACAAAGTATAGAAAAGGGGAAATCACAGAAAAGATGATTATCCAAGATTCTATTCATAAGCACTTGGTTGCTTACATTTCTGAGCTGAAGACATCTAAGGAGATGTATGATAAGCTGATGAGCATGTTCAAGGCTAGCAATGCTAATCAAATCCTTTTCTTCAAGAATCAATTGAAGAATATGAAGAAGGGAAAGGATGAATCTATTCAATCCTATTCTATGAGGCTCAATGAAATTAGGAATAAACTCCTAGCTATTGGGGAAGCAATATCTGATCAAGAGATGGTTCTTATTGCACTTGGAGGTCTCCCTGTGATTGGAATGTATTTAACACCACTATTCTTAATAATAATATGATTCCTAATTTTGATGAAATATTGATGAGATTCACTCAAGAGGAAACAAGAATGATGGAGTGTGCCTCTAATGGAAATGGAAGTGACCCTACTGCCTTTGCCTCTCATACAAAGAATAAGAACCATGGTGGCCTGAGAAATCAAAACCATGGTAGAGCAGGGCCCAAAAGAAGGAAGGGAAGATGTTACACTTGTAAGAAGATTGGTCACTATGCAAGAGAGTGTCGTAATAGAAGGAACTCTCCCAGGGTTGACGACAAAAACAACTCGAGAGAGAATGGTAGTCCCCACAAAGTACTGTCTATATTTGGCCAAGGCTTGCAACATGATGAACATCTCATTGTCATAAATGAAGTCGGTCATGGGGTAGCAACTTTTCTACTCTCAAAGGCTATGCGGTGGCCTCCCTGTGTCAACACGGCCTCCCTCACCTAAAGCATCACACCCAATACAAACGGTCGAGTGAAATCAGGCAAAGCCAAAACATAACAGCTGATCATGACCTTCTTGCAACGCTCAAATGTCTCATGTGCTACCTGCATCCACTCAAAAACCCCCTTCTTCCACAAGTCCATGAGGGGTGCTGCAAGTTGTGGGAATTCTCTCACAAATCTCATGTAGTATGTACAAATGCCCAGGAACCCCCTTAGCTCAGTCACATTCCTGGGTGTTGGCCAATCCAAAATGACCTTGATCTTCTCGTGGTGTACCTTTATTCTATCCTCTGGGCCAATCACATGCCCAAGGTACAACATCTCTGTCAATCCAAACTCACATTTGGACATCTTCCCTTACAATTGTTACTCCTCTAGTATGCGAATTACTACCTACAAATGTTGAAGGTGCTCCTCCCACGTCCAGCTATAGATGAGTATGTCGTCAAAGAAGATAAGGACAAAGTGCTGCAACTATCCAGGAAATACGTGGTTCATACAAGATTGAATGTAGCCTGAGCGTTGGTTAGCCCGAAGGGCATCACCAAGAACTCAAAATATTCGTAGTGGCAATGAAAGGCAGTCTTAGGGATGTCCTTCTCACTCACCCGAATCTGGTGGTACCCTGAGTGCAGATCTGTCTTAGAGAAGTATTTTGGTCTTCTAAGCTTGTCCATCAACTCATCAATGCGCAAAATAAGGTACATGTTCTTCAATGTCCTCTTATTAAGGGCTTTGTAGTCAATGCACATGTGGAGTGTCCCATCCTTCTTCTTCACCTACACCACAAAAGAAGCGAAGGGACTCGAATTGGGCCTGATGTGCTCCAATATTAGCAGCTCCTAGATGGCCCTCTCAATCTCATCTTGATAGGCTTTGGGATGCCTATACAGGGTCGTGATAACTGCATGCACTCCCTCCTCCAACTCGATAGTGTGTTCGAACCCTCGGCTTGGTGGCCTGCCTGGAGGGATATCCCCAAAAACCCCCTGATGCCTCTCTAATAGGGCCTGTATGTCTGGGTGCATTGGTCATGGCTGGGTTGCTATTTCCGAAATCCTCAATTCAACCGCCCATTCTATGTCCCCATGGCATAGATCTACCTCCATCCAGTGTGTTGAAACTATCTGGGGTGGTAAAGAGTGCATCCCCCTCAAGAATACTAGCTTCCCATCTCCCACAAACTCCATATATAACTTCTGCTAGTCAGTGGTGACCCTCCCCAATGAGTATAACCACTAAACACCCAACACCATGTTGGTCTCTGGGACATCAACTACAAAAAAGTGACCAGTAACCAAGTAGTTCCCCATCATCACAGTGAACCTGGGAGCATACTTTGTGAACTACATGGTCTGGTCTCCTGGCACCAACAAGAACCCCTTTAATGTTCTGTGTGGATGCCCCTACACTCCACCATCTTGGAATCAATAAATTTGTGGGTGGTCGCACTGTCTACGCGAACTGAAAATTGTTGCCCCTATACCATCCCCCTAATCCTGTGTGTGAAATACTCCAGAACTCCACGAAGTGAAGTAAGAACTCCCCCTGATGGGTCAAACGGCCCCCCTCTAAGTGGTAGTGGTGGTGCTCCCTGATGATGGTCCTCCCTCATCTCCCGGATCTGCTCAAACCTCAAACTCCTCAACTGACTCGCTATCCGAATACACCTCAATGTAGTGGGCCTTTCCCTTGGTGCACTTGTGCCTATGTGCCCAGGATTCTTGGCACGTAAATCGAAACTTCCTCCTCCTAAGGCCCCTTTGGGTCTCCTTGTCCATCTAACCATGTCCTACATCCCTCTAGGGTGGTATAGTGTCTTGGTTCCCCTGTGGTGCAGTGGGTCTAGTGGGGAAAAAGCCAGGGTCTTGGGCATAATGTCAATCATATATGGGGTCCTGGAGATAGAATCTGTCAAAGATGTGGGCTTATAGGCCATCACCCAACCATGCAATGGCTCTGCTAGCCACTCCAAAAATAGTATGATCAACTGAGCCTCTGAAATTCTAGTCACCATCACTGCCAGTCCGTAAAACTCCATAATGTATGCCTTTGCGCTGTCAGTTTGCTTCAAATGGGCTAACTCCCTTAAATGTAACTCTGGGTCTTTCCTCTCAAACCTCTCCAACAGCCTCTGGGTGAACTCTGTGTAAGAATTTATGTGAATATGTCCCAACATGATTAGCCCATGGTACCACCACTCTTGGACATCCCCTTCCAAATGAAGGGTAACAAATCGAATAACATCAGTCTCCCACATGGAGTTCAGGTGGAAGTATGTATCTAGCTTCTGAACTCAAACCCTGGCATCCAATTGTAACATCGAATTGTTCTGGTGCAAGAACTCTAGTGAAGCTGATAGGAATTATTGTTAATGTCTTTTGCATAATTTTTTGTAATCAATTTTTAAAATAGTACTCTTGTGGGTATAAAAGAGGGTCTTTGGAAATATGTTAGAACTTATAATTCTATTTTTCACTTTGTCCTCCCTTTTTTTGTGAAGGGATAATCAGTGATATGGATGTCAAAAATATGTTGAGCCCTCTTGCTCTTTGCAGTATGGGTAAAGCCACAACTTTTTTACTTTAATATAAAACATAATTGTGACGATGAAATAATGTGTAGTAATGTTGCAGACCTCAGTTTAGGACCAATAGTAGAACACTGATAGAGCTCATAGAGGTATCTAGAACGTGAATCCTTCAAAGAACTTGGTCCTGAAGTCATATTGTTGTATAAAACTAACAACACTTATGTTCCCCAAGCAGAAGTTGCACCCATATGTACAGATCCCATAATGGATTCGTGAAACAAGGAGGTCTGTGAGAAATACACAAAGGATGTGGAGAAGTTGTCTTTCATATTGCTCAGTGCTCGAACTCATATCTCAAAGCTCGCGGTTGCTGGCTAAGTATTTCAATTCCATGTTTGATGACCACACTTTGTTTCTGAAGTTGAATCATTACCAGCATACCCTGTGCCAGAGCTAGCTCGTGACCTGAGTCCACTGAAAAAAATGGGGGCACTCATTGCACTTGGTCAAGATGAGGTTGGATGGCTGCAAATGAGGTGAAAGGATGGAGAAGGGATTGGAGTGAATCATGAATATTGTAATTAGCTTATTCTCAATGTGTTTCCCTTTGGATTTGATTTGGTGAGAACTTAGAAGTCATACTTTCAGATCATGGTGAAGGAAAAACTATGGTATAAATGAGTTCAGCCACCATTAGTATCGTGTTTAAAACTTAAGTATTGAAGAAGGAAGCCAAAATTCGTATCCATTTTGAAGGGATATGATAATTACAATTCTTTGAATTTTAAAATTTAGAAAAAAAAAACATATTTTCTTTTGTATCAATAAGATGTTTAGTCCCAATTTCTTTTGCTTTACCCAAAATTTTCCATCTCATACTGTATCTGTATACAAATTCAACCTCGGTTACTATGTCTTCAACATTGCATCATCATAATGGAAGTGATCTCATTCAAGCCTTGTCCTTAATTTGTAATCTCTATAGAGAGGACTGAAAATTCTTTGCTCCATAGACATTTTTCCAACTAAAGGTTCGAAATTCTTCTGATTTCTTTGTCTACTATAGATGAAACTTGTTATCAAACACCTTGCTACAACAAAATATTTTCTTCTAGTACCATCATTATATTATTATAATTTTTGAAACCCCTAAACTTCTTATATTCACATACAATTTCCCTTCGCCATTTTAATCGCCTTACTCGAGTCTCTTTCTGGGATTCCATAAACATGGTTGCCATGTCTCTGTTTAAACAAATCTTCAGCACCGACACTAGAAATTGGATACATTTTTCAAGAGTTGTCGCAAATGAACAAACAACCAAGAATTACCAAATTTGTATGGTTGTAAATAAATCCCCATCCTAACTTCTTTCCCTTCTGTATTTTTAGGCTCCATCAAACTAAAGCTTGAAGAAGCCTCTGCATATTCTCATTAATATAATAACCCTTTAAAGTGGGGTTTCTTGAGATCTGTCCTTTAATACTGAATGGTGCATTTCTTGATATTTGTCTTTCAATACTAAATGTGGCATTACCAAAATGAATTTTAGAAACACTGCTCCATTTTGATTTTCAAGCCTTAATGCCAGACATTTTTTTTCCTAGAAGCCTCATGAGAGGTAGAAGAAAATCACAATGGAAGGGTTTCATTTGCCCAAATCTTTATTTGGCACATAGAAGTAGGAGGATGTGGGTGATGAATGGAAATATTTTTGTATCCAAATTGTTAGGAAGGTACACTTACTGGTACATGAATGATATCCTACTACTTACTATACATAAATCCAAGTCACAATCATGAAATGTATAAACCAACTTAATTTGTTGATACTGAGCAAGAATGAGCCAATAGAAGGATTAAAAACTTGGATTATCTATTCTTCTTCCAGCCAAAGAATAGTAAGCCAAAATATGAATTGATCAGTTTCCAAACATTACTTCCATTTCAATAAAGTTCATTTCATGTATTTCTAAGAGGTGGGGTAAACTCTACATTCCAAAATGGTCACGATGTAAACAAACGTTTGTCACCTATTTTTTTTTATTTTTTATCCTTACTCCTCGATATACTTCAATGAGTTTAGGTTCAACATTATTGCAAATTTGGTGAAATGGAAACCTCTCATTTAAAGTCTCTCCAGTTTTAATAATCCATTTGAAAGTTCGAGGAGATCTTTGTCATATTCTCCATAAAACCTAAGAGAATACACCTTCTCTTTGCATTCTTTTTCCCAATATAACAAAGTCTTGTATATGTAAATTTCCTAGGCCTTAAGTACAAGGCAAATCTGTTCAACTTTCCACACCCATGTAATAGATACATGGCTCCATTATCAAGTGGCAAATGAGTGATTTGTTATTTTTTATCCAACAAAACAAAACAGAGGTCCCTCATATTTTTTGAAACATTTTTCAATGGTCATCAATTCCAAGTTGTGTATGTTTGTAACATAAAAAACAATAAACTCTAAATTGAGGCAACCTTGGCTATGGTAGAAACCCCTCTATGAAAAACTAAACTTTGCTCACCATCTTCAACTTCTTCTTCTCCATGCTCTACTCTCATTATGCTTAACCTTTGTAGAAAATAACAACAACTTTTAACTCTTTGTTTCCATTTCCACTTCTTATATCTTGAACTTCAAGACCAGTGCACAAACTATGTAACTCATAATGATTTTATATGTTCGAATATGTCAACTGTAATGAGCATTTGTTTTGAGCTATTTTACTGTAGTTGGTAATATCAACTAATTTGAGATTGTTGTTATGTCTAGTATATACACTATTATCAACATCAATCAATAGAAGTTTAAGACTAACATTCTTGCAGTGGTCAAATGGTTTTCATATTCAGTGTCTCCATATTCTTCAACTCTTGTGGAAGTGCATTGCAACAGGGGAAACTAACATTATTTATCCTGATGGAAGTTTTTTCCACAATCTTTTGGGATATCTTCTGTTTCTGGCATAATTTTTTTTGTGGTTTGGCCAATAATTTACATATATATGATCCCTTTATATCAGTGTTCAGCTTATATATTGCATCTATCCTCTAGAAAAAATACTCAATCACTAATACCATCGTAGCAAACCAAAATAGGGAATCAATATTTCTCCTTTCCACAAAATTAATCATCACCTTATATAGACAAAGTTGCATTTCCTTTATCTCCACTAGTTGATGTAGAATGAGGGGGTGTAGAGTGGGTATTATGGCATGTGGAAACTTCCATTGAATGTCAAACTAGCCCCTTCAATTTATTTTCCAAACAAGCAAAGGGTTGCAGAGGACATAAGTAATGTTGACTAAAATAGTGATCAATCGTTGTTTTAAGCAACAAAAAACAGATTGACCAAGTGCATCAGAGTGTAAGAATTAAGTAATAAGAACATTTGATTTCTTACAGTGACCATTTGAAATGACTCTTTCAGAGTCTGAAATTCTCATGATGAGTTTTATATGATTGGAAGACATTGAATTCATATAAGACTGAGCAAGAATCTGAGATAAAGGTTGGCAGTAATCTTGGAAACAATGATGATGATAGTAATATGGAAATAAGGTAGTGGTTGTATTCTTGACTTAAATATAGTGACGTTGGGGCAAGGCAAGGCAAGGCAATAAATGTATAAACTAATCACATCTATGGGTTGATCAAAACATGCTAAAGGTATTGAAGGAGGTTGGTGAAAGTGTTTCAAATTTGCAGATAGATCTTGGCAAGGTTTAGTTATAGGCCTTTCCCCATATTTAGTATGTTGGAGATCACATTCATATTAGGAAGAATCGTATGAAGAGTTATTGACAATGACATGATGGATTTATTTTGGATATCACATGGATTCAGAAGTCAAAGAAAACTTTATCTGAAGCTAGGCTAGAGATGTTGACCAATGTCCCTATTATGCATGGCCACAAGAATTTGGTCTTCTCCTGCAAACTGCTAGTAGAAAGAGTTTGGAATGCGAGTTTGTAAAAAGGTTGAAGGCATAGGTATATAGCGTGGTGAATAAGGTACGAAATCAATTCTTCCAACATCAACACTGGATGTATATTAGCACATAAAATATTTAAAGATTCATTTTTATAAATAATTTTGTCCCCAACAATTAAAGAACTACCATCTACGACAATACAACACCATTTTGCAAGAAGGATGAGAATAGTCCTTGCAGAATTTGAGGATGAATACATGTCATTTATTGAACCTATGGATTAAGAATCACTTGCCTCCAATACCACAAACAAATCCAGATAGTTTTCAAAAATGTAATTGCAATAGAATTTGAAACAATCTTGTGTCCTCTAAGTAAGCCACAGAGGAGAATTTATGGAGTTGGTTGGAGAAGACATTTATGGTGTCACAGAGTTTACAAAATTTCTTGTGGGGATGGATAAACATATCATGTTGTAAAGCACGTCCAAGTTTGTAACCTCTTGCTGAGATATTTCAATTGCAATGGATTAAAACTTGTGGATTGGATTTTATAGATGGATGGATAATAGAGTTTGTTTCTGGAAGAGGGGGTGCTTCTAATGGATTTATGTAAGAGTGGATTAGATTTTTCATGTGTTCATTAGATAAAATTTTTTGGAAAATTTTATTGGATGAATAGGTGATTTGAAGCATGTAAATTATTGTTATTATTATCCAATTTTAAGGTCACAACTAAGCCAGACACCAGATTGGTGTATGAGACTTCCTTGTTTATGGGATAAGAGCATGAGGTATTTCCATAACAGTACGAATTTCTAGAGTAGGGGCCTGCGTCATCTTGCCCAGAACTACGCAGTCTTTTGTGGGGGCCAAGTCACCCTCTTCTTCGATGGACCACGAGTGTCACCCTACAGAGGCAAATTCTACTCATCTTTGGTAGCTAGGAGGATACCACACATTTTTGGTTCAACTGAGATGCAGGAAAGGAGTAGGAAAGGAAATCGTGGGTGATTTTCTAGCATTTTGGTGTCAACTCAGTGAACAACTGGAGGAGCTAGGGGAAATTGGGCCAAAATTCCGAGGCCAACATTTGGCCAATTCCTTCGTGGGTTTTTGTGGGTTATTGGAGGAGAACCCAATGTTAATTTCCCAGAACTTTCTGGGCACCGGATGAGGCCCTAACAATCATTGTTCACAGTTAGTAGTGTAGTTTTTCACTAGGTCAGCGTAGAGATTGTTGAGGACAACCACATTGCATGTTAGAGTAGTCAATCTCATCACTTGGGCATTGTTAGGTTGCCTTGGGCAAGCCCAAGTGCATGCTTTCTGATCTTACCTTTGTACCCAACATTTATATTAATAAAATGGCTCAACTTAGTGAAGTTAATGGAGATTTCTTGGTATTTAATGTGTTGTAAATTATGCGTGTTTGCTTCTTTTACTATGCTTGCTTTGCTTATCATTGTAAATTTCCATTAGGAATATTACAATGGTACCAAATCATGATCTTGGCCAGCCGTGGGGAGTCTAGCATGATCATGAAGGTGTTAGACTCACACGCATAGTTATTGGTGAGCTTATAGACACTCCAATGATGCAAAAAGGGGAAAGTACACAAGGGCTCTTGGAAGAGTTGATGAGGCAAAGCCAACAATTGGCTTGTGAAAGGGATTGAGGAGCTGGGGTTGTTTGGAATTAGATTGGGGAAATCACGGGGGATTCTCCAGCATTTTTGTGGAGCAACAAGCCCAACATCTGCTACAGGTTACAATTTCTGCTTGTGGAGGAGAGCCAAGAATTTTGAACTCAATTTTGGATCGTCAAAACTAGAGCAAGCCCTTTTTGGGTTTTTGACAAGGATCTCAGAAATAATTTGGTAGAATTTTCTGGGCAGATTCTAGGGTTCAAATAGGGGTCCCAACTCAGTCAACAACTAGAGGAGCTAGGGGGAAATTGGGCCAAAATTCCGAGGTCAAAATTTGGCTAATTCCTTCGTGGGTTTTTGTGGGTTATTGGAGAAGAGTTCGAGGTTAATTTCTCGAATTTTTTTGAGCACCAGAGGAGACCCTAACAACCATTTTTTGCAACCAACAATGCAAATTTTCACTGGGTTAGCGAAGAGATTGTTGGGGACAACCACATTGCATGTTAAAGTAGTCAATTTCATCACTTGGGCATTGTTAGCTTACCTTGGGCCAACCCAAGTGCATGTTTTTTGATCTTACCTTCGTACCCAACATTTATATTAATAGAATGGCTTAGTTCAACGCAATTTATGGATATTTCTAGCTGTTTAATGTGTTGTAATTTTTGCGCGTTTTTTTTTTACTATGCTTGGTTTGCTTATCATTGTAAATTTCCATTAGGAATATTACAGAGAATGTAAACACAAGATTTGATAGAGAATCCATCAAAATACTAATCCATGCATTGGCCCCAACATTGTGGAGACTAGGTCTAGTATACATATCAACAATAAACTAGAGATTTATCTCCGTGAACCAAGACTCCTGGTCAAAACTTATAATGGTGGCTGCTCTAGAGATTGATTCTCCAAAATTTTGTATGATTGGAGCTCTAGAAACTAATGACAACCGAGCCACTTCACTAGTTGATGGTATGTAATATTGATGATACTATATACAAGTTGAAACCACTAGTATAAACAAAATGAATACCAGCCAATAAATCTGAGACACAACTGCAATGATCCCCAAAAATTGTATAAATGCAAAAGCCAAAGCTCCTGGTTGTATAGGAATCAATGTGTCCACTACAATCTGATCAGTTGATGCCTGATTTAGTATTCACCCAATGGAGTTGCATGAAAGGACATTGGTGCATGAAATATACACCTGTGGAGATTGTTGAACCGTTGATTTCCAGTTTTAAGTCCAACCAGTGAAAGAAGCATAGAGCTGATAATAATGCACAAAGAGCTGCTTAATTTCAAAGCAACATAAACGAGAATGAGAAGGGAGTTTCTAATAGGAGAACTCTCATTTTCTTTAGTAGGGGTTGCCCATGCCACCTAGTAGTTACTAATTATTTGAAGTAGCTGAAATATTATTTAGGCCATTAGTATTATAGGTATCAAAGTACCATTGTATGCAACAATAATGTAAGACCAGTATACTGACATGTTTACCCTTCGTCCTCTGCATCCACCCCTTCCCATAGCTGAAACGTATTCACCTCTCTGGAATTTGAGATGCGCAGAGCCAAAATGGAGAAGCAATAGCTCTGCATACTCAAACAAGCCATATTAATAAGGGCTTATCTGCACTACACTGCTACCCATCAAAACCAATGTTAAATATACAAGAGTCTGCTCCAACTTTATATTATGTTCGTTAAAAATATTTACTAAATGCAGAATATTTATAATGTTCTCTCAAGATCAGATTTAGAGATTCATGAAAACGGTCCAACATTATCTGGCCAGACCCCTCTGTTAAACGAGTTAGTGTTCTACCAAGCCACTAGAACCCAACCCCGAGTTACATATGAGTAGATTGGCATGATTGGTTTCCTGTTCAAAACAGTCGTTACTGCATTTTCTATGCAGCTTCATGGAGAAAAACCCACAAAGCCTGGAGAGTTTCTAATTTCAGATTGTTGTTGACAATATAGCCGTTTGTGCTAAAAGGAAATGTAGCACATGTTAAATTTCATTCCCCTTGTAATGTTATTATTTCCATTGTGTTTGTGTTTGTCCTAGAAGAAAATTTAACAGGTCCTAGTATTCTTTTGGCATGCACCTTTGCCTTTATTGCTGGCAATATGCTTGTCTTTCTACTAAAAGTAAATCTAGCACATCTTAGATTTCTTTCACCTTTCAATGTTGCTATTGAGAATGCCTTGTATCTATGATAGAAGAAAATCTAGCACAAAATAGATTTATTTTTTCCCTGCAATAATGTTTTTGGAAATATACGTGTGTTTGTGCTAAACGTAAATCTAGCATGAGCTAGATTTCTTTAACCCTGCCATGTTGTTATGTGATTATGTTTTTGCTATAGGAAAATTTAGCATGGGTTAAATTTCCTTCACCTTGCAATGGTGTTATCGGCAATGTGCACTTATTTATGCTAGAAGGAAATGTATCACTCATTATATTTTTTTCATCTTACAATGTTGTTATTAGAAATGCACTTTCATTTATGATAGAATGAAATCTAGCACATGTTAGATTTCATTTTCTTGATAATGTTGTTGTTGGAAATAGGCTTGAGTTTTTGCTAAAAGTAAATATAGCACATGTTATATTTTTTCGCCTTACAATGTTTGTTATGTGCTTGTGTTTGTGCTAGAAGGAAATTTAGCACATATCAGAATTCAACTTGAAACATTTTTATTGACAATGTGTTTGTGTTTGAGCTAGAAGGAAATTTAGCATGTGCTAGATTTGTTTCATAATGCCATGTTGTGGTTGGCAATCTGGTTCTTTGTGCTAGAAGGAAATATGCTAGATTCCTTGACCTTGCAATGTTGTTATTGGAAATATGCACATGACTATGTTAGAAGGAAATTTAGCACATGTTAGATTTCTTTTCTTGCAATGTCGTTATTGGCAATATGCTTTAGATTGTACTAGAAGTAAATTTAGCGTGTTAGATTTATTTAACACTACAATGTTGTTATGTTCTTATGTGTGTGCTAGAAGGAAATATAGCACGTGCTAGATTTGTTTCATCTTATAATGTGCTTGTGTTGTGCTGCAAAGAAATCTAGTACATGTTATATTTCCTTTGCCCTATAATGTTTTTGTTCTCAACATGCTTGTTTTTGTGCTAGAAATAAATCTAGCATGCACTAGAATTCTTTCACCTTATAATGTGCTTGCATGCTTGTGTTTATCCTAGAAGGAAATCTTACACACATTAGATTTCTTTCACCTTATAATTTTTTTATTGGAAATGCGCTTATGTTTGGGCTAGAAGGAAATCTAGCACACATTATGTTTCCCTCACCTTGGAATGTGCTTTTGTTTGTGATATAAATAAATCTATAGCATGCACTAGATTTATTCGGTCCTACAATGTTGTTACGTGCTAAAAGGAAATATAACACGTGTTAGATTTATTTCAATTTGAAACGTGTTTGTGTTTGTGTTGGAAGAAAATTGATCACGTGTTAGATTTCTTATACTCTACAATGTTGTTGTTGGAAACATGCTTGTATTTGTGGTAGAGATAAATATAACACTTGCTAAATTTCTTTCAATCTACAATGTTGCTATGTGCTTGTGTTTGCACTAAAATAAAATCTAGCACATGTTAGATTTCTTTTACCTTGCAATGTTATTATTAGTAGCATCTTTGTGTTTAGGCTAAAACGAAATCTGACATGTGCTAGATTTTTTTTGTCCTGCATTGTTGTTTTTAGAAAATTTATATGTTTGTGTTAGAAGTAAATATAAGACAAGCTAAATTTTTCTCACCCTACAATGTTGTTATGTGATAATGTTTCCATTAGAATAAAATCTAGTATGCATCAGATTTCTTTCACCTTGTAATGCTATTATTTGCAATGTGCTTCTGTTTCTGATACAAAGAAATATAACCTGTGTTAGATTTGTTTTGCCCAACAATGTTGTTTTTGGCAATATGTTTGTGAATTTGTACTAAAAGGAAATCTAGTATGTGTTATATTTTCTTCACAATGCCATCTTATTTTTGATAATCTAGTTATTATGCTAGAAGGAAATCTAACACTTTGCATTGTTTTTATTTGGAAATGTGTTTATGTCTATGCTAGAATGAAATTTAGCACACACTAGATTTCTTTTCTTGCATTTTTGGAAATATGCTTGTGTTTGTGATAGAAGTAAATCTAACATATGCTACATTTCTTTCACCTTGAAATGTGGTTATGTGCTTTTGTTTATCATAAAATGAATATAGTGCACGTTAGATTTGTTTCACCTTACAATGTTATTATTGTCAATGTGATTTTTTTTTGCGCTAGAAGAAAATTTTGTGGGTGCTAGATTTCCTTTTCCTTACAATGAATTTATTGGTAATATCCCTATGTTTATGCTAGAAGTAAATCCAACATGTACTAGGTTTCTTTAACTGTACAATGTTGTTATTTTCTTATGTTTGTGCTTTAAAGATATGTTACATGTGCTAGATTTTCTTTTACCCTGCTGCAATGTTGTTGTTGGCAAGATGCTTATGTTTGTGCTAGAAGTAAATATAGCACACACTAAATTTCTTTCACCTTGCAATGTTGACATGAGCTTTTATTTCTTCTAGAACGAAATGTGGCATGCTTAAAGTTCTTTCACCTTCCAATGTTGTTGTTGGCAATGTGCTCATGTCTTTATTAGAAACAAATCTAGCATTTGCTTCATTTAATTTTGTTTGCAATATTGTTGTTGGCAATGTGCTCATATTTTTTCTAGAAGTAATTCTACCACATGCTAGATTTATTTTATCGTACAATGTTGTTATGTGTTTTTTTTATGCTAAAATGAAATTTAACATGCGTTAGTTTTATTTCATCTTGCAATGTTTTTATTGACAATGTTCTTGTGTTTGTGATAGAGGGTAATATAGAATGATTTTTTTCACAATGAAATGTTGTTGTTGGAAACATGCTTCTATTTGTCCCATATTTCATTCTTAGACCACATATTCCATACAAAGGGCCTTCTAATCATTTGAGGTTTTAACATTTCTTATATTATAACAATGATCTACGTAGGCATGGACTAAAAACTCATTGTCTTCAAAAAGTAAGGACAAATTTTGCAAGCATGGAGATGCCCTAGGAAAGATTATTGTTACAATGTTTTTTTTGACAATGTGTTTGTGTTTGTGATAGAAGGAATTTCATCATGCATTAGATTTATTTTACAATGCAATGTTGTTGGAAATCTCTTGTATGTGATAGAAAAAATTCTTCAATGTGTTTGCCTTTTTATGGTCTCTATAGCAAACTAAGAATATACATGACTATAAAAGATAAATTTTGTGTAAACATGATGTTGTTGTAGTATCTACTATTGTTGTTATTTATTCACATTGTATTGTTGTCTTTTGGTAACGTGCTTATTCTTGTGCTAGAAGGAAAGCTAGTAGGTGCTAGCTTTCTTATAGACACAATTAAAAGAACATAATAAATTATTTAGGCGTGGCACCCTTTTTCTAATAAAAAACATGATTAGCTATTATTGTGAGTTCTACACTTGTTATTTCTCCTGTTCATTTTGTCACACATACAATGATACAAATAGTGGTAGTATTTATAAATTCATATTTTCTTCGATAATTTGAAACGATGATAATAGTTTCTTAGTTTATTTTCAGAAACCATGGACCCTGAAGCTAGTGGAAATTTAAAGGAATAATCCAAGGAAAAAGGAAGTTCACCAAATACAACACCAAAATCTTTAAATGGTATGACAATTTTAAAATTAGTTTGTACTTTGTTACAATGGTTGATAATAAATGATTGTTGATTAATGAAGTTCATGTTATTCTTATTTTTTAAGAAAACTTGCATATGATTTGAGCTTCTTTGCTTTTGTGCATATGTATGAAATGAAATGTTATAGAAGATGAATTCATATTGTTTTTTAATTCATTTAAAATTTTACCATTATAAATTCTTACAAATGTTTGGAGATGCTAAGAACTATGGTACAAACTATGGTACAAACTATGACAAATTGTGACAAAAATCTAGTATGAAATTTACAATTTAATGTATTTTGATTTATTATTGAATAATATCCTACCTAATATTGCTATGATAATTCAAATACACCATGTTAGTTGGAGTTTCCACATTAAAGATCCACTTTTACACAAAAACACATGAATATAGCTAGGAGTGGGTTTTTAATGTGGAAACCCCATACTAACATGGGTATTTTTCTTTTCCTAACAATTTAAGCTAGGTGATTATTGTTGGTGTCATATAGTAAACTTGCATTACACATGTGATCCTTTATTATTGTGCATGTAAATGAAAATAGTGTATTATAAGGTTTAATAATATTTGGTATTTCATGCCTTCCATAATTTTTTTTCATAAGTTGTGGAATCTCATGTCCCTGACATTCCAAGTAAAGGAGTGGAGAGAATACGAAAAACAAGTGATATACAAACAATGTCTCCTTAAAATAGTATGGTTGTTTTATATTTTATGTATACTCTCTTATAAATGGTTAGATTAGCTGGTATTGTAAATTTTAAAATAACATTACATGACAATATTTGAAATTTTGATTTCATTTTGATTTATGCAAATAATTTTTTACTTTTGTATGCAGAATTGGTTGGCACCAAAGTAAGTGGAATGTTACAGTATTCATTTAGGAAAAATAAAAAATCAAATCAAATGACGGTATCAATAACACCTTCAACTTCTACCTTTGAAATGATTAAAAAATACAACACATCTAATAAAGATGACTTTGTGCATGATTGGTATGTCCAGGTAGAAACTCCCACGAATATGTACCTTGATGTACCTATTTGGATCCATAGATGGAAAAGAACCTGAGATATTAGGAATAATTATTAATTTCTATGCTTATAATGAAAATGACATTGACTTTCAAGTGGAGGTGATTAAAGAAAATGAAATAAAATTAATTTCTTGGCAAGTGGAGTATACAAAGATGTGATTTAAACTTCAAGTAACGATTCACCAAATATGATACTCCAACCAAGACCAAAATATTATATGGATGATTAAATATGATTCATTTTTTATATAGTTGTTTAATGGTTTTTATTCATTGTCACAATTTATAACATTTTTTATGTTTATTATAGTGACAAGCAAGGAGAATAAAGACATTGATCAAATGCATGTGAAACAAAGCTATAATATGGCAAATAATATCATATTAGGTAGTTAACATGAACTTTGTTGTTTATTCTTTTGTTTGTTTTTTTATTCAATTAATCATTTTTACAAGTTATAACATATACATTGTACATTATAGAGACAAATAATGAGAAAAAATACAATAATCCGAAGACCGAGAATCAAAGTTATAATCAAGAACAAAATATAATATCAGGTACTTATAATTTGCCCACTTGTTTTCCTTATTATTTAATGATTTTTATTCATTTTCACAATTCAAACTATTTAAAAATGATGATGAGGTGCAAAGCTATAACTATGAAGATAATGCCATATCAGGTACTTATTACTTGTCTTTTTGTTTTTATTATTATTCTTCAAATTTTAATGCTTTTAATACCATAACATTGTATATGTTTATCATAGGAACAAATAAAAATAACAAAACTAACAATAAAAATAATGTTAAAAAGTGTGTGTATTTCGTAGGTTACACTGCTAATGCTTTTATTTAATTGTGAATTTTGTATTGAATATATATTATATTACATAATTTGATCATATTTAATTGAAGGTTTAATATTTTTACCTCCAGGTTCTGTGAAGATGATAAAAGATAAGATTGTTTCATCTATAAATAGTTCAAAAAACACTCATGGTAAGTGTATTGTTTTGATATTTCTTTAGTAATTTTTTAACAAGAATAAAATGGTTTGACTAGATTATTTTTTATGGTATTGCAGCTCAAATAACTGAAAATAAATTAGTTATTCTTGAATTAAAGGACCTTTTTTTATCATAGCGTCGATGATGAAGCAAAAAACAAAGGACATATTGAGAAAATGGGAACTAATGCAGATTACATAATAGATAAAAAGTTATTTTGGATTCATCCACATGCAAAAAGATTTTTTGAGATTTGTTCAAAAATGAATATTTTGAAATTGCAATTTGTACGACAGCTTCGAAACAAAACACAACAAGAGTTCTAAAAAGTTGGTTTTAGAAAAATTACAAGATAAACTTGTGTTTATGTGGACTGCTTCAGAGTGTAAACCAAAAAAGGGACATAAGGCCATTGGCAATTCAACAAAAGGTATACACACTAAATCATTGAAAAAAGTGTGGGAAATGTATATCGAATATGATGCAACCAATACTATTATAGTGGAGTGTTCACTTGAGAGAATAAAAGAAAACCCAAAAGAAAATGTGATTCTTGCCCCTCAATTCATTGGAACAACTCAAGAGGATAATTGGTTGATCGATGAGCTATGGATAATGTTGATTAAACGCAACAAGGCAACATAGGTGCAAGCTATTTTGAAGGATTTTCAATCACATCTAATAGTACCTTAAGATTATTGGTGTGTATTTCATGTCATAATATGTATGCCATCATGAATTATTACTATATTTTGTAGCCCTTTTAAAATTAATTTGACTTCTATTTCACAATACTAATAAAAAAATTGTTGATTTGGTTTGTCACAAGTATAATAAAATAATTTTATGTTCTTTATTTTTGTGAGATATTATTGTATTGATAACAATTATTGATTTGAATGGTTGTTTAATGTTTTCGTATCAAAATTTCCCATGCTATAGAAATTTTTACAATGGATTAATGTTTTCGTAGATAATTGATCTATTTGTTTGAATTGGATCATTGCAATTATTTTTTTCAATTGTGGTTTAAGTTATCATTATACCTCTTAGAAATTAGTAATACAAATGATGGTTCACTGCATTCTTATAAACTTTTTTATTTCATATAAGTTGAAAAACCATATTAGGATGTATGTAGCACCAACAATAGACATATAAACTTTACTAAAAGAAGCACAAAAAAAAACTAAAGAACAAACTATAGAAATTAACATATAATTAAGTAGGTTTGAAATTTAAAAATTGTATTATATTACATGTGGAAACTAATATATAATTAGTTTGTTTAATTGAAACCATTGTACATATATCTTTCAATTCAAATTAAACGAATCATTATAAGTATTAGAATCAATGATTTAAATGGTGGGTCAATGTGATCCTATAAGACTTGCTTATTCCATACAAATTTAATAAAGGTATTAGGTTGTATGTATAAAGTAAACATATGATTAGTTTTTTCACTTTACTCCGGCCATTGTAATTATAATTTTCGATTACCATTAATTCATAATAAATACTAACATGAGTTTTGAAATGTTAGGCTTTTATATAATTAAGCAATAAAGTGTGGAAGTGGAGATATGTTAATATCATACATGTGGTTGCACTGCAGTTGTAGATGCAAATGGGCATCACTATAAGTCAAAATATGTTGTCAATATTTGAAATAGAAGGATTTTTCTTCCAATCGTACACCAAAGATGAACATAATTGTTATATTAAAAGAGAACCAGATTGGAAGTTTGGTGATAGGTCCTATTTTTTAAGGCCTTTTCACTTAGAATAGTTAAAATATTTCTTAAAAAATTATGATGTTGCAATACGGACATTAAATGTCACTAACAAGTACATCTGAGAAGTACTTGAAATATCAAATTTTGATATAGAGGACTTTAAATTCACATGGAACAAGTCTCATTGTCATTTGCAAACAAAATTAGAAGTGGGGAGGAAAATACAATTTTATGAGAAAAGGTTGACTTATGTGTGGTCCCAGTAAGGAGATAATTATGAAGAATCAAATGTATTGCTAATAGATACAACAAAGCATACTTCTCAATTCATCGGATATCGATCAAACCACATCTTGATACAATCCTAAATAGGAAAAGAGAAAGATACTTGGCTTTTGTAGGTTTTATTCCCCTTTCTTAAGACACTTCATCATATGAAAGAGAAACATAAACATGAGTACATTCGAATGTTCAATAGAACATGTACTTCATTGTAGTGGATGAAGATATTTTTCTTTATAAATTTGTTCACAAGTACATTCCAATTTTTTAATGCAATTTGAACATAGTTTTTTCTGAATCAATTTGTATGATTTTATATCTTTTGGAATATTATATGAGATTTTTTTTTTTTTCCTTTTGGTCTGAGGAAAAAAATCAAAACTTTCTATTAATAATAAAAAAAATAAAATGGGAATTGCCAATTATATTATTATATAATTCTATTATTATTTATAATTATTTTTGCAATGACTTTGTTGTATCAATTCTGTTTTGCTAATGTGTGTGTATGTGTGTTCTTAAATGAATTATTTTCCATTGAAATCATCTTACACGAACCATCAAGGCATGCTTGTATTTTTATTGACTTATATTTACTTATATGCATAATACTCATATATAAATGCAAAATATAAGTTTGAAATAGAGCTAATATCAAACAAAAGTGCAATTCTTATTGAAGAAATTATAATAATTTACTTGATAAATGCTACATGCACTATTAACTATTTAGGCTAATGGGAAATGTGTCATAGGTAAATGATTTGAACTTTTTGAAGCACAAGATATGTGATTTATCAATCCATACATTACATAAATTTATATACTTCAATCAATTAATGGTTGTAATTAAAATCATATCATATTGAAAATCAACAACACTCAAAAGTTAGTTATTGATTTTTTACCTATAGAAAGCATTAATATGAGTGCATAAATGTGATATTTATTTTTTGAGATAAAAATCTATTATAAATAATTTTGCATTTCTAAAAAAAAACATATAATTAATGGTAATGATTGCTAAGTGGACTAGGAAGGTTTGATTGGACGCTATCATAGATAAATTATGTCTTTGAACTTTATTTGAAGAATTTTATGTTTTTTGTTTTTTTTTTGTAAATTTGTATTTTAAATAACTGAAATCATATCATATGAGCCATAAATATATTATTGTTTTTTACTTAGTTATATCCATTAATATGAGTGTATAAATGTGATATATAATAACCATATACTATAAGACATTTTTTCCAAAAATAAATCTAATAATTTCTTGATAATAAATATTAAGTGGACTATTTAAGCTAATGGTTGATGGGTCATAGGTGAATACTTCAAAGTCCTTAAATTGCGAGGCATTCAATTTTTAATCCATAATTTATTTATTTATTTTTTAAATCAACTATTATCTTATCCCATATAAGTTAATAATGAATCCATTTATTGACCTTTATTTTTCTACCACGTAGTTTGATATGAGTATTAATTTCATATTGTATTTTTTTGAAATAAAACTCCATGTAAAAAAAATGTTGTTCTTAATAAAACGTGGAAAAGTTAATTAAAAACATGTTAAGTGGGCCATCTAGATTAATTAAAGAGATAGATCATAAATGGTTGTATTTAAACTTTTCGCAGCATAAGAAATTTGTTTTCCCATCCATTTAAAAAAATTTCATTTTCAATTCTTAAATAATTTACTTGTAATTTAAACAATCTCATAGAATCCACCATGACTCGAAGCTATTTACTGTATTCTATTTGGTTATATGCATTAATGGAAGTTTATAAATGTTGTGTATTTTTGAAATGTAGCTCCTAATGTAAATAAATATATATTTTTTATAAAACAAATTAGAAGTAATGGAAAATAAGTTATAAGTGGTCTAATATAAAGCCATTTATCGACTTTTATTTTCTTATCATGAAGTTTAATATAATTTTATAAATGCGACATTGTTTTTTTGAAATAAAACTCCATGTAAAATGAAATGTTTTCCCTAGGAAACCGTGAAATAAATAATTGATAATGAATATTATGTAGATTCCTCAAGTTCTTTTAAGATATAGATCATAAATAAATGAATTTCAACTTTTTACAACATACACCATTTGATTCTCCCATCCCTATTAACATTTTGTAAATTTCAATTCGTGAATAAATCATTTCTAATTGAAATAATAAAAACCAACTAGACATAAAACATGACATATTAAATTCTATTTAGTTATATGCATTGATACATGGTTATAAATGTATTATATTTTTGAGGTAAAGCTCTTAATGTAATTAAAGATACGTTTTTTTAGAAAAAATAATCATTTAAAATCAATCGATGATGAGATCTAAGTGGTTTATTCTATTTACAATCGATAACTTTTTTTAAATATGCATTTTTAAATAAATTAATTTTATATACAATCATGCTACATAAGTCGATAAGTCAAGAAACAATTGATTGATTTTTATTTACCTATCATGTGTTTTAATATGAATGTATAAATGTGACATTGTTATTTCTAAAAGAAAACTCTGTAAAAAAAATGTTTTCTATTGAAACATAGATTAATTAAATAATAATGAGAATTAAGTAGACTATTCAAGCTCATACAAGAGTTGCGTCACAAATGAAGATATTTAAACTTTTTTCGACCATATGACATGATTTTCCCGTCAAGATTGACATTTTGTGAAATTCAATTATTGAATAAACTATTTGTAATTAAAATAATCTCATAGAAGCTAACAATGCCTGAAGCTATTTATTGTATTCCATTTAGTTATATGTGTTGATAGAAGTTTATGAATGTAATATATTTTTGAAATAAATCTCTTAATGTAAGTAAATATACATCTTTTACAAAACTAATTAGAATTTATTGATAATGGGTTTTAAGTGGTTTATTTAGAACACATAGAAAATCATGTGTAATAGATAAATGACTTTTAATACATTTTTAATATTCAAAATAAATATTTTAATGACAATTTATTAGTAGTTACAATAAGTATTTAAAAATTAAAGAGCATGAAGATTTATATAAATTTCAACTAAAATCCATAAGTTGTGTTTCACATTTATTTATTCCCCATTAATAATTATTATCATTTTCTCCTCTTGGTGAAAGTAATGGTCAATCATGGTTTTTTGTACAATAGGTTGGAACTATTACATTAGGACCATTATTAGTTTTTGACAATGTTGACAAGGAGAGATAAATATCCGGACTGCCATCAAGTGTACTATTTTTTGAAAACCCTTGCTTCCACTACTTACTTGTCTAAGTATATTGGTTCTCAACGACCACTAATTCTTGTTTGCTTCAATTTGTGACAGTGTCCATCATAATGGAATGACTTGAATACTCATTTAAGAACTATCATTCGATGTACTTGGCTTTGAGTGGAGATAGATCAATGATACCCAACCTTCTTGAAATAACTAGATCGATAGTGCCTAGCTTTTATAGTGGATGCATGGATGCTATAAAGAAGAATTATCACCTCCTCATTAGTGTTACTTAAAGGCATGAAGGGGTAGAAATTTATCACAATTTTGTTTTTACTAAGTTTCTAGTAGAGTAGTTTCAAAGCAATGCAAAGGAGGCACCTCCTTTCCACTTACACTAAGATCCTCACATCACCATTATTCAATCAACAACTCTCTCACGGGTTGTGGGAAAGGGGGTTAGAGTCATCTAGCACAAAAATCAAACATCGATGACTCTAGTATGTTATCCATAACTATAATATCTTTCTTGGATGTTTGACATACTAATATGATTTACCTTAGATAAATTGTTTCTAAGAGTTTTCTTTCACACTCATATTGTGCATTGATACTATTGTACCTAAAAACCCCATGTTTGACCTATTCATGGTCTCTAATTGGTTTGACGTTCCTAAAATTATTTTTATCTTAAATTAAGTTAATATGGTGATTTACAAAAGAATTAATGTTGTTAAAAGCCTTGTAATAGAATACTTCAAAATTTAACGAAATATGTGTTACAAGTTCCTGTAAATATTCACATAAGCCATGCTAGGGTTTTAAATTACAAATCTCAAATATGTTCCATAAACCAGGGTTTCTCCCAAACCCTAACAACCAAATTTCCCAAAGTTTCCTTCAAACCTTAGTATTATTTTTTGTCATCTCCATCTTCTCTTGCATCGATCAAGGGTGTCTTCATAATGGTGATCTTCAATGACATTTATTCAACCCAACACTAATACCCTGTTAAATTTTCTTAGGGTTATATTATTTTTTGATTTGATAATTTCATTTCACTATTTCCATATTAAATTCACCCCATAACATTATTCATATTTACATCATTATTCAACAACATATTGAATGATATATGAACAATAAAATCATCAATGCAGCATAACATAAAGGAACAATAGAAGAAAAACATTGACACATAGATACACTAGGATTGGCCAGAGACTATGGAAAAACACACTATGGGGAAAACCCTTTCAAATTCTTCTTCTTATTATATTTTCATTGAATGATTCAACATAGGAGAGTACAATTATCCATATCTTCATCCATACAACTATCTAGCAAGATAAACTAAACAATATTCATGAAATGAACCCAACAATGCTAATACTTGGAATCTTGATTCAAGAGCCTCTAATCGACTGTCACTATTTTCGGTCAACTTCTGAACCCCGTGGTCAACGAGTGAAATCTCCGGTCAACTAAAAAATTCAACCTTTAGGTTCCAATCACAGGAAAGACGTGACATGCATGCAACTGAAAGACTTCGGTAAACATTTCTCCATGACATGTTTACGAAAGGAAAAGTAAGCATGTAACATCATTAAAAAGAAAATCAAATTGGATGATATAAAAGTGTACCTACTTTGTTGATAAAATCATTCATATAATTTTTAGTCTTTAGTGAGATTTTTTTTGCAAAACTTTCCGACTTTTCTTGTCTAATTTCTCTAAAATTGCACAGGGATTTAATGATCTCACAATCTTTAAACAATTTATTGAAATCACAAGTTTGATGGATAATCATTGGAAAATCTATTGAAATCACAAGTTTACACAATATATTGAAATCACAAGTTACATTGTTGATATTCACACCATTCCATTGATTGCCATCTGAAAATTTCATTAATTGGTCAATAAATATACTATCTGAAAAGAGTTATTGTTAGCTATTCCATTAATTCATCCATGAAATGCCATGTGAAAAGAGTTAAGGGTGTGTTGACATTGTTCATAGTGACAATAACACTCTGAAATTCGCACAAGCTATAGAGGACCACAAATCTCAAAAGTATCTCCACAAGAAACTTCATCATATAATGTATATTGCCATAATTAATTTCCTCACCTCTCCATCAGTCCCCATGCTAGGATGACTTTACTTTTCTTTCCCTCTCCAATGTCCATAAACTCAACTTTGATCGTGGAATACCTAACTTCAGTACAATTTCACAGAATAAACTAATGCTTTTCTCTGCATTATGATAGAGAGAATACGCGACTTGCAACAACCTATTAATGTTCCACTTAATGCTTTGCGATATAATACATTAATTTCCTCACCTATCCAGCGCATCGCCCCATCGGTCCCCAGTGCCAACACGGTGGTCCTTTTTTTCTTTCAATTTATGGATACTTTTGCTATTTATATGGCCGCCATGCACTTAGGGTTGCATAGAAGAGAAGCCATTAAAGGTGTTGAGCTGATAAAAAGAGAGAGAGAGAAATGATGATGAAAATTTTGCTTCTTATGTGTTTTGCGTTCATGGTGCTGGGGATTACTAGTTCATCAATGAAGAAGCCCCATATTCACAATGATGACGAATCTGTTGAATTCACATCACCCATGAACGTTCACGATTGAAGGGACATGTCGACACTTTTTTCATTCAAGAATGTGGTAATATCCGATCCATTTGGATCCCTCCTCAACTGGACACCACACAACTCTAACAACGTCTGCTCCTGGAATGGAATCCGGTGCAGAAAGGGCATGAAGAGAGTGGTGGCCATAACACTTCCTGGCCCAGGTATTCTCTCACCATCTCTGGGTAGCCTTTCATTATTACACATTTTCAATCTCTCTAGTAATAATCTATCAGGAATAATTCCACAAGAGCTTGGCCAGCTAAAAGCCCTTGGAATACTCGACCTTAGCTATAATATGCTTTAGGGTTTTATTCCAAGATCGTTGTCTAATTGTATGTGCCTTCAGTGGCTCCAAATTTCAGTAAACAGCTTGACTGGGACCATACCAACATAATTCGGCCATGTAGTCAAGTTGGAACATCTCTGCTTGCCCAACAATAATCTTAGTAGAAGTATTCCTCTTGCCCTCAACAACTACACGTCTCTCCAAGATTTGTCCATTGGATACAACAATCTCACTGGTTCAATCCCTTCCGAGTTGGGTATGGTCATAAATCTCCCTTATCTTTTCTTTGAAGGAATCTCAGTAAGTGGTCATATCCCTTCAACTCTTGGAAATTATACTTAGCTCAGGTATATAGCCTTTTCTCACAACAGTTTAAGTGGAATAATTCATGCTAAATTGGGGTTGATTTAGGAATTAGAGTACCTATATCTACAAACAAAAAATTTCGAGAATGTCATTCCTTCATTTCTGGGAAACCTCTCTTCCCTCTAGATTTTATTTTTGGGGGGAAAAAAATTGTCTGGATGTTGGCAATATGATGCAGAGTGTTGTCCTTGATGGCAACCTATTGAATGAAGTTGATGGAAAACTACTTGATGATGTTGTCTTTGGACAAATAACCTATTTGATATTGATGAAAATATGATGTGGAGATTGTTGGCATGTGTTGTCTTTGATGGTAATCTACTTGATGAAATGAGATAGTTGGCTATATGATGTGATGAGTTATCTTTGGATGGCAACCTGTTTTGATGAAGTTGTTCTTGATGAAAACTGACTTAATGAGTTGTTAATGATGTAAATCTGATGTATCTACAGATCAGTTCAGAAGCAGCTCAGAAAGTGCCAGAATAATGTTGAACAAGGTATGTCACAATGCATACACGGGTTTTGTTAAGAAGAAGTAGTGTATGCACGCGGGAAAGTACGTGCCAAGTCGCGTATGCCTATATGCGCTCTAATTTTAGGAAACCAGGGGGCATTACCATGGTATTGACCCATTGTATTGAGCGCTGGATTATCTATTTGATCCCGTTTAGGAATACCATCGGAAGTGGTGTGGTTTTGGCTCATGGTATTGACAAAGGCTAAATCTATATAAGGAGAAGAAAATCATGGTGCAAGTGTGTGCAAGTGTCTGGGTATTGAATGAATACTTCACTCTGAAGTATATCTATGTGGAAGGGGTTACAGTTAGATCTGAACATATAATGCACCTATAAATACAATGATGGATGAAGAAAATGATGAAGAGGGATCTCTAGATTTGAAATGATCATGTATTTTCTAGATCTGTTTATGGAATGTTTAGATCTGTTATCTGGCGAATATCTGCTGAAGTAAATGGTGAGATCTGAGTTTTTCATCTGATCTGAAGAGCTGCACAAGTCCTGAAAAGTTATAGATCTATATGTAGGTTCACTTCATCAAAGGCGCGTGTATACGCAGGTTGTCTTCAGAGAAAGCGCGTATATATGCAGGTTCAGTGAAGTAAAAGCGCGTATGGAAACTAGGGTTTTGCTGAAGTATGTGGTATGAAATGTCTGATCTGTTCTGCTATTTTACTGCTATCTGTCAATGATGTATTCACACAGATCTGGGTTGTTTGAATGTTGATTATGCTGCTGATCATGTTGATTAAAGATCAAGTTGATGGTTGATTGGTTGATGATTCAATGAATGAATTGATGGAGTTATAAGTTTTAGTTTGATGTATGTTGAGCTTAAATGTGTGGAGTTGGATCCAGTATGAAAATTGATGAAACATGGTCCATGATGGTGCTGAGGGTCGAAGCCTTCAGTTAGGGGGTCGTAGCTCCCTTCCAGGAGAGGCTGGTAAACAAGATCAGGGGGTCGTAGCTCCCTTCCAGGAGAGGCTGGTAAACGAGAGCAGGGGGTTGTAGCTCCCTTCCAGGAGAGGCTGGTAAACGAGAGAAGGTTGTAGCCTATTGTAGGTGGGTGCCTACGTGCTGGTATGAGTCTGCCCTAGTACATGGTTGTATGATGTTTTCTTTATAATAAAATATTGAAGACTGAGACAACGACAGCGGTGGTTTTCTCCCGAATTGGGTTTCCACCTTAAATCCTAGTGTTCATGTGTGTTGCTTATGTGTGATGATTTATTCTGTTCTTACTGCACATGTTTACTGCTTAATAAACATCTAATGAATGAATGATGCAATGATCTAAGCAAAGAATTATCAGCATAATGAGATCTTTGTTAATACACGAGTTTTATTAAGGATATCCGCGTGTATACGCGACTTGGGTTCATTAAAGTAGCGGATGGGTTTTAGAGAAAGAAAAAGTAAAAATTTTTCAGTCTGCACTAAATAATGATTCACCCCCCCACCCCCTCTCAGTATTTTTCCCAACAATTGGTTTCAAAGAAGGTCCTTTTGCAGAAGCTTGATCGCTTGAAGGAGATCCGTCGCAATGGGAAGGAAGAAAAAGAAGAAGGCTACTCAAAAGGAGATATCTCAGAAAACATGTGCAACAGAAAATGAAGAAGATAAAACAGGTACTGATTGTTGTTCTTGTGATTCACCGTCTTGTGCATGCAATGGTGAAGATAGTGAAAGTAATGTTATGGATCTAGAAGAAGCTCTCAAGATTAAAGTTGAAGAACAACAAAGATTATCTAATAAGAAAGAATCTATCTACAAAGAAATGATCTCTATAATGAAAGAATAGATAGATATGATGAATGGTCAGATAGAAATGTATCAAAGACGGATAGAAATGTATCAAAGACTGCACGATAAAGTAACCAATCGAAGTGAAAGACTTGAAGCAGAAATCATCTCCCTCAAAGAAGATCTGGAAAAATCAAGTAAGAAAAATGAAGAACGTTTACAAACTTTTGAAGAACAAGAGTTGAAGGAAGAGATTCTAAAATTGAATGATCAAGTAGAAGAAGGAAGAAGGAAATAAGAAAGCATGAAGAAGCAATGCCAAATTTTGGAGGTTGAGGTAAATATTTTGAAAGGTAAATTAGAAGAAAAAGATAAACTCTTGAGGTTTCAAGATAGTACTAAGATTCTGGATAATATTATTAGTAGTCAAAGGTCTCCCTCTGTTAAATTTGGTCTTGGTTTTCATGAAATTGTTAAAGGAGAATCTAGTTCACAAGGAAGTGCTAAAGATTCAAAGGATATCAATGCAAAACCTGAAGTGTTGGAAGAAACAAAAGGTCAACCGACAATCATGAACTGTCAAAAGAAATCATTCCCTCCTAACTATAGAAGCATCAATAATGTTGAATGCTTCAAATGTCATAATTATGGGCATATTGCAGCCAATTGTAGAAGCAGAATGTTTCAGTCACATACAAACAGATACTACACAGAAAGGTACTCTGGTTTCTTCAAGGGATATTGTTTTTCATGTAGCAAGTATGGTCATAAAGCAGTTGATTGCAATAAAAGAAAGAATAGAAAAACACATTATGATCCTTATGCTTACTTTTCTGGTCATGCAAGATGTTATGCCTGTAACAAGTATGGACATGTAGAAAAATAATGCAGGATGAATGGATCTGAGAAATTGGATAATTTCCAGCACACAATAAGAAATTTCAAGCAAAGCTGGAAAAGGAAGGAGGACTGGTCAGAAACGTAGGGAATATTGACCCTACTGCAGTCATCCACTTCTAAAGCTTACTTCTCATAATGACTGCAGGAGTAATGTGAGATAAATTATAGGGATTAGTAATGTATCATCACAAGGGGAGCAATGAATGGTGATTCTCATGGTTAGCTTGATAATTCTGGTTATGTTTATTTCTGACAGTGCATCTGATGTGAAGAAGACAGGTACAGGTGGTAAAAATTCAGGGGAGATGAAAGTGTGAAATTTTCAGTATTTCACTTTCCATATATGGTTTAGTGAACAGAATCCGTGTATACATGCGAGTTACAATGGAGACAGTCACGTATGCTTTTCTGATAAGAAAAAAAGTAAGATAGCTAAAGATCAGGAACACAGGTTCAGGGGGAGCATCAATCTAACTGCTAATGATTGCATTGTTGGCATTGTATCTACTTATTCCTTAGTTCTCGCAATATTCATGATCAAATGATGATGACTTGATACATGGTTTCCTATGATGAGATTATGGATGAAGCCCTGATTGCTTTTGAGCTGAAAAGTATCTTTTGTTTTTACACTTGGATGAGATGGAAGTCTTATGATTCAGAGATAAGGATAGATCATGCAGAGATTGTTGTTGATGATGGATGAGCCCTTTTATACATAACTCCTACATATGTTTATGATTTATGAAGATCTTGGTGATATCAGATCACATTGATGATTGCTTGAAGTTGTTCTGGTATGATATTTCCTCTTGGGAAGAATATGTTGATGCTGGAAAGAGCCTGAAGACTTGGTTACTAATGTGGTTATGCTACAACTGTTGGATAACACTTGAAAACACAACTACATTGTCCTATCTATCTTCTCTCATATATTCCAAGGAAGCATTTGAATATCTCAGACAGAAGCTGGGAGTTATCTCAGACAAAACTGGGAGTAGTCTCTACCCCTTAGAAGATCAGATCTATTTAAAATCAGAAGATTAAAATGGATACGTAGGTTTCTTGAAATACAATCGTGTATATACGCGAGTTCATACAAAAAAAACCACGTATGGGTGGTTGCTGACAAATTTCTCTGATTCAGCATTCTTCAGCACAATTGCAGTATTGTTTGGTATCTCTGGTAGTGTTCCGGTTCTCATAATTTTGTTTCATTCTCTGATGATTCTTGATAAAGATGCCTTGATGATCTGTTGTTGAAAGTGTCCAGGATGCACAAGCTAAGGGGGAGCATTGGTCTTGTGGAAAGGATGAATTGGTGGCATTCTCATTATTCTTGCTGAAGAGTAATGCATTGTTGGCATTATGATGGTTCTGAAATATGATCTCTCTCTTGAGGTCTTTTTGGTGTTGATTATAAAAATTCATATTTTTATTTTGATGAAAAGGTCATATTGAGAACTATGATGTAAAAATTGTAATTTTCAGTCATGTAAGGACTTGTTCAAATCTGTAAACCCACTTGGTTGGGTAGTTGAGTCAAATTGTGTAAACCCACTTGATTGGGCACTTGAGTCACATATGTAAATCCACTTGGTTGGATCATTGATGTAAGTATGAGTCCTTGGTGATAGGAAAGGTCATAGAGTCATGTACTTCATTGAAAAATATGTTTGAAGATTCAACATGAACTCAGGGGGAGCATGGTAGCTTCAATGCACATCAGATCTACAGAGCTCTTCTTTAGACAAGGGAAGAAAAACCTTGTTTTGGTTTTGATCTACCCTTTGCCCTTGATGTCAAAGGGGGAGAGTATCATGGTGTTTGAATAAGGGGAGAGTATCATGGTAATGATTATAATTAATGTATCTATCTGTTGTGGTGATCAAACACCATCATGGTTGCCATCAAGTCCAAAGGGGGAGATTGTTGGCAATATGATGCAGAGTGTTGTCCTTGATGGCAACCTACTGAATAAAGTTGATGGCAACCTACTTGATGATGTTGTCTTTGGACAAATAACCTATTTGATATTGATGAAAATCTGATGTGGAGACTGTTGGCATGTGTTGTCTTTGATGGTAATCTACTTGATGAAATGAGATAGTTGGCTATATGATGTGATGAGTTGTCTTTGGATGGCAACCTGTTTTGATGAAGTTGTTCTTGATGAAAACTGACTTGATGAGTTGTTAATGATGTATCTACAGATCAGTTCAGAAGCATCTCAGAAAGTGCCAGAATAATGTTGAACAAGGTATGTCACAATGCATATGCGGGATTGTTAAGAAGAAGTAGCGTATGCACATGGAAAAGTACGTGCCAAGTCGTGTATGCCTATTTGCGCTCTAATTTTAGGAAACCAGGGGACATTACCATGGTATTGAACCATTGTATTGAGCGCTGGATTATCTATTTGATCCCGTTCAGGAATACCATCGAAAGTGGTGTGGTTTTGGCTCATGGTATTGACAAAGGCTAAATCTATATAAGGAGAAGAAAATCATGGTGCAAGTGTGTGCAAGTGTCTGGGTATTGAATGAATACTTCACTCTGAAGTATATCTGTGTGGAAGGGGTTACAGTTAGATTTGAACATATAATGCACCTATAAATACAATGATGGATGAAGAAAATGATGAAGAGGGATCTCTAGATCTGAAATGATCATGTATTGTCTAGATCTGTTTATGGAATGTTTATATCTGTTATCTGGCGAATATCTTCTGAAGTAAATGGTGAGATCTAAGTTGTTCATCTAATCTGAAGAGCTACACAAGTCCTGAAAATTTATAGATCTATACGCAGGTTCGCTTCATCAAAGGCGCGTGTATACACGGGTTGTCTTCAGAGAAAGTGCGTATGGAATGTGAAATTAGTTCTGAAGTGTGCAGATGTATACACAAGTTCGTTTCTGTGAAAGCGCGTATATACGCAGGTTCAGTGAAGTAAAAGTGTGTATGGAAACTAGGGTTTTTCTGAAGTATGTGGTATGAAATGTCTGATCTGTTCTGCTGTTTTACTGCTATCTATCAATGACGTATTCACACAGATCTGGGTTGTTTGAATGTTGATTATGCTGCTGATCATGTTGATTAAAGATCAAGTTGATGGTTGATTGGTTGATGATTCAATGAATGAATTGATGGAGTTATAAGTTTCATTTTGATGTATGTTGAGCTTAAATGTGTGGAGTTGGATCCAGTATGAAAATTGATGAAACATGGTCCATGATGGTGCTGAGGGTCGAAGCCTTCAGTCAAGGGGTCGTAGCTCCCTTCCAGGAGAGGCTCGTAAACAAGATCAGGGGTCATAGCTCCCTTCCAGGAGAGGCTTGTAAACGAGAGCAGGGGGTTGTAGCTCCCTTCCAGGAGAGGCTGGTAAATGAGAGAAGGTTGTAGCCTTCTGCAGGTGGGTGCCTGCGTGCTGGTATGAGTCTGCGCCAGTACATGGTTGTACGATGTTTTCTTTATAATAAAATATTGAAGACTGAGACGACGACAGCGGTGGTTTTCTCCCGAATTGGGTTTCCACCTTAAATCCTGGTGTTCATGTGTGTTGTTTATGTGTGATGATTTATTCTGTTCTTACTGCACATTTTTACTGCTTAATAAACATCTAATGAATGAATGATGCAATGATCTAAGAAAATAATTATCAGCATAATGAGATCTCTGTTAATATGCGAGTTTTATTAAGGATATCCGCGTGTATACGTGACTTGGGTTCATTAAAGTAGCGTATGGGTTTTAGAGAAAGAAAAAGTAAAAAAAATTTAGTCTGCACTAAATACTGATTCACCCCCCCTCTTAGTATTTTTCCCAACACTGGAAAGATACCACCTCAATTGGGACAGTTAAGAGAGCTTATTCAACTATCTCTTTATGGTCCTAGTAATATTTCAGGTGTGATCCCTTCTGAAATAGGAAATTGCAGTAATATTGAATGGCTGGATTTACCAAATAACAAGATTCAAAGCCCCATCCCGATGAGTGTATTTTAGCTTCCCCTCTCTAGTACATTGAATCTGGATGAAAATGATGTGAGTGGTCATGTACCTAGCGCCATTTCCAACCTGAGTCAGTTTACCTATCTACATCTTGGTGGAAATAGGTTAACAAGCTGCATACTAGGAGAGGCCATTGCAAATTTAGCTCAGTTGCAGTTCCTGCATCGAGGTTCAAATTATAGGCTCATCGGTTCCAAAAGCCATTGCAAAATTGAGTAAGTTGACCACCATATATCTGGGAAGCAACATGTTAACCGAGAACATACCTGAAGGCATTTGTAATTTGACTAAGCTTCCAAATATTTTCTTAGATACCGTCTCACAGATACAATCCCTGAAGTATAGGAGAATGTGTCAAACTACAATAGCTAGCTTTATCTAAAACCAATTTGAATGGAAACATACCTGAAGGCTTTGGTAATTTGACTAAGCTTCAAAATATTTTGTTAGATGACAACAAGTTGGATGGTAACATACCTGAAAGTATTGGTAGTTTGGCTAAGATTCATATTCTTTACTTAAATAACAATATTCTCACAGGTACAATCCTCGAAGGTATTGGAGAATGTGTGGAACTACAACAGATAAAATTATCTGAAAACAATTTGAATGGAACTATCTCTGACTCTTTGGGAAATTGCAAATCTTTGGTGGTTTTGGCACTAATGGACAATTTCTTGGTAGGCCAAATACCGTCAACTTTAAATACGTGCACACAATTACAGAGGTTGAAGGTGTCTGAAAATGAACTAAGTGGACCTCTAAACATAAACTTTCCAGTGTCTATGCAAGTCATTTCTGTTCATTCTAATAACTTTTCTCAGATAGTACCTAAATTTTTGGCAAATTGCACCCAACTCTAGTTATTGGATCTAAGTAAAAATGGATTTACAGGGAAGCTTCCTCAGTATCTTGCATATTTTTCTGATTTAAGAGTTTTAAGTTTGGGTTATAATAATTTCTTTGTTGATATTCCTCAATGGATTACAGATCTTAGCCATTTGTAGATGTTGGATTTATCCAACAATAAATTCAGTAGAAAAATACTGTCCAATCTTCAAATACTCAAGGGATTCAAAATTACGGGATCTTCTAAACTTAGTGGTAATACACAATATGAGGATTTGAGCATTGTAATAAAAGGATTTGAGTATAAGTTAACATATGTGTTGGCTACAAACACCATATTTGACTTGTCTAGCAAAAATCTTACTGGAGAAATACCTCCAAACATAGGAAGTCTCATTAGCTTACTACTATTAAATTTATCTAGAAATTAATTGGAAGGAAAAATCCTAACATCTATTGGTGAGATATCTACTTTTGAGCAGTTGGATTTGTATAGAAATCTTTTAAGTGGAGAAATTCCTCAAGAGCTCTCTACATTAACCAAGTTGGCATCTTTGAACATTTCATGGGATGGAATTTGTGGTAAAATCCCAAAAGGAACATAGATGGACACTTATGATGATACTTCATTTGAAGGAAACAAATGTGTATGTGACTATCCTTTGCAAGTATGTAAGGAAACACAAAACAATAACACAATGGAAGATGTTCACAATAGTAAAGGACATGGATGGCTAAGTCATGTAGATGAACATGTCTCATTATTTGCATTGGGATTGGGACTGTGGATTGGATTTTGTTGGAACACCTAATCCTACATGGGTAGGTGTGGAATACGAAAAGTCACAATGGAGTCCAAGTGACCTTGGAATGTGAAACCAAGAGTCACACCATTGTACTATAAATGTACATCATGTATAATGGAAAAATAAGAAAGCCTCACGCTTATCCTTCATTGTGTGTTGAGTCTCTTGTGTGTGTGTGTTTATTCTTCTCATACACCATGTATGTGTTTTACATGGTGTTTAACATGGTATCAGAGCTGATACTTCCATAACCAGCTCAACTTTGAGTGAGCCATTTGTGTTTATGGCCTGTGCATATCTACAAAATTTTGGTCTATTTTGCAGCATTTGGAAGTTCTTGGCAGTGTTCATAAAGTGATTTTGAAGAAGAGCAACAATGGTTTTGAAGAAGAGCAGCAATGTGCATCTTAAGGTTTTCATTCTGATTTCTTCCTGCAATTTCTGCCTATTAAATTTCTGCATTGAAGCGCTGCTGAAAACACTGTTTAAAGAGGGTTTCTGAAAGAAAAATTTCTAAGTTTTTCATTGAAAAATTTGTGCAAATATCTGGGTTTTATCGCTAAAATATTCTGGAAAATTCTGCATTTTTAAAGTCCATTTCTCTGCTGTTGGGCTACTGGAAAAATTTCGAAGTTTTATTGGCAATCTCTGCAAATTCTTCTGCTGTATATTTCTTGAAAAGCATTCTGCCATAAATTTCTTGCTGTCCTCTACTATTCTAGTGTGTTGTTTCATTCAAAAAAATAAAAAAAATAAAAATAAATAAATAAATAAATAAATTCTGGACAAACTCTGCCCTCGGCCCTCTACATAGCTCCTACGCACACTACCCTCGACCCCTCTATATGCCTAGAGGCCTCTCGGTCCCCTATATATGCATACACTACTCCCTCTCTCTGCGTTAACCTCCGCCCCCTACACTCACCCCTTACGCGTCTACCTAGCTCTCACAGTCGCCTCTCCCTACGCTACTCCCCCACCCCTGCACTCGACCCTCCCTACCCACGCTATCCCCTAACCTCTCTACCCAATGCCTCACTCATCACCCCACGGCAACGCCAGCTCATCCCCCTTCCTTACCCGCATATCCCCAGGCCCTACGGCCCTCGGCTTCCCCTCTACGCATAAACTCTCTCCGCTTGCTTGACACGCACCTCAATACCCCTCCTCCAACTCACAGTTGGCCCTCCCTACGCACCTTACCACACTCCAATTCCGTTCAATTTTTAACATAATAAACCCTCCCTGCTAGCCACCCCGCCGCTCCCTATCCTCACCGCCATACGCCACCCCACCCTTACCATACCCCCTCACCGACTGCGCTTCCCCTTCCCCTATTCGCGGCTCCCCCTCTCCATTATACACTGCTCACCTTACAGCCAACTCTCCCACTACACATCTACCCCGTCCCCTCTCACTCCAATACTTGGCCCTCCCCTCTCCCTTCTCCCCCCACATCTGCCCTTCGCTCTCCCTCTCTGCCTACAAATGCTCTCCCAATCGATCCCCCTCACTGCTCGCTTCACACAGTCCACCTACCTTGCATAATTTTCAATTTCTTATTTTTACTATTAAAAAAAAAACCTTCCCCTTCTTTTAAATCCGCCCCTCCTTTTAAATTAATTCCCCTCCCTCCACGACTTTTTAAAATTTGACTTTTTATTTTTAAATTCCCCCCATTTCTAATTAATTCCCATTAATCTATTTTTTAATTAATTTTTAATTAATTAAAAAAAAAAAGCAGAGAGAAAGAAGAAGAAGAGGAAATGAACAGCAGAATTGAAGAAATGGCATGGACTATACTTAGAGAAAAGTGAATTTGACATTGTGTGATTTGTGGCATAAGGGAGATTTTCTGAAGAAATTGACATTTGAAAACGAGTTGCTATTGGTGCAAAACAACTCTTTGAAGGAAAATCAGCTGCCTTAAAGGCCTCTTGCACAAGTGTTTTGCTGCACATTTTTGCTGCATATTGTATTGAACTGACATTGTATTGCTTCTTCATAGTTGCAATCAGCAGATTTTGTACTTTGAGATTTCCATAGTTTGAAATTATTTAGAGTCATTTGTATTTCTTGAAAGGAAGATTGAATCACATTGTAAATGGGTGCATTTTCAGTTGAAGCCGAAACCCTTTCATTTTTTGAGCCTAAGTTGTTGAAATGGCTAAAATCAATGAGGCATTAGAGTTGTTGAATAACCTCATTCATTCAAATGTTCATGATATGGTAAAAATGAGCAAGAATTCTCTTTGTAATATTCAAAGTTGTTTGCTAGATGCACAAGAAAAGATTGAGTTTTTGCAGTTGGAATCTTAGCTTCAGCAAGACGAACTTCAGCAAAAGAGTCACCATTCTGAACCTGTTTCTGTTCAGAAGATTGTGAGGGACTCTCATCAGAAGAAAGAAGATAAAGTTGTAGTTAATCCACATTCAGTGCCTTGTACTAGAGCAAATGTACATGCAGATTCAACAGCTCAGCCTGCACTTCCTAAGCCCATCATCAGACCTTGGGAAGAGCTTGTCCACAAAAAGCACTTAACTAGTCTTGGATATGACAAGGATGTGTCCTTTCATATTCCAGACTACACCAAGCCCATCATATTTCAGAGTGCCGGAATCTTGTATGACAGTTCACCTGCAGCTGTTCCAGATCCTGCTCCACAACAAAAACAACAGATTGTAAAATGCCAACATTGTGATTGAGTTGGCCATATGAAATATCACTGTTTTGATCTTCATCCATGCAAGCACTGTGGTTGGCACACCCATTCTTCAGACAGATGCTTCAGAAACAAGCCTCCTGCAAGAACAAAGATTCATCTTGGATGGATCGCTTCTTGGCAATGGGCATCAGCAGCCAAGAAGATGTTTAAGACACATGTTAGAACTTGTTCACGAATATTGAGCAAACTTTCAGTTGAGTTTTCACCATCATCTCACCTTGTCCCTGACATGGGGGGAAATGGTGGTCATGTACAAGCTTCGACGACAGATCAAGCGAGCTTGAGCCACAATCTCTCATTCCATGTTCAGAGTTGTAGCCAGAGACACAGCAGTTCAAGCGAGCCTGAGCCACAATTTGTCATTCCAGATTCAGAGATGTAGCCAGAGACACGGATGCCCATAAGCATGCCTTTAATCGGTGGAAAACCTTAAACCATCATCTTTGGTTGGTGGACAACCTTAAACCACCATAGGTAGCAAACCTCCCTTCTTGTAGGTTGAAGGTCTCCCTTTCATATATGAGGGACACTTCCTCTAGCAGAAGCCTTCAGCTTCTTGCCAGCTTTGGTTGAGTTCCAAGAAATTCTTCAAGCATTCTAGAGTTGTTGGTAATCCTAAAACCATCATAGGTAGTATACCTCCCTTCTTTTAGGTTGAAGGTCTCCCTTTTTTATGAGGGACAATTCCTCTAGCAAAAGCTTTTAGCTTCTTGCCAGTTTTGGAAGAGTTCCGGGAACTGCAACAAGTTTTGCGTTCCAGTGTTGGTGGTCATCCTTAAACCACCTCTTTTTTCCAACATTTCAGAGAGTTGATTCAGCCCAAGTGCTGCCATGAATACTTTGCATATTTTATTACAACTCTCTTCTTGGACTCACACATACCCCTTCGGATTAAGGGGGGATGTTGGAACACCTAATCCTACATGGGTAGGTGTGGAATACGAAAAGTCACAATGGAGTCCAAGTGACCTTGGAATGTGAAACCAAGAGTCACACCATTGTACTATAAATGTACATCATGTATAATGGAAAAATAAGAAAGCCTCACACTTATCCTTCATTGTGTGTTGAGTCTCTTGTGTGTGTGTGTGTTTATTCTTCTCATACACCATGTATGTGTTTTACATGGTGTTTAACAGATTTGTTGGAGTTTTCACTGTGATGATATTATGGGATGATGTTATACATTGGATGATGCCCCCCACATACAACCTTATTATGGAGTGTACAAATTCCCTAAATAACTTGGAGGTTTGATCTATCTCCACCAATAAATTAAAGTAGTCATAAAAGTTGTAACTTCATAACTATAATGTTTTTCATAAATTTATCAATTGGGTTATTTTAGGTGATGAGGATAAATGATTGTTATCCTCCCTACCTAAGTTTAATTCCCATAAATGACTTGTTAATATCATATTGAGTATGTTGTTGTAATGGCTTCTAGCCTTGTTGTTAGATGGCCTATGGCCTTGAAGAATATCTTATTCTTAAAAGGTGCATGTTTAGTGATATGGAAAAAAAATTATTTTACTTTTAATATTAACATATACTTTAGTTTTACAAACTCTTTGCATGATATATAATTTTCAATATCTTATTCTTAAAAGGTGCATGTTTAGTGACATGGAAAACAAATTATTCTACTTTCAATATTAACATATACTTTAGTTTTACAAACTCTTTGCGTGATATATAATGAATATAAACATGATGTATAAAGATTATAAAGCTATAATAATGAAATTGTTAATTATCTTTAATATGAGTGGTTATGAATAATGATACTCCTTGACTCATAATGATTATTCTGCCCCAAAACCCATTATCCAAATGTTTTAAAAAAATAAATTACAATAATATAGATAATCTTCTTCGATACAAATATTTAATATAAAAAATTGTATTCCAAATTTAATTTTACTCAACCATTTATATCCTTATTTTACTTCACATGTTATATATAATTTTTCTTTACATCACTTATTATTTACATTTTATATCATTATTTTATATTATTAATTTTGAAATTATAGAAAACAACACAATTTATATATAAAGAATTAATTTTTTTTTTTTTTATAGTAATTTTATTTTTAAATAACTTTATTATTCAAATTTTAAATTTAATTGAAAATATTTTTTAAAATAATTGAATATCACGATTCACTATCATTTTATGAAGCTTTGTTTAAATTTTAATTAAAAATATATATTTATATTAAAAGCATTATGATTTTATAATTAGTCTTTCAAATATATTTATTCTAAAATTATAATATATTATTTATTAAATTAATATTATTTAAAAAAATCTATATATATATATATATATATATATATATATATATATGTGTATATATATATTCTTTTTTAAAACATGTATATAATAATGAATTAAGAATATATATAAAAATCATTTATAATATAGTTATAATATTTTAAAATTATTATTTGTTATATTATATTATTATATTAATCCTAAATTTCATATATCGTTTTTAATAATATTATTATTTTGTATATATTATAATAATATGTTATTAGTCTTTACTAATGTAAGACTTCATTAATCTTTTTGAATGTTGATTATTTTTAGTTTAGCAATCATCAATGTAAATTATAATGTTTAACTTAAAAAAAACAAATATTTAATTTATAATATTTTTGAAAAAATATTTTCAAACATTTGAGTGGACCATAACAAGGTGGTCTTATTGCAAGATTTGCATAATACAATGCCATGTGGATAATTACCTCAATTTTTTTGCCATAATTTCTGCATGTAGTTGTAATATTTATGCCATGATTTTTAGATATTTGTGTAGTGATTTTCAGTTATTAAACCACCTAAAATGACTCATACTCAAGTCAATAACATATTTACCACCAATTATTTCCCACCATAATATAAGCAAGTATTTGCATAAAAAATGGATAGGAACAAGATGTGAAAAAATATATCTACCAAGAGTTATTTTTCACCATTATTTATGTGTCCTTCGACACTTAACAAGTAGGAGTAAAAAATAAAATGTGTGGACTTAGTAGAGGTTGCTATGAAAGTGCTTGTCCGTTAGTAGGTACTTCAATTTTCCACTTCATATATCAATTTGTAGTTACTCAAGTATAATTTTCAGTTGAATCGTAAGGACTGCGCTACCCTACATCACTTATTATGTTATGTAATGTATAAATTTCTAATGCAAGAAAATGATACTTTTCCTTCATCTTTACCCTTATTTAATCTATCTCACAATGTTTAGTTTCATAGCTCAACTATGATTATAGGATCAGTTGTGGTTATCAGAGTCTCTACATTTTGTCGCATTTGCATTAAGTTTACACAATGGTTATTGGAACTCCAAGGATGAACACCAATTTGATGCTTAAATTGACATCAAGCACTTAAATTGACTAGTGGCTCTTTTCTCAGGATTCTCATATAGGTTTGATCTTAGTAGAGATTCCATGAAGGCTTCAACCTTTCATCTTTTCGTCATATAGTGAATTCATGAATTCACTATAAGTCTACACAAGCTACTAACTTCTACTAAGTCCCTTTTAACTTCTATAAATGGAATATAAAGAATCAAATATTCATATATTTTTCCCAAGTTTCCTTAACAAAATCTCACCTATTTCATTCTCCTTCTCTCACACAAAAGAGATTAATTATACCTGCACAAAATTATTTTTTCATCATTGTATTTGACATTATATCTTGCCCTTAAGAGAAGAATAATATCATTCATATGAAAAATTTACACATAAGTGTATCATTAGCTTTAGTATTCATAGAGAAATGAAACTCTTCTTAATTCAATATCACACAGAGATGTTAAAATTATTCACTCATACATACAAAAAGAGACAATTATAAGCATAAGGATGCTTGCATTTAATTTCATTCAAAAAAAATCTCTACATATAATCATAAAAGATAAAAATAAAAAACCATTTTTCTCCATTCACTCTCTATGGCCTTATTCTACATTCATTTGGGCATCCTCTCTCTTCCTCATTCCTACTCTCCTTTTTACTGCTCGTAGGTTTACAATAGATAGAATTTAGAAACATCACATATTTTTTTGGATCCTCAAATCACTCTATAAATCACTCCATAAATCAGATTTTTCTAAATCCTAAAATAACTCAATCTATCTCTAGAATATCTCTTGCTTTACAAGGAATATTTTCTTTTAACATATCAACAAAATATTACCTATAAAAATAGATTCTAAACTCATTTTTCATTCCCGTAGATTTCCTAGAATAAATCAACTCAATATAATATTTTCATAGAATAATATGAATTCTTCTTGAAATTTTAAGACTCCCTTTTGCAACTTTTTCCTCCAAAAACTTGTTGTGTTAGAAGTTCAAAGCATTTCCATTAGACTCCCATAGTAGAAAAATTTAGGGGCTCTTGTTCATAAGCTTTTGATGTAACAATCTTCTTGGATCCCAAAATTTATGTTGTAGTTTTCCATTTTTCCCTACATGTTGTTGTCCTACTATTTATGTTTCCTTCACTTCCCGTGAATTCTAAATTCTATAATACTCTCGTCAACTTTACTTGTTGATGCAAAGCTTCTCAATTAGTTGTACTTTTCTGCTAGCTATACTTTTCCTCTTAGTGTATATTCTCCTAATCACCCTCTTCATCAGAATGCACAACTTGTCAATTTCCTCATCCAATTTTATCCTTGGCTGCTTAAACTTAATTTGATATCTTACTTACTACTGCATATCACCCATGCGCATAAGAGTGTCATGAATCTTACCAAATTGTGTTCTATACACCCACTTCACTATCTACACCTCATGCATTATAGATTCCTCCTTATTATTGTCTTCCAAGACAATTTCCTCTTCTTCTAGTTTCAATTTTACAAATTAAATATGCATGTTCTAATCTACTAATATCTCGTTAAGAAGTTTCAACTCTTCACACAAAACAATAAACTTACCTTGAATTGAACTTGTAAACTCATCACTGATGTCCTTTGCTAACCCTTCCTCCAAAATATTCACTTCTTCCTCAAAGCCTACATACTCCATCACAAACTTCTAATAATACCTTTCTTTCATACATTTTAAAGAGACTCCTTCTTCTTCTTCTTCATTTGGAACATAAGTTAGTTTCATTTTTTCCTTTATTTCTATGACAATTGTAGATGGTTTCCCATCTTCATAAAAACCTGCAACAATAAACAATTTGTCAAATTTAAAATCATAAGGCTAAGTGGCCTCATTTGATGTTTAAGACATAAAATCATCATTTCGATATGAACTTTCACAATATGTCATGAGACTTGCATGATGTGCATTCACAAACATTTCATTAGTTTTAAAATCAATAGATCCTTGGATCTCATCAATTCTTGTATCCTCATCTTCACCAAGGATATGTCGTTGTTCTAGTTCACATAAGTGAACTCATTTTTCTTTTGATGGACTTTGTTTAAGCTAAGTTATTTTGAGTTTATCTCTTTTCATCCAAGCATGCAACCTACTCTTCAATTTTTTCAAGCCTTCTCCACGACTTTCGTGCAAACAATTTCATTACAGACCACTTAACCTTCTTCTTCACAGCCCATTTAGAATGAGAAGGATAAGTACATAATGGAGAGGAAATGCCAATCACTTGTGGAGGTAGAGTAGGTAGAAGACCTCAAGGTGGTTTTCGAGGTGGTAGGGGTGGAAGAGGAGGAAGAGGAAATGATGGAGATTATCACGAAGAGGAGGATCCTTTCAGATTTTATATTTAAGATACTAATACTATTACCACTATGAAGAATATTTCTCTAGCCATTCTTCCTAAATTTCATGGTATGAGAATTGAGGATCTAGAAATATTTCTCTTTGAGTTTGAGGTATTATGTAGATCCTATGATCATTTAATTAATGCTCAAAAATTGAAGTTGTTTTGAACTACAATGAAAGATGGGGCTCTCAAATGTTTCATGAGTTTAGGAATTAATTATATAATGACATGGGTTGACATGAAAATAATTTTTCTAGAAAAATATAAAGATTATTGCGTACATCATGACCTTAGAGAATAATCTTAAAATGACTCAGAAATAAGATTAAAGCCTTCAATATTTAGTAGGGAGATTTACATCTAATGTCAAAAGAGATAAATTGCATGATTTAGGACTAAATACATTAAAAAAATTCTTACTAAAAGCTATAAGGTATGAATATATTGATATTCTTAAATTAATGAGTAAAGGAGATATGTATTAGTTATTTTTCAAGATATTCGTGAATTGTGCAAACATATTTCAAGAGGGAAGTCAAAATATAGTAGGAGTTTAGGAGATCTAGTTATGTCAAGAGTAAGTAAATTTTCATCATGAATGGTAAATCAAGCACTTGGTAATTTGCTTGATAGATTTACAAATGATATTCTTGAAAATCTTAGTGAAAAAATTGAAATGCTAAGAGTACACAACAAGAAAAGAGCTACAAATTTTCTTTATTTATTTTCTTTCCTAGATGTAGGAGGAAACATGTATTATTAGAATGTCCTCTTGATAGTGTTGAAATTTGTTTTATATGTACATAGAATCATGCTACAATGGATTTCCATTTATTACCAAGACTAAACGTTATCTACCCAGAGGAAGTTGGGACAATTCAAGCAGAAGAAATTTGTTATGTTGCTTCTAAAAGACCTTGGTTTCCCCTTCAAATAGTTATGGCATAATATCTTAATGCATAAATTCAATATTATACACAACCACAAAGTAATTGGAACAATTCATTACCATGCAAACTTGGCTACCTCAACCTAAAAACTCATATTGGTCATAAGGATGGAAAGGTGCTTATCGTTGAAATCCCCATTACCCTTAACCTTTTCAAACAATATCCTCAATACCAACCATAATATTATTTTCCACCCCAACCTTCACAACTTCTCCAACTATAATCTCAACCTCAATTGACTACAATTCAACCTCTTCCATTACCATCCACTTCATTTCCTCAAAAAACAAATCAATTACCTTATCAACCACTTCCCAATCTCACTAATAAAGCACCTTAGCAACCCATTTATAATTTTGAAGCCCAACATTTTCCAAGCTTACTTTATAGGTCCTCTAGATTTAAATGATTTCTATCTTATATTTGATCGAATTTTACAAATAAAACACCTCTTGTTGTCATTCAAGGATATAAATAGGGTAAAACTCCTGAAAAGGAGGAAAATCTTGAACTAGAAAGACCCCTCAAAAAGAAGACATTCATACACAAATAGATGACAACAAAATTAAACCAACTCCTACAATTCCTACAACTGAGCAACCCTCTATTTCCTTACAAAATCCTCCCTTTCTAGAGAGACTACAAATTTATAAAGGTGTAGAGAAGAAAACAATTTTACGTGATTACAACATGTTAAATGAGTTGAAAAATATTTGCATCAAAATTCCATTACTTCAAGATATAACGGAAATTCCTATTTTTGCAAAAATAATAAAGGAGTTGTGTATTAGAAAACCTCTAAGAAAAAGAAAATAAATACAAAGAGTACAACCGATAAGAAAAATTATAGACATTATGATGGGAAAACCAATAATTGAAAAATATTTACGTCCAGGTAGTCCCGCTGAAAATATTCATATCAATGGTATTGAAATTCCAAACACTTTGATTGACTTAGGTGTAGTGATAAATATCATGAAAAATAATTCTATGTATAAATCAATATTAACCAATATTAAATATAGTCCTAATTTATTGCAATTAGTATATATATTTGTTATAAAACCCGAGGGTAAGATGTATATGTATCCATAGATTCATGGGATTATCCTATTGATTTTATGATATTAAATTGAAAAACTAATATAGGGGGCATCGATTGATTCTTGGTAGGCCACGATTAGCTATAATCGATGCATTAATGAGTTGTAGGTTTTGTGATATGTTCATTTCTAATGGAAATATTTCTAAAAATTTCACATTATATCAACCAACAAGAGAAATAACTGAAAGGAAGAATGAATAATGGATTGAAGGAGATGATGAAGATTATGAAGATATTCAACCAGTTTTAACTATCTAACAAAATGATGAGAAATATCAATTAATGAATTTGATGAATAATCATGGTATTTCTTCATATTGTGAACAAAATTATTGTGTGCATATGTTAGAAAAAAAACTTCCAAGAAGAATGCAGTTTTGAATACTTTTCATCGCAATAATCTAAAATATCATTACACATAATGGAAAAAATTGACAATTCTCTTGTAGAAATTTATCTAGGTAAAACATCAAACATTAATAGTAACTTGGAGGAATTTCAAAAGAAACAATTAATAAGGATGCTACAAAACCATTCCTATACACATGTATGCATCATATTTATATACAAGAGAATTTTAAACATGCAAGACAAACCCAATGAAGGATGAATCCTAATATGCGTGAGATTTTTAAAGAAGAGTTATAAAAATTTCTCAAAGTGAATTTTATTTACCCAATTAAAGATAGCCAATGGATTTCGCCCTTGGTTATTGTGCCTAAGAAAAATGAAAAGTTGAGTGTATGCATAGAATATCAAGAATTAAACAAACAAACTTTAAAATATCATTTCCCATTACCTTTTATTGATCAAGTATTGGATACAGTAGCACAAAAGAAATATTCTTTTGTTCTTGGTGGTTTTAGCAGATATAATCAGATTCAAATTTGCACCCGAAGATCAAGACAAGAAAACTTTGACATGTCCATGGGGTATGAATGACTATAAGGTACTTCGTTTTGATTTATGTAATGCACTTATTACATTTCAAATGGCAGTATTAGGTATTTTTTCTAACTTGATCCATGATCATGTAGAAATTTATAAGTATGAATATTGAGCAGGAAAATCCCCTCCACGGACAGAGGTGATCCCTATAGCCCTAGGGTGGGTCTAGAAACAAGGGAACATGCTGGACTTTTGGATTCCTAGCTTATAAATGATAGGCAAACTGAGATAGATACCTTACCTTGGTCCAACGCTAATTGTCGTGACTTGCAATAGTGATCCTCCAACCTTAGTCTTCACACATCATGATCCGTCAGCGATGATATCTGTGTACTTGAAAAAATATCAAGTGAATGATGAAAACATATGAGAATATATTTTCATTTACAGCTATTCGATTAGTAAAGGAGAATCAAACACTTTTCATATAATTGAACACAAAATTGGAACCAAAAAACTAGTCATGTATTATTGTCAGAGAAAAAAAGTTTACAACCTTAATGCCTTGACGTTTCAAGCCTCCTTCGAAGGGTTTAATTGGGTGCGTCTCAAGTATTCGTTTGGGATCAGACTCAATGAGGCAATGGTCCTAAAATCTCTCTCAAAAATGGATTTTTCTCTACCTTTTTCTATACACCAGCTATAGTAATGACTATTTCAGCTAGCCGAATCAATGTGAGAAGAAAGAATTTATAGGAGAGGAGGAGGTGGTTTGGGATCCCTCATAAGGTGGAAGAGAGGCCTAATCCTTCGGGGGGTTGAACAATTGCAGGAAACAACAAGCCAAAGGTATGAACTCGACGTTATTTAGTCGAACAAACCATGACGACTCCACTCAAGAAGTTGTTAAGCATGGAAACTTCATTTCTATTTTAAAAAACTTTCCAAAAAAAAATCGGTGCGAGTGACCTTCTGAGATAGAATTATGAAGGGCACGGGGCCCAGTGTTAATTTCTCCATGGATGCGAGGCCATAACTGCATACCAGTGCCGACCAAAAATCACATGCTTTTGAGGTTCTTTTTGAGGAATGATCAACAGAGGAAATGTTCTTGACATGTCGAGGGATGCAATGACACTTATAGCAAGGTATGACAATACACAGAAGTCACTAAAATGGTCCTCTAATTTTCAGGATGGGGATTGCAGGGACAGTGACAAAATACTATGTAACAAATGCCCCCTAAAGCATGACGTCCGAGAGACAGGGAGGGGTGAAATGATTTATGAGAACATGCCCAAACCAAAACGTTGTCATCGTAAGCCCTGCAAGAACAAGTACAAGTGATGTCTTTGATACATGAACATGTGGTATGGGCGTAGCCATCCATAATAGAGTACATTCAATAATAAGATATGAGGTATGGATGCAAGCATCCAGTAAGAAGGATCACCAAAATAGACTCAGGTATGGTCACAACCATCCAATCATAAGAGTTATTCATATAGTTATGATCAACCAAATCGTCTCGCAGCTTGGATTTATCATACAAAACCCAGGGTCTTGCACTTCATCTCGACCTGAAAAGGTACAAATTCAAGCATGTGAATTAGTGAGCTGAAGTCGAACATGCAATAAAATTTCCTGATTACAAACCAATGGTGAATGTTGTTAACGGGCACAAGAGAAACCACCAGTGATGACAATGGCTCTCAAGGTACAACTGGTACAATCCACAAAATGTGACTAGTGAGCTAGAGTTGAATGCTCGCGAAATCACTCGATCGAAGGCCAATGATGAGGGCTTGTCACCAAATGCGAAGACCTTGCCATTGAGGCATGCAAGCTCCAAGGTACCGGAAGGGAGTCTCTAGATCAGCTTCCTAGATGATTAGATCAAGTCGAAAGGAAGTGATTGTTCTAAGGAGGGCCATAATGTTTCCCACATCATCTACACGAGACAAAGGAATGAGATGATAGTGAATCAGGACTAAGCAGAGGTTCAGGGTTTGAAAACTGTAGAAGGATACTTTTCTTGAACATATTGGCGACACGACTCTGGAATTTGGCAGTATTTTACATCAAGGGACCTGAGGTCATGATGACATGGAAAAGAGCATATGATAGGTCAAAATAAATAACCCAAACCCATGGAGTTAAAATGACGAATGGGATGTTCCCAACCCGACACAAATTGCAGACAGGTGTTATGTTCAAGAGCGACATACTGCCAACACAACTAAGAACTGGTTCTATTTTCCCCCACCATTTTTGGTGAGTACCCCAATTATTTTTGGAAACAAGCTTGAATTGGATAGCATATTCTTTTCATATAAGTTTTTCCTTCGGAAAAATCCATCCTAGTATATTTTACGAGCCCTATGAAGGAGGAACTCGGTAACGTCATGGAAACGATTTCCGATGTCATTTAGGTTTTAATGAGTCTGAAAAGGGAAGAACTTGGCGTCTTTTCACATTTAGAGAGTTTGAAAAGAAGCAGAAAATAAAACTCTAGCAGATCCCTTTTCGTAGGTAGTATCACAGATTCAGAAAGGTATAAAACAATATCTGGGAGAACCTCTTAGTCACGATTGGATAAGGTATTCCTTTTTTATAAATAATCCATCCAAGATTGAAAAAGGGGTAAACGTATACTGGGCAGATGACGTTTTCTAGCCTTTCACAAGTTCAAAATGACAAGAGTCTTGGCAATCTTTTCAATTTTAGAGAGTCAGAAAATAGTTGAAAGATGACTCTAGTGGGTGAATTTTTCGTGTTTTTACCGAGTTTGAAAAACTAATAAAATACAACTTGTCACTTCATCATCATCATGTTAAGGACCTGTTATTGCACAAGAAACGTGCATAAAACCCATTCTCTAAGATAAAACATTAAAATAACCAAAAAATAATCTAAAAAACCTAATTAGTGTTTCGAAAAGGTTATAAAATGAAAGAAATAGTAAAAAAAATTACTTTTCACCTTTTCACTTCTTGTGGGCATTTTACCATTTTTAATTGTGATCTTGTGGAGTTGGCAGTGGACAATCCAGGAGACCAATCGCAAATCCATTTTCTCCAGGTAGGAGCCCTCATCTTTGCCTGAATTTTAAATTGTTTTTCATTGCCCGCGTTCTTCTTTTTTATGCTTTTAGGGGTATTTTGTTCAAGGTTGGGCATGGCAGTGGGTGCGAATTTCAAGCATGGATTCGCACCAACCCGCCTATAAAATTAAAGGGGAGGCGCAATCGGTGTTGCTATTTCTAAAATAGCCGCCCTAATTTCCGCAATGATATTTCCTTGAAAATTATCCTAAATAGTCTCATTCAAATAGTTCAAAAGTGAAGTATTTGACTAATGAAAGTCCCAATGATGGTTTTATAGGTGATTAACAGCCAAAATGGTCATCTAATGGAAGGAAATAGAGTAAGGGGAGGAAGGTGAACTAGCCATGAGAAATGTGAGATGCATGGACGCCTTGAGAGACTATGGGCTCCTAAAATTCTTCATGGCATCGTGTCTTTGAGCCCAACTGGAATTACTATAGTATCTGATCAATGTGTCAGACACCAATCAAGAGAGGTTTATGGTTCACGATCAAGAGTTGGAGATAGAAATCTCTAACATATATTTCATTACTGGATTGTCATGGAGGGGAGTAGCGTCGATCATGACAGGCTCCTCGCCCATGGGCAAGAGCATGGTTATTCTTATAGACAGAGTTTTCCCACGAGAAAATAAGGGCTCGAAGGTCGGGAAAATAGATATCGATAAAATACCCGATTTGGCACTAAAAGTAGTGTTGCATACTATAACACGAGCTACTAGATCTCAAGCCCCTAACGAAGCTACAAAAACACAGCTTCAACTTGTCGTGGATTGTATGATTCCAACCATTTTCAACTGGGTGGAAGCTATAACAATCAACCTGAAGTGTCAGTTGACAAAGTACAAGAATGACAAGCTAAAACAATTTGTATACAGGTCCATATTGATATCGTTCATCCTATAACGGTTTACAGTATTTCAACTGTTGAGATTCAACAAGATGATGAGCTTAGTGAAAATTAAGCACCTTAACTAAGTGGGGCCCGCAGGCTATTTTTAGGTGTATGTCTATTTTTAGACATGGTGAGCATATTCCATAATTTGCAGGATGTTATTTGTAGATGGTTGGTAAAATGTGGAAAATAGATGAAATTATATTTTTAGAATATTGGGTGAAGTCTATTTATAGATCGTCGATCTAAAAATATATGCATGTTGATTATTATTAGCTCTTAATAAAAATTCGACAATAAACATCAAATTATTCTCTTGGAGCACCTTATTTCAGTGAATAGATTTGGAAAATCAGTGGGCTGAAGGAATTGCATAATTCCTACGGTTTATTGGTGGCTCATGCATGAGGACTCAGTTAGAACTGAAGTGGAAAAGTTATGACAGATTTGGAAGAGTAGTTACAGGAGTTGTTATTTAGTTTAACTCAATTAATGGATTTAAACTCAGTTGAGCTAGTTGTATCTAGTCTAACTGAAAGATACACTAGTGAGAGTTAAGTGAATTAATTAGTTAATTAATTCACAACTAATAACTCACTAACAACTGAACATAAACAGCAGTAAATTATAGTGCATGTTAGTTCCAGTGGAGACTCAGTGGAGAGATATGTGAAAGGGTAAGATGGACTATCCATTGTGACTATAGTGAGCATTCAATGCATCTAAAACACATTGGAATTGCCAATGTGGATTGCGCAGTCAAGGCAAGGCCAATTCGAATTCATTCAGGGGTCTTCTGCAGCAGGGATTGCGTAGTGGAGGTAGGCTGTCAGGAGGCAAGAATTTGGTGCATAGATATGTAAATTTCTGCATGACAGTATGTAATGATTGTTGATTGTACTGAGAGCTTGATGTACTAAGCTTTGTATGAGATTATTACACGATTCCATTGATATACATAATATATGATAGTTGGGGTTTTTAGCTTTAAGCTTTCTCATTAGACAACTGTGTTATGTGAGATTGAATTTATTCAGATGTGTTTGCAATTGAGTTTTAAATTTCCGCAAGTTTAACAGTGGAAGGATTCTGTATTTTGCAAGAAGATAAATATTGTGAGATCAAGAGAATCTGGTAATACATTAGTATTAATAAATTTCTACATGGTATCAGAGCAGTATTTATTACTGGAGATTGCAATTGTGAATAATTTTTGAGTTTTGTGCTGGTGGACAATTCGAATTTGCTGCAGAAATTTCTTGGTGTGACAATTGAGTATTCATTGAAATGTCTTTCAACGGGTTGCGATTGGAGTATTCCCTTGAGGGAAACTTGAATTACATAGCCTGGAAGGATAGGATGGAGGCGGTGCTTGAAGACAATGGGTTGAAGGAGTTCATCGATAGCGATGTTCCTAAGCCTGCTTCTAGCGATGTTGCAAGACTTGACGCATGGCAAAAGAAGGTAGCAAAGACAAGAAGAATTATATTGGAAGGTGTAAAGGACCATATTGTGTTAAGCCTTCATGGGAAAGCCACTCCATTTGCAATGTAGAAGGCTTTGACATATCTTTTCCAAAGCAGTAGCGACAAGAGGAAGTTGGCACTGAAAGATAAGCTCACAAAAATAAAAATGGATAAGGGCGACAGTATTCCAAAATATCTCACGAAGTTTCTCCACTGTAGGGATGAACTGGGAAGTGTGGGGATTACTATTGATGATGATGATTTGGTGAGCTTGGCTCTCCTTGGGCTTCCGAGGAGTTGGCATAGCTACGAAGACTCTGTCAATGGACGGGAGAAACTGCCGGGATGGGAGCGACTTTGGTTGGATCTTGTGAAGGAGGAGATAAGGTGAAGTACCAGGGATGGCTCTTCATCAAAGAATTATGATGAAGAGAATTGCGCTTTGGCTGCCAAAGAAAGGAAAGGAAAGGGGAAGATATCCCATCCAAAATCTGAAGCTAAAGGCAAGAAGCTGGATTTGTCCAAAGTGAAGTGTTTTCACTGTCACGAACATGGGCATCTCGCCACTAACTGCCCACAGAAAAAGAAGAACAAGAAGGTTGTTGGAGCTTCAACTGGAGAGGCCTTAGCCTCGCAATTTGAACTTTATTTCTCTTTGATCGCATGCTTGGTTTCAAGCTCAGTGGGATCGGTGTGGTATCTTGATAGTGGTGCGTCTTTCCATATGACAGGAGACAAGTAGTTTTTTAGTGACTTGGAGGAGAAGGATCTCAAAATGCATCTAGATATGGGTGATGATGGTAGATATAGTGCGACTGGAATTATTACCATTACATTTGAGAGGGAGTCAGGTAAACCATTTCTATTGAAATATTTTATGCATGTTCCAGGTCTGAAGAAGAACTTGGTCTTGGTCGCAATGTTGGAAGATAGAGGTTATGTCATTATTTTCAATGAGGGAAAAGCTTTCGTGGGACATAAAAAAATGAGCCAAACCAAGAGGATAGGGATTTGAGTTAAGAATATCTACAAGCTGAAGTTAGATGGCTGCACTGTACTGATGGGAAAAGCAGAAGAAGTGGTGAGTCGGGATCAGGGCGAATTATGGCACAGGAGATTGGGCCATCTTCACCATGGTGCCTTGAAGATTTTGTAGAAGATTTCTACTGGACTTCCCAAGGGTACACTTGTGCAGTCAGATCAGTACAAGAGATGTACTATGGGTAAGTTTGTGAAGACCACCTTTCATGAGAAGGAGAACTGTGCTTCGATGATCCTGGAGAGAATTCACACAGACGTGTGTGGACCTTTCTCGGTTGCTTCAACAACAAAACACAGGTATTATGTTATATTTTTTGATGAATATTCTCGTAGATGTTAGATCTTCTTCATGTAGAAGAAGAGAGAAACATTCTCAAAGTTCTGTGAGTTTAAAGCATTGGTGAAGAAGGAGTCGGGGAAGCAAGTGAAGGCTCTACGGAACGATAATGGTGGTGAATATATCTCGAATGAATTCAAATAATTATGTAGCAAAGAAAGAATTTGAAGAGAACTCATAGCACCTCATAACCCATAGCAAAATGGGGCCGCGGAGAGGAAGAACATAACGATCATGGGTGCTGCACGAGCTATGCTACATGACTAGGGCCTACCGATGCACTTATGGGAAAAAGCATGCAACACTGTGGTTTATGTGCAAAACCGTTGTCCTCATAGAGTACTTGGCATGAGTACACCTGAAGAAGCTTTTACTGGTAAGAAGCCTCATATTTCTTATTTGAATATTTTTGGCTCACCTGTTTATGCTCATCTGACAAAGGACGCCAGGAAGAAGCTGGAGCCAACTGCAGAAGTTAGGATATTTGTGGGGTACACAGAAACACCCCATAATTATCGCGTGTATTTTCCAAACAGTCGAATGAATATGGTGCGACGGGATATGAAATTCAATGAGGTGAAAGCCATGAAGTTGTCACTTAAGAGGGAGCTACACTTGCATGCAGAGGAGGAGCTAATTGTTCCCAAAGATGAGCCTCTATATGTGGATCAGCCACATGAGGAGATTCATGGAGTGGAGGAGTCCACTCAAGAAGAACCAAACATCAAAACAAGTAGAAAGTGTACCACAGAAGATGAGAGACTGAAGCTTGATGCGACAGAGAATGTAGGAGTCCCTACGTCACAGCGCAGACAAAGACAGTCACTTGACCGATTTACTCGATACATGGCTCTTATGAGCAAGTGTGTCATGACAGAGCCATCTTCTTTTGAAGAAGAAACGCAGGAGCCCACATGGGTAGATGCCATGGTGGAGGAGTATGACTCCATTGTCAAAAATAGTGCTTGGGAGATTGTTCCAAGGCTGGTGGGTAAATCAGTGGTAGATTCGAAATGGACCTACAAGGTAAAGCAAGTAGCTGATGGGAGTGTCGAGAAGTATAAGGCAAGATTCTTTTCCCGGGGCTTCTCACAGATCGAGGGGATTGATTATGAATAAACCTTTGCACCTGTCGCACGGTATTCTTACATAAGGACCATCCTTTCTCTCTCAGCGCAGATGGGTTGGCATATTCATCAGATGGATGTGAAGACTGCATTCCTTAATGGGATCATTGAGGAAGAGGTGTACATTGAGCAGCCTGAAGGATTTGAGATCTTCAGCAGCGAGTCGCATGTGTGCATACTGAAAAGAGCATTGTATGGTCTGAAGCAAGCACCACATGCTTGGTACACACGGATCGACAGCTATTTCACTGGACTTGGCTTCACCAAGAGTGAAGCGTATGCAAACCTGCACCAAATTGTGGTGGAGGGTGAGATTTTAATCATTGTTCTTTATGTTGATGATTTAATACTAATGGGTGATGAGCAGTTGATACACTCATGCAAGGCAGATCTTACAAAGGAGTTTGAGATGAAGGATTTGGGCCTCCTTCATTATTTCCTTGGATTGGAAATATGGCAGCGAGAAGGTGAAATTTTTGTGTCTCAAGGCAAGTATGCTCGGGAGATACTTGGTAAGTTTCACATGAAGGACTGCAAGCCCATGGATACTCCTCTTCCAGGAAATTGGAGGAAAGAGGATGCTACATCGCTAGAGGTAGTGGATGCCACTGTTTATTGACAGTTGGTGGGTTCACTCATGTATTTAGTTAATACAAGACTGGCCATATGCTATGCGGTGAACCAGCTTTCACAAGCGATAGGTAAGCCTACCAAGCTCTTTTGGTAGGCAGGCAAGCATGTCCTGAGGTATCTCAGGGGCACATCTAAGTATGGATTATGGTAAAAACAGAAGGATGAAGTGAAGTTGGATGGCTTCACAGATGCAGATTGGGCAAGCAGCCCAACGGATAGAAAGATAACATCAGGAGAGGTTTTCAGTATCGGATCCACAGTATTTTCTTGGTACAATAGGAAACAAAGATCTGTGGCACTCAATTCAGCAGAAGCAGAATACATGGAAACAAGTCAAGCTGCATGTGAGGCTATCTGGATGAGGAAGATCCTGGTCGGTTTGTTCGGTTCACATTTAGATCCTACAATGATACATTGTGATAATCAGAGTTGCATTAAAATCTCAATTAATCCTGTGTTTCATGATAGATCTAAACATATTGATATCCGGTATCATCATATCATAGATTGTGTGCAGTGGAAGATCATGTTGCTTCAGTACGTTCCTACGGAGGATCAGGATGCAGACTTTCTGACGAAGGCGCTCGACAGGAGAAAATTCAAATACCATAGAGGTAGGATCGGGGTGAAGGATAATCCCTATCTTATTGAGAGGGAGTGTTGAGATTCAACAAGATGATGAGCTTAGTGAAAATTAAGCACCTTCACTAAGTGGGGTCTGCAGGCTATTTTTAGGTGTATGTCTATTTTTAGACATGGTGAGCATATTCTATAAGTTGCAGGATGCTATTTGTAGATGGTTGGTTAAATGTGGAAAATAGATGAAATTATATTTTTAGAATATTGGGAAAAATCTATTTATAGATCGTCGATCTAAAAATATATGCATGTCAATTATTATTAGCTCTTAATAAAAATCCGACAATAAACATCAACTTATTCTCTTGGAGCACTTTATTTCAGTGAACAGATTTGGAAAATCAGTGGGCTAAAGGAATTACGCAATTCCTAGGGTTTATTGGTGGCTCATGCAAGAGGCTTAATTAGAACTGAAGTGGCAAAGTTATGACAAAGTTGGAAGAGTAGTTACAGGAGTTGTTATTTAGTTTAACTCACTTAATGGAGTTAAACTCAGTTGAGCTAGTTGTATCTAGTCTAACTGAAAGATACACTAGTGAGAGTTAAGTGAATTAATTAGTTAATTAATTCACAACTAATAACTCACTAACAACTGAACAGAAACAACAGTTAACTACAGTGCATGTCAGTTCCAGTGGAGACCCAATGGAGAGATAGGTGAAAGGGTAAGATGGACTATCCGTTGTGACTATAGTGATGCATTAAATGCATCTAAAACACATTGGAGTTGCCAATGAGGATTGCGCATTCAAGGCAAGGAAAATTCGAATTCATTCAGGGGTCTTCTTCAGCAGGGATTGCGTAGTGGAGGTAGGCTGTCAGGAGGCAAGAAATTGGTGCATAGATATGCAAATTTCTGCATGACAGTGTGTAATGATTGTTTATTGTACTGAGAGCTTGATGTACTAAGCTTTATATGAGATTATTACATGATTCCATTGATATACATAATATATGATAGTTGGGGTTTTTAGCTTTAAGCTTTCCCGTTAAACAACTGTGTTATGTGAGATTGTATTTATTCACACGTGTTTGCAATTGAGTTTTAAATTTCCGCAAGTTTAACAGTGGAAGGATTCTGTATTTTGAAAGAAGATAAATATTTTGATATCAGGAAAATCTGATAATACATCAGTATTAATAAATTTCTAGATCAACATCAGGAGGTGGTAGTACCTACACCACCAACACAAGAGCCACAAATGGTCCATTGGGTGGAGTTGATGCCTTGATCGGGAGGTGGTCAACATATGTCATGGAAGCAGGAATTCTTTGACTAGCTCTTTCGACAACTCATCGTCATAGAGGACTGGCTGTTTACTGGCACCAATTTCATGGGTGATCCGGACCTTCCATTCTCGGAAAGAGAGGATTGGGATGAATCATTGTGTAAAAACTCATTTTTTTTAAATTTTGATGGGTATTTTTATTTTTTTGTTTATATATGTTCTGATTGTTTATCCATCTAATGCAAATGTTGGCCCAGAGATACCTGTAGGGATGTCCCCTATAACACGGAGGGTCCCACGCGATTTCAAGGTGGCCCCTCAATGTGAGGGAAGTGAGGAAGAGGAGATCACGTGCAACTTGGAGGGACTCACGAGCAAGATCCCAGATTACGTGAGATTCGAGGATGTTCCTCGTGCGTATCAGAGGCACACTACAGGGGTGTCTAACCACATTCACCATTTACTGAGGCAACTTTTGCATGCAGTGACATGCTATCATGAGCATCACACTGATTAAATGCCTAGGTTTTATTTCTACATATTTTTTACAAACATGATGTCTCGGGATGTAACCAAAACACACATATTGTTTGAACTTATGATTCACGTCAATGCAACAATATATATATATATTCTTATTTTCCTGTCTAAATATTATTATGTGATGATGATGCTTTTACAAATTACGCAAATGTCTATCTAATACAATATTGGGTATTGCATCAGTTAATGCATTCATTCGCCTAGGAATATGCTGATAGGTGATATAATAAAAATTCCTTTCAAATAAATGAACACATAAATACAACCTTAAAATATGAGGATTTCTAACAAAGTAATGCCCATTAAGTTGGAGAATGACAAGCTGAGAGTCTAGGTTCACAATTAATGCACGAATGTCGAGAGAAATTTCCTCGGTTAAGAGTTCAAGAAAACACTGTATTCAGCAATATTGTTTGTTGCTCATCCCAGAAAAATACCTTGAAGGTCTATCAACTCACCATTAGGATTATAAATTACCCAGGCTGCGAAATACATATTCCGAGTACTGTGGGAGGCACCATCTACAAAACCAACATAAGGAGTGGAAGACACTGCACATTAAGCAACAATATAATAAGTAGGAAAAATTTCTCACAAAGCACAACAAGCCAAAAAATGTACAAAAATGAAAAACACACTTATGTACAAAAGGACATGCACGAGAAACTCATGCATAGTATTTTTTGAGGTACAACCCATTTCTGGGTTGATTCAAAGGATAGCCTTCATAGTCAATTAGCTCATAATCCCCGTTCTACAAAACATGATTAACAATATAGGGCCCATGCCATATGGGTTTGAATTTGCATGCCCCTAGATTATCATGAGCTTGATCATACAATAGGATTAGGTCTCCTTCTATAAAGGTACGAGGAGAAACTGTCTGATCAAAATGAGCTTTGACCCACTTCTTTTGTGCTTATATGACTAGAGTAGCAAAGCATCGAGTTTCATCAAGCCTCTCCAAATATAGAATATGCTCCTCCTCAGGTGAGGTATTAGGCAATAATTCAACAACTATTTTAAGTGAAGGGATTTCACATTAAATAGGAAGGGTAGCTTCCAGACCATAAAAAAGATGGATGGAGTGAATTCGGTTGCATCCTTCACTGAGGTTCGATAGGCCCAGAGAGCTGAAAACAACATGAGATTCCAATTGGACTTGTGCATCCAAATCATACACCGAAGCATGGTGATTAGAACCTTGTTCACGGCTTCAACCTGGCCATTGGCCTGAGGGTATTATGTCGTTGAGTTGTCATGACGCAGACCTAACCTAGAAGTCAACTTAGCCATCATGTAATGGCAAAAATGAGAGCCATGATCAGTGGAAATGGCTTGAGGGACACCAAACCTGGTAATAACACGATTAAACAGAAATTTTGTAGCCATCTTACCGTTAGCTATGAGTGTAGGCATTGCTTCGACCCATTTAGTGAAGTAGTATATGGCTACGATAATATAATCATGCCCCCCAACTAAGTGAGGGTTACACATCATAAATAGATGCCCCACTTCGCAAAGGGACCAACAGTAATGACGGAATGGAGGTGAGTGGGTGACGCACGCATCTCGCACTGGTAAATCTAACAATCGTGACACTCAGGGACAACAACAATGTAGTCTTTAAAAATGGTAGCACAGAAATATCTAGCACGAAGGATTTTTTGTGTAGTAGCATATCTATACATGTGACTGTCACAAGCACCAAAATAGCATTCATTGAGCACTTTTTCAGCATCCTCGAGGATTAAACACCGGCGGAGAACAGAATCAGCTCCGATGCGGTATAGAGTACCTCCGACTATGCTATAAGGTTGCAAATGATGACGGATGTGTCGATGAGCATCCTTCATCAAATCAGATCAGAAGGTGGAATTTTGGAGATAGACAATGATATCACTGTACCATGGATCAAGGGTGCTAATAAGAAAAAGGGTATCATCCAGAATGCGCTCCTCAAAACCAGAGGGAGTAGAGGCAGATGGTAAAGAGCAGATCAAATTGGAAAAAACCAATGATTTCTTCAATTTGGTGGTAGTGAACTCCAAATAGAACTCTTGGAGGATAACTATCCATTTTGATTACTTTCCCCCCAGCAATTGTCGAGTCAATATATAGGTCATGGGGTTGAAATCAGAAATCACGGTTACTGTGCGAAGCAGAATATAATGGCGACAATGTTGGATGGCTTGAACAACACCCAACGCCAATTTATCGACATGTGCGTAATGATTTTTGGTATCAAGAAGATTGCCGCTCAAATAATAGATGAAATGCTCATCACCATCATCGTCGTCCTGTACCAAAATCATGGCAATAGTGCTAAATTCGGTAGGCAAGTAGAGGGAATAGTCACGATGATAATTGGGTGGATGCAAAAGAGGAGCATTAATAAGCAATGTCTTCAGTGCATCAAAATATTTTTGGGCAATCTCATCCTAGAGGAATGGGACGCACTATTTAAGTAATCGTGTGAATCATTTTGCTACTTTAGCATAGTTCGATATAAAACGGCATAGGAGATTATCTTTCCCTTGCAGACTCTGCAACTAATGTAAAGAGGAAGGGTAGGGGAGATTGAAAATAGCTTCGACCTTAAGAGGGTCGAAACGAATTCCATGTTTAGAAATGATAAACCCGAGGAGTCTACCGGAATCGACGCACAAGGCACACTAATGCGGATTGAGCTGAATATTATGGCGCCTACATCGCAGAAATATCTGACGGAGGTGATCAGGGTGGTCTGTACACTTAGTAGAATGAGTTGGAAGGTCATTGAGGTAAGGTTGAACAATGCATTTAATATCATGGAAATTTTATGGCATTTCCCATTAAAATGTGGCCCCATCATTCCTAAGACCAAAAGGAAGCTTCTTGTATGTGAAGGTACCCCATGGACAGATAAAGGCAGTCTTGTGTTGATCAGCCAGAAGAATATTGATCTGGTTTTAACTAGAAAATCCGTCCGTAAGGGAAAATATCTCACTCCCAGCACAATCATCAATGATATGATCGATGAAAGGAGTGGGATAATTATCCTTAGGACAAGTGTGGTTGATGTCACGTTAATCCACACATACACGAATAATACCCTGATTTTTATCCACATGAACAATATTAGAAACCCATTCTGTCAAGGGGATCGGATAAATGAAGCCAACTTTAAGAAGTTTTTCAACTTCCCCCTTAATGGCGGTTTCCTTTCTAGGGTGCACGGGACAAAGATGTTGGCAAACATACTTCGCGTCAGGATAAGTAGGGATCGCGTGCACAACTATACTCGGATCGATGCTGGGCATTTCTTTGTAGGAACAAGCAAAAATGTCTCAAAAATCACGGAAGAGACTAGTATAGACCTCAATCTCATCAGGAGAACAATTCACCCCATTGTGGATGTTCTTGACAATCCCCGGTTTAATGGAGATGTCAATAGGCATTGTTTGCATAATGTTTCCCAGGTTACCTTCTGTGAAAAAATCATGTGTCAATAAGGGCGTTTGACACGGATGGGAAGGAACTTGGGAAGCGAATTTCTCAAGACAAGTAGACATGGCCCCAAGGCCAAGAATAAATGAGGAACGACGATGACTATCATCCTAGGGAGGATCCTCAAGAGACATAGTTTCCACGATAGCCTCATCAGTGGGAAACATCTCATTCAAGGGATCAGGAGAATCTAAAGCACCGAGACAAGGGGATTGAGAATACGTGTCAAGAGACACACTCAAAGGAGTATGATTGGAGGGAGGAGGAACTGAAGCCGAAATAAGTTCACAATAATGAATTTCTATCGGGCTTAACGACATTTTGTCACCAAATGAATCAACCTGCACAGGCGAAGGGATGATCCATGGATCAGAAGACGTGGAGATCATGTTGACCTGAGTAATGTTGGGCGAAGGAAGAGAAAAAAGATCCATAAGGGCAGCATCTTTGAAAATACCCAGGCATATGCTCTCATAAGGCATAGCAATACAATTGACATTTGGAACATTGCTCTTGGAAGACGTAGAAGTGAAAAAGGACTTGATTGATCTACGATGATAATCTTTCCTTCGTGCGAAAATCGAAGAACATGAAATAGAGTGGACGGGACTCATAACATGGCATGAATCCAAATACGACCGAGGAGAATATTATAATTGAGTTTAGCATCAACGACTTCAACCTCAACATTAACCATTTTCCCTTCCAACGTAATAGGTAAACTGGCAAGAACACCAAGAGAGAGAGAGAGATTCCCTTCCATAAAAGGCTTCTAAATCATTTGGACATTGATTGAGGGCTGGAGAACCAATGGCTTTCCATCAGGCAGAAGACATGATGCGATTAGATGCACCCTCGTCCATGACCACTAAATGGATATTCTTTCCATGAATCCTAGCTTGGATAACTAGTGCAACTTGGTGAGGGAGATGTGGGACAAAATTTTCCAAATCGGAAGTGATAAGGCTGGAATCCGTGGGGTCAACCCCTCCAATAGCAGATGGCAAAGCCTTCTGTTGTGGCAGACAGCTCTGAAGTACTTCCAATGCAGACATAGCGGATGGTGCCTGAGCCAAATCCTCAACAATATTGTAATGTTGAGCGGCATGAGCATTTGGGTAATAGGAAGACTTTCGGAGTACCCCTTTACAAGGTGGTCATACAATGAAGAAGCAGGTGGGGGAGGAGGACCATCAATGACATATTTCCCTGTTTCCTGATGCGGTTCGGTATAATCTTTCAATCAGATAGCAAGAGAGACCGGTGTAGGATCATTCATCATGAAAACCTGAGAGCCAAATGGGGCAGAGGACTGAGGTTGCTCCACCATCTAAATTTGTTGTGATGGGAATGTTCCTTAAGAACTGTCATATTAGCTTGAGTGCCTTTGAGCAGTCGACTCACCTCGGCCCGTCATGGATAGTCCTTGGTGTAATGCTCATCATCACAAATTGGACAAGGGTACTTCGGTTCACGTTTTGAACCATCATCAACATTAGGTTTTGGAGAATCCTGTTTTGGAGAATCCTGTTTTGGGTTTACCCTTTTTATTACCTTTCGAAGCTTTATCTGCCAGAGTGGACTAGACAATATTCACTTCCGCGGCCTTACCAGGATTCGAAGGCGGCTGAGAAGCAGTATCAGTGGAAGAAGTAGATTTTTTTTTCACAAGATTTAGGGAAGAATTACGAGAAGTCTGAGACACAGAACCAATGATACCATTGATAGATGGCGTTGTTGGTGCTTTGGTAGCTCCAGGTCGTGGAGCATTAGGCAATAGTTCATACAATGTGCCAGATTTAGAGTACACGAGATCAAGGTACTGGGCACGATCGATGGCTTGTTCATCATTAACACATGCCCCCATAGTGATATCCTTAGCAATCAGACTAATAAAATAACCAATAATTTATAAGTTGATCAGGAATCTCAAACTTGATTAGACGATGACGCCGCCTCCATTCATGAAAATGATTGGAGATATGAGTAGCTCGATCTTGTTTCAAGCATGTGAGGAGGTGCGTCCCTATTTCATAACAAACTAGTAACTTAAAGTGCATGAGAAATGCCATGGCTAAAGAGTTGAAATATTGAAAGATGTAGCGGGAGATTTCAATGTACAACTTTTCAGCGACACCAGTGAGAGTCCTTTGAAAAAGACGTAGTCGAATTAAATCATCAACCTGAGAGTTAGAGGAGCACCAAATATGGTATGTCATAGCATGCTTTTGGGGGTCTTCCCCAGACTTACCTTCAAATTTGGGACAATCACCAGGTATTTTAGTCGGAACTGGGGGAAAAAATAGATTATGAAGGATAGGATCATTCTTCAAATTCGACACATCGTGTATTTCCAGCGTAGCAAGGAAGGGAAATTTCATATTGAAAGGCATTACAGGCCTTTGATAGAGACCAGTATTGGGATTCCAACCACATTGGGAAAATTTTTGACCCCATATGTTCTGTCCCAGAGGATTTTGTCCATAAGGGTTATAAGTCTGATAGTTTTTCCCATACACCGGTTGAGGACCAGGATATTGTTTCTGAATGAACCAATGAGGCCTTGTTTGAGCAACCTATAGATTTTGTTGTAGAATGTAACTAGTGCCTTGGGGCGGACCTTCTACCATTGAATATTGACCTTGAGGAATAAAAGGTGTGCCTTGAGGCTATACGAGCTGCCCCTGGGGTGTAGGTTGACCCGGATACTGCGATTGAATGGGTTGTCCCTGGGGTGCAGGTTGACCTGGATATTGAGGTTGGACAGGTTGTCCTTGGGGTGTAGGTTGGTTTGGATGATGAGATCCACCAGGTTTCCCCTGGGGTACATTTTAAAAAACATCTCAGCATGGGTGACCTTCTGAGACAGAGCATCGAAGGGCACGGGGCCCAGTGTTAATTTCTCCATGGGCGCGAGGCCATAACTGCCTACAAGCGCCGACTTAAAATAACATGTTTTTGAGGTTCTGTTTGAGGAATGATCAATAGAGGAAATGTTCTTGACATGCCAAGGGATGCAATGAAACTTATAATAAGGTATGACAATACAAAGAAGTCACTAAAATGGTCCTCCAATGTTCAGGATGGGGATTGCAGGGACAGTAAAAAAATACACTGTAACAATGAATTTACTATTTATGGGAATATTTTTGTAGAAACTATGGAAAACGTGGAAAACGTCCATGTTAAAATTCAAGAAGCTAAACTTTCATCAATAATGAAAAATTCTTTAGATGTTTAACAAAGGAATTGTTTTAGGTCATCATATTTTAGATGTTAGAATCAAAGTGGATTCATCAAAGGTAGAAGTTATCACCAAAATTTAGAAACAACATGTCAAAGAAATGTTAGAAGTTTTTTTGGATTCACGAGTTACTATAGAAAGTTTATAGAAAATTTTGAACAAAACTTTCTTCACCACTATTCAAATTACTCTCTCAAGATTGTGAATTTCATTGGAATTCTGATCATTAAAAAGCTTTTGAATTATTGAAACGAAATTTTTTGAAGCTCCAATTTTAAGAGGGAAAAAATGGTCCTTCCATTACATATTTGTACTAATGCTTTAGATACAACCCTAGGAATTGAATTAGGATAAAAATACATTCCTTCTGTTATATATTATATAAGTAAAAATTTGACTCCTATAGAGTTAAATTATACAATTATAAAAACAGAGTGTTTTGTAGTGGTCCATGCCATTAATAAGTTTAGAAATTATATCACTGGGTATGATAATTTTATTCATACAAATCATTCTACTATTAGATAATTTATGAACAAACTAATTACTAAATGAAAAATTACTAGATGTCTTTTTATTGTCATATTTATTCAAAACTACCATTTTAGATAGGTTAGGAAAATAAAACATAGTTGTTGATTTCCTATCTAGGATGAAAAATGATAATTATAATAATAATACCCTATAGTAGATACCTTTCCTAATGAATGTAATTTTGCATTATCTACTAAAACTCCTTGGTTTGTAGATATTGCTAATTATTTCGCTATAGGAAATTTTTCTCCTAAGCTATCAGTTAAAGAAAGACAAAGAGTCATCAAAACCAATGCACCATATTATTTGATAGAGGGAAAATTGTACCAAAAGGGCCTGATATGATCATTAGAAGATGTGTTCAAGAATATGAAGTGCCTAAGATACTTAAAGCATGTCATGATGAACCGTGTGGAGAAAATTTGGTTGACAGATGAACTGCATATAAAGTACTTTTGGGATATTATTAGCCTTCTCTTTTCATGGATTCCAAGTAATATGTCAAAATATGTGACAATTGTCAATGGATGGGGAGACATATCTAGTCAAATGAGATTCTTCTACAATCACAGGTACATGTAGAACCTTTTTAAAAATGGGCTCTAGATTTTGTGGGACCTATTAACCCTTCATCCAAACAACAGAGGCATATACTTGTGTGCACTAATTATTTTATCAAATGGGTAGAAGCTAAGCCACTAAATTTTGCTACTAAAAATGTTATTGTTTAATTTATTTTTGAGGATATTTTCACTTGTTTTGGTGTTCCAAGAGAAATTGTAACAAAACATGGCACACAATTTACCTCCAAGATAGTGCAGAAGATCATGGAGAAATACAAGGTTAGGCATGACAAATATACTCCATATCATCCAAAAGGAAATGGAAAAGTGGAATCTACCGACAAATTTATTGAAGTGATATTGACCAAGATTGTGCATCTACATAGAAGATACTAGACAAATATCCATCCTCCTAGTATGAATGAAGTAGCTAATCATTAATATGATAAATTGGAAACCAAAGACAAAAGAGAATTACATGTGTCTCAACAATGTAGATGTGGACATAAAAATTATGGTGAGTTATTTCTTAGATGTGTTTTAGGAAGATCTGATGTTAGCCATGTAGATTTGAACAAACAAGATGATGATTGTGATAGAATGATTCTACTTGAAGTTGAAATTCATTCAACCCTAGCTTAATATATAAGATATTTGTCGAGCTTGAAAGACTAATAGAGTTGAACCCTAAACAATGCTTACGTGTAGAAGGAAAGAGCAGGAAAGTGAAAAAAATATCTTCTCTTTAGATTATATTCACAAGAAAGGTTGTCGAAGAGTGCTTAGCCTTAGGGAGAGTCCATGGAAAAAATATATAAGCATAAAGAATACATGAATACTAGTTGCAACAACAACATGGTGTGGTTAGGAGCTTAAATGCACAATCAGGTCCATAGGATCAGCAAGTGAGTTGGAAGATACATTAGCTTAAGGGGGAGTTTTTCACGGTATTTGGGTTTCAAGGGTTGTATGCTTTCACTTCATATTTTTTTGTTTGTTACATATATTGTAATCATGTGTGAAAGCATGTAAATTATCCTTGCCTGTAATTGGTGATCATTTGGAAAGCTAGTTGTGTAATCCTCGCCTTAGTCATGCATAGGAGAGAGAGTCACTTGTTTTAGGAATGCATATCAATAATTCATCTATATCAGCCATGTATGTTCATGTTTATAATTTGGATATTGTTTAAGTAGAACTTTTTTTAGGAATGCATTGAAGAAATTATTTATTTCATCCATATATACACTTGTGTGTGCAATGTTGTATCCATATACTCTCATTATTAAGACTTGTACTTGCATTGTATGTTATTGATATTGTTTGTTTAGCACATTGTTCATCATTTAGTCATATTTGGTTTTGATTCTTATGATTTTGACTAGCCTCTTGCATATTTCAAGGAGGTATTAGCTCTAAGAAGAAAAATAAGAGAAACAATAAGTTATTGGACAACAATTATGATTTGATTGTAGATAGCCATAGCACATGTTTAGGGTGAGGAGGTTTAGCAAGAGGAAGGTCATTTTAAATTTTTTTTTTCCCTAATGTCCATTGGTTGTAGAAGATAAAAGTGTGGGAAACTATTTTTGTTTCATTTCTATTGCTATTTTTCAGGACTATTGTAGTTGGCAACGCTTTATCAAAAAGCAGTTGGTATCAACATTGTTCATTTGGTGTTAGCATGGTGTTCCAAGTGAGGTTTGGTCACCTTTTTCCATTGATGTGAAAGGGGGGGAATGAGACCAGCCACTAGTGGAGAATGAGATAGCCAGTCATAGAAGAGTGAAGGTCAACTAAAGAATATTAGATTGTTTTTGTTGCTATGGTGTTTCCATGAATGCTAAAGGGGGTGATTTTTGGTAACATGGTGTTGACATTAATGGAAATATTTAGATGATATTCTGCATCATGATTAGAAAGTAAAGAAAGGTTTTCTAGTGCTTCAAAGGTTTGAAAGATGTTTACAGGTGTATTAAATAAAGTGACGCACATTTGAGCAGTTCTGGTTGAGATATTTTATGTTTTCCCTAAACTATAAAAAAAACATAGGTTCAAAAGGGGAAATCTACTTTTGCAATAGTTGTAGCCCAAATCGTCGGTGGAAAAAGGGTGTTCACAACCCAATTTCTCATTAGAGAAATCACATCGACTTCCTATAGGATGTAGAATGGCAACCACAAGCACTTACCATGGATTTTTCCCAAGGATTCATTTGAGGATGGTTCAATTGTTCTAGTCTATAATGTGTAAGTTGAATTGGTATCCAATGTTTATTTTTGGTAGCATAGGATGTGCTCTAAGACCCAAATTTTGTGGAGAGGCTTAGACACTTTCATTACAAATAACCTAGAAATCATTTGGGAAATTCCACCCGGAAACAATTTTATAAGAAAATTAATTATTTTTAATGAGGACCCTAAGTCTAACTTAGGAAATTAAAATAATGAACCAATATTAACATAAAATTTGGGTGAAACTTCTAGAAAATGCAGATCAAGTCTAATATAATCTTAGCCATTGATTGGAGATCTAATATCGGTCGTTGATTTTTCAATGAAAAGACTATAAAGGAATTCTTGAGGGTCATTTGTAAGAGACACCAAGAGGATCTAGAGATTGATTTTTTCTGACAGAGCAAGTTCTTGGAAGAAAATAAAATCTAAGTGATTCTTGATTGCAGTGAGGGGCAGAGATAGTTTCCAGAGAGAAATTATTCTCAATCGGAGAATCATCAATAGAGGATGGTAGAGAGAGATCCTAGAACTATTGCACAAAGCCAGAAAGGTTGACATGGAGCCATGTTGGGGCTACCCAAAAGGCCAGAGGAAATCCAAGGGTTTGCTGAGAAGACAATTTCAGAAGCTGGAATTTGGGGTGTGAGACCGAGAGGCAAAGATTAGAATTTCTATGGAGAAAATAAATTCACTAGTTGAGTGACGTAGTGCCAAGGAGGGTTGACATTGGGATTGTGCAGTGAATGCGTAGAAGCAGTGTGGAGCCTGCAAGAGGAACATAATTTAGGTTCTGGATCAACTGGGATTTCCAGTGATAGAGTGAGGTAAAACTCACCGATATTTCTGTCAGTTATATTCTGTGTAACTGATGCAGAAAAAAACTATAGTTTACAATTAACCATGTGAACCTGTGGGTTATGGGCCCATGTATACATCGGAAGCATTTCAAAAACGGACTCCTTTAATGGAACTTCGTTTTTTCAAAACAAATTTGCACACAATTCAAGATGCATCGCAGATCGGCCGAAAACCTTTATCGTAGATCGAAGGGTTTAAGATTTCACATGGTGCACAAAATAACTTTTACCGCCGATCATGCAATACACATAATACGAAGTTTGTGATACAACGATTTCACAAATCGCAACTATTAGCTTTTGCAATTCGCGACAATTAACATTTCACAATTTCGCAGACTTAACGTTCCGCCATTCACTGCAACACTTATCACTTGTGAAGTGCAATAGCGCTCGTACCGGTCTCCTTGTCACATCGCAAGTTATATGATTTAATTTTTGAAATATTAATATGTAATTAAAACAATTGTCGATGAAATCTGATCATGATTGTTCATTCTGCCTGCACCGATCTCTGTTGATGGAATCACATTTCAATAATACCCATGTTCTGCCATAGCTTTGATATACAACGAAGTTCATAGGAACTTCATTCTCTCCACTCATATTCACACATTTTTATCAATAATAGTAAAATCACGCCTATATAATAACACCCAAATAAAACCAAATCCAGCTATATAGCAATACACAAATTCATTTATATTCAGAACTTAATTACAGGCTAAGGCCTCATGGCCTAAATCACACTAAAGCCCCCGTGGCTACATTGCATACTCTATCTTCTCTCTCACACATCACAACTTGCTATATAAATAAATTACAAAGGGCATGGATCGTTTAATATCCATGAGTTCCTCCCACAATTGCTTAACTAACCCTAAATCTCTCTATTCGCATACATGACAGATAATTACAATTTAAATAAGTCTTCTAGAGACTTATAAATTGATGCATGAATTGTGTCAAATCTAAGATTGGAAAAATTAGTTTAAAGTCTCTTGAAATGGATGTATCATGGGTTAGACGATGTAATTAAAAACTCATGATTAACCTATATAGAGTGTGTTAGAACACTCAAGAATAATGTGGATCGATATTGAACATATGATGATGTATTGTATACTCTTATGGGTGTGTAGATGGTGTGATATCATTTTTTGATCTAACATAATGGTTACATGTAAGCATGGAGCATAGATGTGATGTAGTCTGATTATTAGACTAAATGAGAGAAAGGAAATTTTGAGATTAGGGAAATTGGTTACCTAATATGGAGCAAGGATTCTTAGTATTTATGATGATTTATGACAATCTACAATCTGTGGAGTGCCCCAAATGTATTGCACGTCAAATCCCTTGCGTGTTGATCTTGTTTATTCCGTAACAAATGAAATATTTGCCTAGATTGAGAGAGGGCATATTTTGTAAGCGTTATTGAGATTCAAAATCTATTTCAAAGTGAATGAAAGGATCAAATGCAAGAATTTTTGTCTAAGATGAGCAATTAGAACCAAATACACCTATTTGAAGAGATGCCAACATATGGAATAGTTGTGAAGCATGGTTTTGACAATATTGTGATTTGTGTGGAACATACAGCAATTTGTGATTTGGTTTTGTCCATCTAAAGGTAAAATGTAATATTTTTGAGCATTTAAATACTTATTGATAGTAGCTGCAATGGAGTGTGAATTGGTATTCACTGTGTATTGGATCATGGGTAGAATAGTGTGCATAGATAGAGCATAGTGGTTATGTGTTGTGAAGTTAAAATGATAGTGAAATTAGTTGAGTATATGAGAGAGATTCTAATCATTTTTGGTCATGTTGATGCCATGCATAGATGCCATCAGTCTTATTGTTGATAAAAATTTTGTTTTTGATATTATTGATGAGGATAGAGTGAAGTTGATGTGTTTTTGTATGAGTTGAGTTAGCAGTGTTGGGTATGTGTTATATTATTTCCATGATTAGTTGCACACGCGAGGGGGGCGGGGGGTGATAGGCGAGGAGATAGCTCCCCATATACGTTGCACCAGGCATGGTGGGGGAGGGGGGTAGCCACCTACGCGAAGTCCGAGGCAACAGCCTGGGAAAAAAAAATTGGAGCCTATTTTTTGGTGGGCGGACCCACCCATGGTTTTGTGCATGGGTTTGCACATGGTTTTGGGGCATGATGGTTTGAGGCCCCTGGTATTTTGTAGATCCGGTCAAGGGAACTATGGTTGTGTTCTAATCCGAGGTTAATGGATTAAGGCTTATGAATACTTCGACATGTATATATATGTGTTGTAACAATAGAAGGAAAATAATGAAAAATCAAGCTGGTAGTCTCGATTTGGGATCTAGGGGAAAATACCTGTGTATATATGTTTTATGTTTTATTCTCTCTCTATTTTTTATTTTCCGTTTTTAAGATTCGTTTGCAGATAATTTCTGTACAAGGTTAAAATGTACATTCGATATCATAGTTGTTTCAGCTTCAAGGGGACACCTTTGCTGCTAAGGTGTTTTTTTTTCTTGGGCCTTTGGTAGACCCTATTCAGTGGGAGATCTGTGGGATCGATTATTGCGGTTAAAGAAGATGGCGAGAAGTGGAAAGATAGAGATCGAGAAATTTAATGGTCATATTTTTGAGTTGTGGAAGCTCAAGATGGAGGATCTATTGGTGGATAAAGATCAGTGCATCGCGATAGATCTAGGTACTAAACCAACGGCAATGTCAGATGGATATTGGAAGAAGTTGGGTTGGAAGGGAAAGAGCACAATACAATTGTGTATATCAGATTCAATATTGTTGAATGTATCTAGGGAAGCTACTGCGAAGACTTTGTGGGACAAGCTAGGGACTTGGTACCAATCTAAGTCTATGGTGAATAAATTGTTCCTGTGGGAAAAGTTGTATAACCTGAGGATGAAGTATGGAGACTTGGTGATAGAGCATATGAACGCCTTCAATACTGTGGTAAGTTAGTTGTCATATATTGATATTAAAATCTCAAATGAATATAATTGCATCAGTTTTTTGTGTTCTCTATCATATTTGTGGGACATTATGGTTATTGCAATAGGTAGCAATGAAACTACCTTGAATTTTGATGAAATTGTCTCAGCCTTGTTTTCGGAGGAAATGAGATGAATAAATATGGAGGGCCATAATGTAGATGCCTTATCTGCACGAGGAAGGTCCTAGAACATAAATAAAAATAAATTTTTGAGTGGGAGATTTAAATCTCCAGGAAAGTTTGTAAAGGTGTGTTGGAAATGCGGAAAGGGAGGGCACTACAAAAAATACTGTAGATCTAAAGCTCTTGAGAAAGGAAAGGGATTTGATGATGCTCCTTTTGCAGAGGCAAAAACCACCTCAGATGAAGGTGGGGATGTGTATTTTGATTCTTCTTTAAATACACATGTAGATCATGAGACATGGTTTATTGACTCAGGTTCATCCTTTCACTTCACTCCCCATAGGGAGTGATTCTGCGAGTATCAGAAGTATGCTAGTGGTGATGTCTTCTTAAGAGATGATAAGAAGGCCAGAATCATCGAACATGGAAAAGTCAAGCTGAAGCTGCAAGGTGTAAGGATTATAACACTTCCTCATGTTCTGCATATTCTTGCATTGGCCGGAAATTTGATTTCTATAAGAAAGATGGATGATCCAGGTGTAAAAACAATGTTCCAGAAAGATACCTACAAGGTGGTTCGGGGAGCCCTGGTATTAATGTGGGGAGTTTGGATTGGAACTTTGTACAAGCTTCAGGGTTGTTACACGTTATTTTTTCACCATGACATTTGATTGTCCATATAGGTCAATCACTACCTATATTATGCTCCCTTAGAAGTCAAAAACCCTAATATTCCTAAACCAAGTCTTGGAATTGGAGAAAAGCTCATCAAAACCCTTGAAAGTCTAACTCCGCACTTTTCCTAGCTCTTTCCTACGGATCCGTAGCTATTTGTTCTATAGCCTGCGGCACACCCCACACATTATGCTTATAAAACCTGCGGACCCCCATAAACAGTCAAATAAAGGAAAAATTAAGTTTTAGAAGCCCAGCTGGATGAATATTCTCCCAACTAGAAGCTTATAGATGCGTGATCAGTTTGAGCTTTATCCCTCCACTCATGGAGCTTATCCCTTGGTCTATGGAGCTCAATTCCCTTCATGAGAGGAGTCCATCCCCCTCTTCATGGAACTAAAACTACCTCCATTTCCCTATAAATTGAGCTCATGTTTCAATCTCAAGGGTAGATTGTAGACATACATATTGGTTGCTGAAGAAATTCTCAAGAGAGCATAATCTCTACACTAGTAATTATTGGTATGAAAACAATCACACACTCATGTCCATAACTTCATGCTAGTTCAGAGAGAATAAGGCTTTTCAATATGAAGGAGGAACGATTGTTCAGGACCCCAGGAGGAACTTGTACAACATCAAGGCATCACGTTGTAAAGTTAATCTTTTCATTCAAGATAAGACATATGGATCTCCTTTTCTCATTGAGTTGTTCTTGTGTCTATTTGAATAATTCAATACTTGGATTCCTTGATCACTGAGATAGATTAGTTGTTCTCAATTATTATATGTTGCATGTGCTTTTAATTCTTTTGTCTGCCTTTGATTGTAGGTTCTACTTACTTAAGAAGCATCTTTGGAGCGACTGGATAAAATACTGCACCGAACATCAAGTTTCAAGGAGGGGGCATGTCCTCTTTCTTTGTTTATAATAATTCTAAATTGCAAATGACGTAGAGAAAACAATTTACAAATGGATGCTTGTTTCTAGCTATCCGTAGGACACTAGGGAGATCACTCTTTTCCGCAAGAGGATTTTATCCACATAACAAAATGGCGACTCCACTAGGGAATAGAACTTAGATTTCCTTTTTAATTTTCAGTTTGAATTTTAAGAGTTTTCTTATTTTGATTTGTCTGAGACTAGGTTGGGTAGATAAATTTTAAGAAACCCTGAAAAGAAAAGCTGAATATTTGCTTTTTCTAGATTTTTCATTGCCTCGACGGTTTTCATTTGAAAACAATGCGATAGCCTCCGAAGCTTTTAGTTCAGAAAAATGCGGTACCGCTCTGTTCTCCATTAGAAACTACAAACCCTTGGAAAAATTTTGAAAAAAAAAAATCTCTTTTTAGGAGCCAAATCACATGATTCTTTGTGTTTCCCCCAGTCTATCTTAGCTGTCAAATCTTATGTGTGAATTTCTTTATAGTCTCAGTGTTATCCTAGTCCATCTTAGCAGTCAAATCTTATGTGTGAATTTCTTTACAGTCTCATCAGTCTCTATTAATTTAATTCGGTGTTTTGAGTTTATTTTTTGAGAAATTATTAATTTGATTTCCTTTGGTCATTACTTCGAGGTGTGTCTCAGTATCTTAACAATTTTGCATCTTTTTGCTTTTGTTTTTGTGTCTGAATGTTAATTGCCTTTGAGTGTTTTTGTTTTTTGACCTTTGGAATTCTCACTCAATTTTCTTTACTTACACTTGATTGGTTCCTTAGATTACATGAGTGAAGGAGAATAGTTTTGTTGTTCTTTTGTTGATTTGGAATCATCTTGTGTTTGAAAATTCTCTTGCATAGATCACATTTGCATAATTAGAATTCTCATTTTTAGAATATGAACGAAAAATGTGCATAGATTACATTTGCATACTTTTCAAGTGAATTGTGCATAGATTAAAACTGCATAGTTTACATTCTGGAAAGATCAATCGTAGATTTAGATCGGTTTCTTTGATTTCAATTTACATATTTTTATGCTTGTTTTAAAACATAAAAATAAAAAAGAATTGTTTTGAATTGATAAGAACTAGTTTTTCTTGATGAATTTAGTGCATTAGTGAATTTGTTATATTTTCTCTTATTTAACAATTTTTGCATTGTTGGAAGTGAATGGAAACTCTCTCCTTACTTTAGTTAGGACATCAAATTGAAAATATTACATTATCATATTCAATTTCATTCAGTTTTGGGTCAAGTCATAACACCATTGGTTTCATATCCATTTACCCTTTGAGTAAATAACAACCAAATAACAAAGCACTTGATAAAATTCATCTAGACATTTTTACATTTTCTAGGGCTCTTTCCACCAATCTAGTTCAGGATTAGTGCTTTGGAATAAGTTGTAGATAACGTTCCAAAGTATTTAACACAAACAATAGTATCTTACGGTTAGGAAAAATTCCAATTGTTGCAAATGTGCTCTAGGAAGCTCTTCGTAAAAGAGTTTAGCACGAGATCATGTATGACCCAGTGAGGTAATCATACCTATCTCATTGGCAAAGGTAGAGGATGTGCACGTAATACAAGTGGTAAACCTCGGATTAACCATTGTCGAGGAGCCTGGGGTCACTCGTTGGCAAACCTCGGATTTACCATGTCAAGGAGATTTCAAGGGGATTGAGCTTGATACTCTGCCCCTACATGTATATCAGATCGTATACTGTCTCTCCGGGTGCATTTGTCTCAGTTGGTGACCTTAGTGGCCATAATATTTAGGATTTTTCCCAAGGTGACGGTGGAGGGAAGCTCCCATTGTACCTGGAAGAGACGTTGGCAAAACTCACTTGGACTTACCGAAGGGTACTCTTCACTTCGAGATGGAATAGTGGAGGTACTTGTGCCAGACTCTTTCATTAAGCAAGTTGTCAGGGTAACTATTTTGACCGCTAGTTTTTCACATTGATCTCTGCGACGTTGGATTTCATCACCAACTAGTGATTTCACTGTGAAAACAAATTGTTTGTGTGTGGTTTGACTCCTAGATTTTATAGCACGTGTTCATTTGTTTGTTTTTAATTTTTAGAGACCTTAGGTGTGGATTGTGAATTTGACTTGTTAATATTTTTAAATAAATTCACTGAAGTTGAATATAATGGCAACATTTCTAGAATTTACCAACCAAGGAACGCCTCTTAACGAGAATCCTAGTACTTTTCCTTGCTTTGGAAATGTTGGTCCTCCTTATATGGCTACATTGTCATTACATGGATTTACCATAGGTTTACCGGTATGGTTATTTCCAACATCATTGGCCTCGAATACTCAAATTTTTCCACCTCAACTGGATGATTCACCTCAACATATTTCACCATCTCAACATCACCAACCTCATGTTAACCATTTACCTTCTTCACCCAACATGTGTTCCTCCCTTTCTTCTTCTTCGCTTGGTAAAATCCTTGATGCTAGTAACCATGTGGCTAAGAAGAAGAAGAGGAAAGGGAAGAAGAAGAAGAAGCAAGATAAGAAAGAAGTCAACCAACCAATCATGGTTGTAAGTGTTAGTAATGTTGAGGAAACCTCCAACATGCATCATAAACCAAAATACCCTTTCAATATTTGTAAGGGTGACCACTTCCTTATCAAATGTCCTGGTATTCCTAAGGTGTTGGAAGTATAGTCAGAAAGATCCCATCAACTTATTGTTGATCCATCAACTAGTGATAGTTAGGTTCCTGGGAAAAAGGGTAAATTTAGGATTCCTTGTAGGTTATGCAAAGGGAGTCATCAAACTCACATTTTCCCTCACATGGATGAAGCCTCAAAATTGTTGTAAAACCTTACTGTTCCACAACAAAAACTTCCAACTGGTTACCGTAAACTTTGTCCCAACCTACCGTCAACTCACGAAGTGATTGATCTAATTCCAAGTACAGTCAATCACACTCTTCCATTGGAGAGTGAAACTCATATCACTCATGTTGATGATCAATTAGTTGATCAAGTGGTCGACTTAATTTCACATTCGGTCAATCCCACTCTCCCTATAGAGAGTGAAATTCATACCCCTCAAGTTCTTCTTATTACATCAGATTCTTATACGCCAAGGGGCATTTCACATGTTTCCACAGAACCCCTTCCAAGTACTGAGGTCTTTTCCTTTGATTGGAATAGAATAACAAAACCTCGTCTTCCTTCTTCCATTCCTTTCCAAATCATTGTGAAGGCTTGTGGTAATAATGTGCATCGCACAAATGTAGATGAAGGTAATTTTTTTGGTATTTTATCCTCAACTGCTTGGCAAGCTTTGGGTTCCCCTCGACTTGTGCCTGTTACATAGAATCTGTCAACTTTTAATAGAACCATTAGTGAACCTTTAGGGATCCTTCCTAAGTTTCCTATTACCTTGGAAGGTAAAATTGTCTTTATTGATCTTATGGTAGTCCGAGGCCCCTTAGATTTCAATTTTCTCCTTGGGCGAGACAATATCTATGCAATGAAAGTTGTCATATCGACACTCCTTCGCGTGATGTTTTTCCCTCACAATGGAAACATTGTGACCGTTGACTAGCTTTCATTCGTGAGTCCTGATTCGACTACCAATAATTCGACATCCCTAAATTTTCCTTAAACGGAAATGGTATCCACCCTGCTACGGGTTAATTATGTGGAAACCAATCCCATGTTTTCAGTTACCGATGCAAGCGAGCCTCTCACTATTTTCTCGACTTCCTTTGAATTAAATCTGGTAATTGACATGGCAAACCCAATGAGATTATTTGAACGTGATTTTCTTATCCCTATTAAGTCCCTTGACATGTGTTCCATCTAGAGAACTATTTTTCCATCTGATGAAGACCTCTTGGAAGCCATGATCGAGGAGTGTCCCTTGACATTTTTTTCTTCCATTTGGAAGCCATGATCAAGGTTCCTATGAGGATAGTTCTTTTACTGTGTCAACCTCATTAAAAATGAAATAGGACCTTAAGAGGATGGTTCTTTTCCTGTGTCAACCTCGTTAAAAAATGAAAGATGTCTTTGAGCATATTTCCTTTTCTTGTGTCAAGCTCGTTAAAAAATGAAAGAAAGTTTTATGACAATGGTTCTTTTCCTCTGTCAACCTCATTAAAAAATGAAATAGGGATCTATGAGGAGATTTCTTATTATTTTGTCAACCTAATTAAAAAATGAAACAAGTTCCCTTGAGGATAGTTCCTTTTACTGTGTCAACCTCATTAAAAAATGAAACATGACCTTGAGCATAGTTCCTTTTCTTGTGTTGAGCTCGTTAAAAAATGAAACAGTTCATCATGAGGATAGTTATTTTACTGTGTTAACCTCATTAAAAAATGAAACAGGCCCTCATGAGGAGAGTTCTTGTTACTGTGTCAACCTTGTTAAAAAATGAATCAGGTCATGAGGATAGTTCCTGTTACTGTGTCAACCTCGTTAAAAAATGAATCAGTTCATCTTGGGGATAGTTCCTTTTACTGTGTCAACCTCGTTAAAATATGAATCAGGCAATGAGCATGGTTCTTTTCTTGTGTCAAGCCCATTAAAAAATGAAACAAATCCTCTCCTAATTGAGTCGACTCTTTGATTAGATCTTGTAAGTGTCAAGTCGAGTCTTTCATTTGATCTCGTAAATGAACCTTCATTCCATCTAGCTATTTGTAACTAGTAATCTACTTACTTGAATGAAATGAAGCTTGGTTGGCATGTGCTCTAGCAAGTTATGCTTGGGGGGCATTGAAACTTATCTCAAGAATGATTTTTCCTTTGTTTCAAGCTTGTGTAAAAATGAAACAAACCACTCTCAAGCACAATTTTTCCTATGTTTCAAGCTTGCATAAAAAATGAAACCTATCTTGAGTCCATTTTGCTTATTATTTTCAAGACTCATTAAACTCATGTAAATCCCGAGATTATTTTTCTATCTTTCATTCTTGTAAAACACACAAAAATGCCGAGTTATTTCTGTCTTTTCCTGCTCGTAAATTAAATTGAAAGTTAGCCAACTGAGTATACTTTTATCACCTTTTCAGGCTCTTGAAAATTACAAAAAAGTGAAACCCTGGAGTTCTCTTTTAAGCCCTTTTTAGACTCTCTAAACATGAAAATATCGCCGAGTACTTGACTATTCGAACTCGTTAAAGGAAATGAATAGTTGTCCCTTCAATATAATTTTACCCCTTTTTCGGACTGAAATGGACTATTTACGAAAAAGGTATATGTTGAATAATCATGGTCAATAGATTTATCTCCTGTATTATTTTATCCTTTTTCAGTTTTGAGAGACTAAATTTATGAAAAAGAGAACCACAGAATTTACTTATGTTTTTCTTCTGGCTCCCTAAAACTGAAAAACGCCGAGATTTTCCTATACTGGACTCGTTAAAATTTAACGGTAAAGGACTTGTCCATTACAAATAGGAACGAACCACTCCTTCTTAGGGTTTGATTTTAAAACTAACATGGACTCATCCGAAGGATGAGCTTACACAAACAAGCAAATGTTATCCTCCTCAAGCTTATCAAAAATAAAGAGGTACTTGCCAGTAATGGTGGGGGGGGAAGAGAAAAGGAATTTAGCTGTCACCCTTGTTTTAAAAGTAGTATACCACTCTTGAACATGGAAATTTTTGTCACACTTGCACCTGGGTTGGTAAAATCCTTTGTCTAACAGTTAATCAAACCACATTCAAAGTCTTCAGCTGGTTTCTGGGTATTAGCTTTAGGTCAATTATTACCAAACCATCTGCAGTGTCGTTAGGTGATTAAGAGACAGTTCAAATAAACCATTCATTGCAAGCATTTGTCTCCATTCGCATTGACCATCCCTAAGTCAGTCCTTGCAAAAATTTCTTCAAAACATGATCTAATGGTTTCGTGTCGTAGGCTTTCCTACGATGGGTCACTTTCTATCGACGACAGCTCATCATCTAGAAAGTTGATCTAGAATCCTATCAGTACCTTGGGATCTACATGCCTTAATGGCAGGTTTCTCGCCTTCGATGATAGGTTACATCATTGACCTTTGATCGAATGATTCCGTGAAGTGTTCGACCGCAAATCATTCATTCACACTTCATGGATTGTACTGAGTACTTTGAAAGCCATTGTCATTATTGGTGGTTTCCCTCACACTTGTTAACATTTCACATCATTGACTGGTAATCAAGTGGTTTCTACCATGTTCGACTTCGACACAATCGATCGCACAGATAGAATCGTACTAGTTTGGGAAGCGGAAATCAAGGCCCTGGATCTAGTTTCCACCATCTAGGCTATGAGGAGTTTTATTATTGATGATAAATAGACTACTTATGACAGATGGCTGCACCCATACTGTGTCTACTATCGATGTAATTTTAAAATCATTTTTGTACCAGAACATTTAGTTATTTTTGATCTGAGTATGGGAATGCCTACCTCAGCGATGATATACATATATGCTTGCATTGAATGTTTTTACAGTTTTTCGACCTGTGTGTTCACAATCCAATCCTCGGAATGATAAATCACTTCACTCTTCATAACTAGCTCAGACTTCACACTTTAGGGGGAAATCTGTTACACGTTATTTTGTCACCATGACATTTGATCGTCCATATAGGTCCATCACTACCTATATTATGCTCCCTTAGAAGTCAAAAACCCTAATGTTCCTAAACCAAGTCTTGGAATTGGAGAAAAGCTCATTAAAACCCTTAAAAGTCTAACTCCACACTTTTCCTAGCTCTTTCCTACGGATCTGCAGATATTTGTTCTATAGCATGCAGCACATCCCGCACCTTCTGCTTATAAAACCTGGAGACCCCCGTAAATAGTCAAATAAAGTAAAAAGTAAGTTCTAGAAGCCTAGCTGGATGAATATTCTCCCAACTAGCTTCTAGATGCGTGATTAGTTCGAGCTTTATCCCTCCACTCATGGAGCTTATCCCTTGGTCTATGGAGATCAAATCCCTTCATGAGAGGAGTCCATCCCCCTCTTCATGGAACTGGAACTATATCTATTTCCCTATAAATTGAACTCGTGTTTCAGTCTCAAGGGTAGATTGTAGACATACATATTGGTTGCTGAAGAAATTCTCAAGAGAGCATAATCTCTACACTGGTCATTATTGGTATGAGAATGATCACACACTCATGTCCATAACTTCATGCTAGTTCAGAGAGAAGAAGGCTTGTCAATCTGAAGGAGGAACGATTTTTCAGGACCCCGGGAGGAACTTGTACAACATCAAGGCATCAGGTTGTAAAGTTACTCTTTTCATTCAAGATAATACATATGGATCTCCTTTTCTCATTGAGTTGTTCCTATCTCTATTTGAATAATTCAATACTTGGATTCCTTAATCACTAAGTTAGATTAGCTATTCTCAATTATTATATGTTGCACGTGCTTTTAATTCTTTTGTCTGTCTTTGATTGGAGGTTTTACTTACTCAAGAAGCATCTTTGGAGCGACTGGATAAAATACTGCACCGAACATCGAGTTTCAAGGTAGGGGAATATCCTCTTTCTTTGTTTATAATAATTCTGAATTGAAAATGATATAGAGAAAAAGATTTACAAATGGATGTTTGTTTCTAGCTATCCGTAGGATACTAGGGAGATCACTCTTGTCTGCAAGAGGGATTTCTCTACATAACAAGGGTAGCACTGTTATTGATGGGTGCAACAGATCTGTGGTTCCTGAAAGTGTGGTGGAAAGCCTAGAAGTATTTTGAGAAAAGACTATGCTATGGCATCAAAGGATTGGACATAGTGGAGAGAAGGGCCTTCAGATACTTCATGGGAATGGTATGATAGAAGGTATGTCTAATTTCTCTCTGGATTTTGATTTATGTGAACATTGTGTATATGGGAAGCAGAATCGGGTGAGTTTTCCTTCTGGTGCTAAGAGGGCGAACAAGATATTAGAGCTTGTGCACAGTGATGTGTTTGGACCTGTGTCGGTTCCATCATTGGGTAAGTGTGTGTACTATGTTTTATTCATAGATGACTTCTCAAGGAATACATGGATGTATTTCTTGAGAAATAAATATGAAGTATTTAATAGATTTAAATAATTTAAGGCTCTGGTGGAAAACCAGATAGAGAAGAAAATAAAGGTGCTAAGGGAAGATAATGGCAGAGAGTTATGCAAGAAGGAATTTGAAGAGTTCTGTAAGAAGTGTAGTATATTACGGCAGAAGACTACTCCATACACACCTCAGAAAAATAGAGTTGCAGAAAGAATGAATAGGACGTTGATGGAAAATTCAAGAAGCATGCTCAGTGGTACCGAGTTAGGACATGAATTTTGAGCAAATGCAATGAAGACTGCATGTTACCTGGTTAACGGATCACCTTTATCAGCATTGGAGGATAAGACTCCACATGAGGTATGGACTGGTATGAGACCCTCTCTTTCACATCTGAGGGTATTTGAATGTGATGCATATGAAAAAAGGACCAAGTTGGATAATAAATATGAAAGTTGCATATTTATTGGATATAAAGATGGTTTAAAAGTTTACAAGCTTTGGAACCCAAGAACAAGGAAGGTAGTGTACAATTAAGATGCAGTGTTTAGAGAGGTGAAAGATGTTGTTAAACATGAATTCCTACTAAAGGAACCTGAGAAGATAGAGTTTGAGCTAAAGGAGGATGAATCAAAATCTACAATAGAAGAAGATTAAAAAGAGGAAGAGCCACAAAATCCAGTTGTGAGAAGATTAGTTTTGGAAAGAAGACAGCCAAAAAGGTATAGTCCACCTGCTTTATGTTAAAAAAATTATCTAACTATCACTGATGATGATCCTAGAATTGTCAGGGAGGCAGTGGATTCAGAGGATGGAAAACTCTGGAAGGAGGGCATGGTTGATGAAATGGCATCCTTGCAAAAAAATGAGGTATGGGATCTGGTGGAGTTGCCGGCTAGAAGGAAGCCCATCGGGAGAAAATGGGTGTTTAATAAGATGAATGTAGAAGTAAAGGTGGATAAATATTGTTATCTCAAAATCATACCCTGATAGGCTGTTATTCAAGGAGACCCTGAGTAACTATTTCAAACCAAACTTTTAGTTGAGGCTTAGCCTCCTCAACCTGAGAGGGCTCTCTCAATAGGTTAATGATTTACAAATAAAGATCAGATGGCTAACTCTGTGAATAAACTGAATAAAGTGAATAATTGGTTGTACTACTAATCAACAAACATCCATTGGGTAAATGGAGTCAAATGTGCTTTCACAAAACATAAAGATCAGTTTCATATGGAAGTCAGGGCATTTCAGGGTTTAAATGCATCAATAGAACAGTAAGACAGAGGATAAACACAGTTCATGAACATATATAGGAAGTTAGAGCACCTTCAGTGAATACTAAGTAATATACATTCATGCCACTGCAAGTAATTTAAAGAGAAACATAATGAGACAATCAAACATCCATAACCCTTTCTAAATCCTGAGTGATGAAACAAAACTCTCTGTATTAAGATAAAAACACAGTTCCTTGATATCATAAAAAGTATGCTTGTTCAATGAAAATTCCAACCCTATGCAATTCGATTTATTCCCTCTTATAGAGTGGTCATTACATCCTTGGATTCCTTCCAAACATTTGAGAAGAAATTTGAATTTGACACCTATCAACTTCTAAACAAACTTCATTTACAAACTAACAGTTAAACTGTCTGTCTTACAGTCCTAATACAACTAGGACTAAAACACTATTTATTATATATTAACAACCTTTGACAACCTTATCTAATCATTAAAAACTATGCTTGAAAGCTAGAATTCGGCCATGATGTTGTTCATCTTCTTGTTGTTAGACCCTATCAACCTGCTTCTTATCCATTCCTGCAAAATAGGAGCATGTTTCCTGTATAATAGCTGAATGCCTCATATTTGTCCACTCGAAACAACTGTTGAAGAACTGGTGCTCAAAACATGTGGCAAATGTCTTATAACCTTCATTTGAATTTGATCTTCCAGCTGTGCAAATCCCAACCTCCAAAATGGTGAAAAAACTATCAATACTACTATGCTACGAAACTGCTAAGTCTGTTGTTTTCGTAGCGCAGACTTTTCCTTTTAAAATCATGCTTCAAACCTCCATTTTTATGTGCCAAACCCCCTATATCTTCATTGATATTCTCCATATACCTCCCACCAGCATCAAATCTCAACACCAAACCCTTTTCACCTTTGAAAATTTGCAAAAATATTTCAAACTGCATCCTACAGCAATTTCGTAGCGAGCTACGAAACTGTTGTGTGTCACCTTCAGCAGTTTCGTAGTGCGCTACGAAACTGCTGAGTCTTCACTTTTCACAGCTTCCTTCCAAAATGTTATTTTTCAATCCTTTAATACTATATCTCCAGGTTTATATCAACTTCCATAACCCATAAACATCAACTTTAAACAGCTCCAAAAATGAGATATTACCACATAACCTCAAAAATTTGTTAAAATATGACACTTACTGTTTGCACTTATTTTAGCTGTGGTTGATCTTCAAATTGTGCTAGCTGAATTTCCAGGTATTCTACTCTCCTCTTAAGCCTTCTATTATTTTCCCTTACCTTGGTATTGACCATCCTAACGAATTTTGCTTCTTTGATTACTGGTAGGGTCCATATGAAGAATTGAGCTTGACTATCAATTAATTCAGGGTTTGGATTTTTCTCCAACTCCCACAGTCCTTTCATCCTTTCAAATTTTTCCCTTTCTTCTTCATGCACTCTCACCTTTTTCTTCAACTTATCAATCTCATTATTTTCCAATCTGATTTTGTCTTTGACATCTTCATAGCTGCTCTTTTCCTTTTGAATATTGAAAACCCTGTTTCTGTCTTCTTCAGGCATTGAAAATGATGTATTTGTAGTTTCTTCAAAAACATTAGCACTTTCACCTCCTTTTTGATCTATCTCCATGTATGACTGTTTCAACTTCTTGGAGTGCCTAGTTGAGGGTTTCCTAGGCTTAAATATAAACTCTGCCACTTCATCCTGAAAATCTAACATTTTGGATGTCTTCAATTTCTTTGATTTGCTGCCACCTGTATCCAGTTTGATGAAGTCTGCTTGTACTAGGGGAGACTCTTCAATGTCAATAGCTTGAATTATATCATTCAAATTACCTCTTGACCCCTTTGTAACTATAGTCTTACCCTTTTCCTTTAACCTTTGACTTCTAGTCAACCTCATTTGATCTGTTTTACTAGTTGACTGCTCTAGAATTGTCTCCTTAACCAGAGTTTTCTTCTTCTGTGCGGATTAAGGAGTATCTTGGATTTTCAATGTTGTTCCTATCATTGGTTCTTTAACCTGTTTTCGAGGTTTGAGCTTAACAAATCTTCTTGACTTTGTTTCTATAGGGGCAGTAATCTTTGATGGAGTTTTTTCTTTAGCTTGAGGACTAACACTTGTTCCTTCAATCCCAATTCTACTCAAAAAGAGGAATTCAGCCCAATCTCTGTTTTCTTTCTGCAACTCATGTAAGACTATTAACTTGACTAAGCCATGGTGAAATAATGAGGTTTGACATGACTCAACTTTCATTTGTACCTTATCATACATCTTAGCCAAACTTCTGAAAAGATAAAAAGGTAAATCTAGAGATATTATCCCTGTGAAATGAAGCAAGAGTTTAAAGTGATAGGTATACACCTTGTGGTATCTCCCTTCGCAGGTGAAGTACCTTTGAATATTGTAGAGTAGATTGGCAAATGTATCTTTAACATAACTTCTTGGCACAGCCTTGTTCAAGTCAACCTTTATAAACTCTGGTTTTAGAAAGATTTTGCAGGGTACCATATCAAACTTGAAGTTTTTAAACCACCTGTCTTCTCCCCTCGAAATTTCTATAAATGTTGATATCACTTCAGGGTAAATTGGTAAATTGAGGAATCCAATATTTGATTTTGATCTTGTGAAGTTTATGGAAAATTCTTTGGTGACTTGAGTGTGTCCTTCTTGAAGTTTTTCACAAAACCTCCAGCAACCTACTTTCTTAAAGGCTTCTTCAACAGACTTGCTTTTGTAAGGGCTTCTACACCTTCAGGTTCTGTTCTTAGGCAATGACCAAACCTATGACTCCTTCTTTCTTCAGCCATTTTCTTCTTGAAAACCTTGTATCTTCAGAAATTTTTGATAATCCCTCTGAAAACCCTGTGTCTTCAGAAAATTAGCAAATTAGCAATCAGAGCTTCCTGTTGAATGAACTGGCTCGCTTGGTAAATGAGTTCAACCTCGCTTGATAACAATTTTGCCTCGCTTGATAACAATCCTGCTTCCACCAGCACAGAATTTCAAATTCACTTGATAGCAAGTTTTGAAAATATTGTTGAATGAGTAGCCTCGCTTGAATTTGTTTCAGTTCTGCCTCGCTTGAAATATAGTTTCATAGCCTCACTTGAATTTGTTTCAGTGAACTCTGGTCTTTCACCACTAATTGCTTCTTCAAAACATAATCATGCATGCACTATTGTCTTGCATGAGACAAATGAAGTCGAAAACGGCCAACTGTTTTCAAATTTGAAAGGACCAATGAAAATCTAACCCCTAATCGATGACAAATGACCCCTAATAATTATAATAAATGGTTGCATGCGTGAATGAGAACTTGTGGATGACACCTAATGATGAAAAATTTAACTATATTTGACAGATGTGACAGCTCAAACGAAAAACTGAGAATCCCCGATTTCGTAGCACATGATTTGCAAATTTGGGTTTTTGAGCTACGAAATCACCAGCGTTTTCATAGCACAAAATCAACTTTTTACACTGAACGTGCTACGAAAACGTGGTTTCGTGGCTTATTCATCAAATCTTCGAAAAAAACTTTAAAAATGGGTTTCAAAACATGGCATAAGATCTTTGAAGAATGAAACAAGGTTGATGAACATTGTTTGGTGATGGAATGAGACCTTTAACCCATGATCTATACCTTTAAAAATATAAAAATGACTCTAACCCTATCTAGCATTATGACTTAGGAACAAGTGTAACTGACCAAGTTTCAGAAAATTTTTATAGTGATAACAAATACAAATCTCGATTCATAGCAAAAGGTTATTCTCAGGTGCCGGGAATTGATTTTGGTGATACTTTTTCTCCTATTGCCAAGGTTACTTCTATTATATTACTTTTATCTGTTGTTGTTGTATTTGATTTTGAAGTAGAACAGATGGATTTTAAGACAACATTTCTTCATGGGGATCTAGAAGAGGAGATCTACATGAAGCAACCTGGAGGCTTTGCAGTGAAGGGTAAGAAAGAACTGGTATACAGGTTAAAAAAGTATTTGTATGGGTTAAAACAATCACTAAGGACGTGGTATTAGAAGTTTGATACCTATATAAGGGGACTTGGCTTCACCAGAAGAAAAGAGGATCACTGTGTGTATTTTAAATTAATTGATGACCATGTTATTTATTTGGTCTTGTATGTGGATGATATGTTGTTTATTGGAAATCACAAAGAAATTATCCAGGATTTGAATATTCAATTGTTTTCCAAATTCGACATGAAGGATCTTGGTGCTCAATACTATATTTTGGGCATGGAAATTAAGAGAGATCGGGAAAAGAGAAAGCTCTGGTTAAACTAGAGGAGATATGTCGAGACAATATTGCAAAGGTTCAATATGCAGGATAGTAAACCGGTGAAGGTTCGTATTCCTATAGGTGTAAAGCTATCTGCTGAACAATGTCCCAAGACACAAGAGGAAGAGGAGGATATGTCTCGAGTTCCATATGAAAGTGCAGTGGGTAGCCTAATGTATGCAATGGTATGTACTAGACCAGACATTGCACATGTAGTAGGAGTATTGAGTAGGTTTATGTCAAAACCAGGGAAGGAGCATTGGACAGCAGTGAAGTGGGTTTTCAAATATTTGTGCGGCACTAGTAATTATGGTTTGTGCTACCAGGGAAGACCAGGATTGGACATATTTTTCAACATCCATGGTTTTGTTGATGTAGACTGGGTCGAAGATATAGACCAAAGAAGATCTACAAGTGGGTATGTGTTTAGCCTATTTTGAGGTGCATTCAGTTGCATGAGTAAAAGACAATCTATAGTGGCTCTTTCAACTACAGAGGCAGAATACATGGTAGCCACTCATGCAAGAAAGGAAGCAATTTGGTTGCAAATATTTTGTTCAAGTATGGGGTTGGTGCAACGAGCTATAAGGATAGACAGTGATATCCAAAGTGAAATTTTCTTAGCTAAGAACCCTGCTTATCATTCAAAGACAAAGCACATTGATGTTCAATATCACTTTGTTAGACATATGGTTGAGGATAAAAGGGTGTTGCTGGTAAAGGTGGACAATTTGAAGAATGTTGCAGATGCATTGAAAAAGTCTATGAGCACTCAGAAGTTCTCTTGGTGTAGATAAAAAAGGGGTGTTGTAGAGATGGACTAATGACTAAGCTCTCTTGTGGCCCCCTACGGAAAGGAAACAACAAGTGGGAGAATTTTGGGTATGTGTTATATTATTTTCATGATTAGTCGCATGCGTAGGGGGATGATAGCAACCTCTGTATGTTGCGCTAGGCGCAGCAGGGGGGTCAAAGGGGGGGCGGCAGCCCCCCCCCCCTGTCTATGTGTTTGCATGGGGCGGGTAGTTCCCTGCGTGGGGTCCAGGGCAGCGCCCCGAGAAAAAAAAAATGGACCCTATTTTTAGATGGGTGGACCCACCCATAGTTTTGTGCATGGGTTTGCACATGGTTTTGGGGCATGATGGCTTTCAGCCCTTGGTATTTTGTAGATCCGGTCAAGGAAACTATGATTATGTTCTAATCCAGGGTTAATGGATTGGGTTTTATGAATGCTTCAGATATATATATATATATATATATATATATATATATATATATATATATATATATATATTTATATATATATATATATATATTTGTGTGTGTGTGTGTGTGTGTTGTAACACTAAAAGGAAAATAATGAAAATTCAAGCAGGTAGTCCCAATTTGGGATCCAGGGAAAAATCTCTATGTATATATTTTTTATGTTTTATTCTCTCGCTATTCTTTACTTTATGTTTTTAAGATTTATCTGTAGATAATTTATGTGCAGGGTTAAAACCTACAAGCAGAGGGTTTGTATTTTGCATATTGTTGTGATTCAACAAAGAGTCTATGTGGGTCTTGTATGAAAATAAATGAAATAAGGTCCGTAGTTTATTGAGTAGAGATTTTTGGGTCCAGTTTGAAAATATATGAAAGGTGGTCCACAAGGTTTTGAAGGTTTATGTCTTTAGTGGAAAGTGGTGGTTTGCTAGTATAGGAAGTAGTGGATTCCTTCAGGTGCTAGCCTGAGAAACTATTAGTTATTGGGGCCTATAACATGATGGAGTCTACATAGTTGCATAAATGGTGGCTTCCATCAAGTAGTGGCCTAAAGAGGGTGGTTGTTGGTATACATCACAAGATGGGGCCTACATATTGGTGGTGACCAGTGTAAAGAATATACTAAATAATAAAGAATTTTTTATTTGTTTCTCTCATGTCTTATATCTTCTATATGCTTCATGGTTTATGCAATTTTTCTTTTCTATGTTGTATGTTTATCATTGTTGATTGATGGTTAAAATAACTAGTGTAAATAAAGGGAAAAATGATGCAATGTTTGATGCATACTTCACAATACTAATTCAACACTCCCCCCCCATTATTTTCAAGCTAGCAACATGGGACATCCTTACAAATGAGTCCACTGCATGACCTTCACTCCTTAGAGTCCTTCATTCATGCTTTAAATAGTTAAAATATACACACTAACCATTCTACTCTTTGCCACAATCGAAGAACCATTCTGGAACTTCATACCAGAGGCGCTCAATCAATATTGTATCATGTTTTCATCATCTTGTCCATTTAGCCCTTTCTATATATATTCATCTTTTTTTTCTCATTCTTAACTGCATTCTTTCGCTTCTCACCTACTGAAATTATTTTTATCAAATAATTGTTTATGTTTATCTCATATGCTTTGTTGTTCTAGTATTGTTATTGTTATTAACATATTTGTGATAACTTTATTACTTTCACTATATTTCCAATGATCTCATGTTTTCCTGCATAGTAAATTTATTTTACCAATGGAATATAACTAGACTTCATGGTCACTTCCTTGATGATTTTTTGTATATTTTTCCAAGTCTGCAATTCAGTTGTGAAGGATAGATTTAATTTGAATAAGGTATCCTAATTTTTTTTTATGGCTAGGATTTTTACAATAAATACTGACTTGTTATCAATGAATGGTAGAAATATTACAATCTCATCATATACTCATTGATTTTAGTTACAAATGCGGAGAATATTTCCTATCTTATACAAGGCTGACATTTCAAACTACTATCACTTATAACTCAAATGATTGAATAAAATACTAATTACACAACATAACTAAAACTTGACTTAGCTATCCTTCGTAAAATCATTTCTATACAGAATCATTACATAGTATTGTATTCATTAATTATAAACTCAATTAATTTATTAAACTACACTGCATTAAGAGGACCATAGACTGTAATAAGAGTACAAAACATTAATCAGTTTGTTTTAATTGGTTACACACCAAGTCAAATTCATATCTTAGTCAACCAAATCTACTAATATTTTGAATATAAATCTAGCAAGTGCATCATCTTAGATCTCTTAAAAATCTGATGTTTCGTGAATGATATTCCTTCTTGGTATATCTGCAACAAAGCCTATTATCTCTCCATCCCTGGAGGCTAATTCCCCACTTCTAGTTGAAAACATAAACATAAGAATTTCTCAATCAATTAACAATAGTGAATCAACTAAAGTTGTATTTTACTAGATATTTTCTAGTCTACCAGGTTTATTTGGTCAATTAGTTAATTAAGTTGACAAAGTGAACCAATTTTTTTTCATTCCATTATCAGCCATTCCTTGAATAGAAAAAACAATCACAATTTATCAAAAAGTTTAATTATCCCTGAATCATGGAAATAGTAAGAAACCTTTTACTCTATGGTGATTTGTAGACTGCTTACTCATGTTATTTATTGGAAAAGATATTTTGCATGTGTGTCTAAGAGTGGTTCCCCTGTTTTCCATGTACCAATATTTTAGCAACAAGGTTTTTAACGACATATTATTCCTTGTATCATTCAACAAATGGCCATAGATAGACTATATATAGATTCATTCGACTATAACTAGTCTGAGTTGATGCGACTATATTGAAGTAGATTGAGTTGACTCGACTCAATGTGAAATGAGCTAGATAAATTTACACCAGTTTCAATTTTCGCCAAAAATTTCCCTATCACAAAGCTACTAAATTAAATGTCAAAATTTAATTAGTATGTATGTGCTTCACAATTTTTGTTTTTTTTTATATTATCCCATGGAAAAAATCATCCAAAGTATATAGGGACACAATAAGGATCGATAATAGCCAAATATTTAGTACTTTTGACAACCTTAGCACAAGGGTTAATTGGCATTTCGAATTTTTCAATTGGTACAAATATACCAAAAGTTGAAGTCCGATCATCCTTATTCAACAAAAAGTCAATTTTTCTCACTTCTATCATAACTTGGGCATGAATAATTTTGTAAACCTAGTATTTGGTAAAATCCAAGCACAAATTCAACATAAGAATTCCTAAATTACATTATGGTTCAACCATATGTCTTGTCATAGTTCCTGAGAAATTAAAAAACATTAAAATATAACTAGGCTTGTTTAGATCCATACTAGAGGTGCCAAGGTGCTTAATACATATCTCAACACACACATTGACCAGTTGGCACTTTAATTTGGTGTCAAAAACTAGCAAGCAATGGTGAAGTCTTTTTTTTTTCAACAAATCAAAGGTCTATACATCAATCAAATAATTCACAGTTTCTTTTATAATCACTATTCAGATTTTTTTTTTTTTTTAACATTGTTCAATTTCCAAATGTCCAATGCTATCAACTATGGAGAGACATGAAAATATATAATGGATGAGATCCATTAATACTCCATCTTACACAAAAATTGAAGCACATATATTTTTCACTTTATAAATCTCCCAACATATTCTCATCATTCAACATCTTGTCCTGAAGATGGATCCCTGTTGGGATTCGAAACGTCGACCATTGTTTTACAACACTATGGATAATCTAGAGATTTCTTTGATGTCTAGGATATTTTTCCAATGAACCATGATGACAAAAAAACATTAAATCATCATTATTTATACAATATTCCATTGATACTTTGGTCACTAAAATTTTTATTGAAGAATGTTTCACATAGTGATAGGTTTTTGCAATTATCTTCCTCTTGTGTAATTTCTTTCATAAATTTGATGGATTCTTTATATTGCTAGAATTGTCTAAATAATCAATGAGCATATATTTTTTATTCAAGCATACGACAACAACGAATGATTAGTACTTCAAGAAAAAAATCTACTTTACTCAATAATTGTGAGTTTCATCATCACAAGAAATCAATGAGCATGATCTTTATTTTTCTTGTAGGTTCAGGTTTCCTCGATATCCTCTTCTTATTTCAATTATTTCTTAAACTCTTATGTCGCCTTCATTTAATATTTCTACAGTCCCGGACTCAATACCAACAATAATAGAACCAGTGTTGAAGGAAAATCCTTCACATGTATCCAGAATAAACTACATCATGAAAACAAAAAGAACATAAACATTGTACCAAAGACGAGAAATGTTTTTGGAAGGAATTATAACCATATTTCCATTTAGTATTCATGCATATTTCTACATAGATGAAATGGTTGGAGTATTTTTACACGCTTCAACCACTCACTCAACATTTACATTTTACCACTTACAACATACTTTTAATCATATAGATATGATGATTATACATGGATTAAGAGGCCTTTCCAAAATATGCCTATGATTATTCTTGTAATACTATGTATTTATTAGTTTTTTAGTTGATTGGTTTGATAAGGGACATGCACCAAAAACGATTTTCCAAATTTTCTGATCTAGTCATATAGGAAGTTGACTACATAGTTCTCATATCCATCCTACTGCCCCACTGTCACATTGAAAAATATGTATAGTTATCCATAGATGTTAGGATCTAAGTTTCAATCCTTTATTTTATAATATATTTTGAAATACATATTCATCTTTGTATTCCTAACAATTTTTTAGGAGTTTATTCCTTAAATTTTGTCAAAGATTATGATTTGAAATATGAAATATTTCTATGCCATGCATGAGAAAAAAGAAAAACACCATGGTTATAAAAATAATGTGTGTGTGTGTTTGTGTACTTGTATGTTTACTATCGCATTTCATAGATTTAGCTATGGGCGCTAAAAATTCATGTACTGTTTTTCACTTAACATAATAGAGTACCAGAAAATAACCAAAATCCTTAAAAGGAGGTTAATGGATATACATCTTATACATATGACTTTCAAGTACCTGAAAATTTCTTCGATGATCTCAATATCATTGGTTATATCCACCAAAAAAAGGCATTATCAAAGAAAAAATATGTGTAAAAGTAAAAACATTCCAATTCATATATATAAACCAACCAAATTCACTCACCTAATCATAATAACTCTTTTGAAGTTATATAATGAACAATTTTTCCTTTCTACTTCTAGTGCAAAAATGCAGTTTAAAAAGCTCCAGGATTTCAATGTTGATGCTAGTCAGTAACATAGTTATGAAAATCATGACTTAAATTTCATGCCTCTTCTTATAATAAGGGAAGAGAGTGATTGTGAAAACCATCCTAAATTATTCAATGCATAGTTTTTAGAAATGCAATAATTGATTGTGTTGAGAGGCATTCTGATGGTAGTGTGGGTGCAGGCGTTAAGGAGAGCTGTTCAAACTTTTGTACAATGTTCTCTAACTCAGGAGGAATCTGATCCTGATCTCCTTTTACACTCTCGGTCATCAAAATTTATCAAATTTTCACATTCAGAAGCAATGGTACCCTTATTCTTTGAAAACATAATGATGCACTTTGAAAAAGTGTTAGTCCTTTATAAAAAATACTTATAACACTTTGAAATGTATTATAACCCACTTTAACCAATGGTTAATAGCCTTCGAGAACATAATAATTAACCTTTAACAATGTTCAAAAACCTTCAAGGATTAAAGTCGAACCTCAACACTTTAATAAACCTCTGTTTAAATAAACCTTCGGAACAGTGTTAAAAACATTTGGAAATGGTTCGGAAATGAATCACTTTAATAAATCTCTTTTGAACCCATATGACAACCTTTGGAACATTATAATAATGCTCTTAAACCAAATTTAAGACCTTCGAAACTCATACATCTGAATTAAACCTTTAATAAACTCTATTGTAATAAACATCGGGTCTATACCTTTGGTTAAACATCCACTCCTCTTGCAATGCGACCACCGTCGGATCTCCGACCGATCAAATCTGACAGATATCGCGTTAATTTGACCCCAGAGCTTCAACAACCAAATGCAACGCAAAATCGTCGGTTTTGTTGGTGTGACATGTCAAGTTTGAATTTGATCACGTTGATTTGCATCAAAACCACTCACAGCCCAAAGGATGTGCGAAAATAGTAGTTTGGTTTTTCAAAACCACTAACCTGCAACTTTCATTCAAACGCGTTTAAACGTGGATTTTCTTCCACCTTTCCTTTGTTTAACTTCACTTTCACATGGGACCTTTCCTCTCTGCTCTGTAAATCAATCAACATAGATCAGTTCTTACTGCACTCAACCAAAGAACCAGAGTTCTTTGATTTTCTCTGAACCTATACACAGAAGGTTAATGTCTCAAGAAACACAAAATATTCAATCTCAAGAAAAACCCCAAATCTCTACAATTTCTTCCGAATTACACAGAGTTAACATACATTCCAATTACATTCAATTTCTACACAGAAGAGATATAACCCAATGGATTTTGAAGGGATAAAACCCTTCAGGAAATTTCCAAGTAATAATAGATAATAGGAATTCTGAAATTTTATTTAAAACAGAGGCAAAACCTCTCAATCAACTCTTCTACAGCCAAATTCTGAATTCCTCCTTTTCTGAGGTCACATTTATAGGTTTTTTTACATAACAATCGACCTCTTCTTTAGGATCAAATTCTTCAAATTTAGACAATTCCTAATTACACAATATCTTCCTAAATTCCATCAATTGAAGCTAAATATGTTGAAACAAATCTAAAGATGTTCAACCTCCCTAGATACTAGTTCAAACCTATCTAGTAAAATAGTAAATTGACAACTAAAAGTACCAACACCTTTGCTTGGAACATTTTTTTGGATTTTTGGAATAATTAATGAATCCTTTTGTCTCTAAGCCTCATGCCCCTGCATCAGACTCCTAAGGACAAAAATCTTCATGGGCTCTGGTCCATGAGCTCCTCCAAAAAACTGCCCAGTTTCTGCAGCATGGTTTCTGTCATCCAGGAAGCATCTTTAATTGGCTGATCTTTCCACTTGATCAAGTACTGAAAATACTCCATTCCTCTGGTTCTCTTAAACAGTTTCTTGTCTAAGATCCTATCTGGCTGTAAGGTCTTTGTTGTGGGTAATTGTTTTACCCAGTCAATATGTTCTCTGTCTTCTGGTCTGTCACCTGTGCCACCATCTTCATACCTGTACAAATCAGCAACATTGAATATTGGAGAAATTCCAATATCAAATGGTAATTCAATTTCATAGGCATTTGCAGAAAAATTTCTTAATATCTTGAATGGTCCTATCTTTTTTACTTTTAACTTTTTATACTATTTCTTTGGAAATCTTTCTTTCCTTAAGTGTGCCAAAACCAAATAACCAACTTCAAAATTAACTTCCCTTTTTCTCAAATCTGGTATGTTCTTGTACTTGATGTTGCTGTCTTGTAGCTGCTTCTTTACCTGTTCATGTATTGCTTGAATATTTGAAGAAAACTCCTCTCCTTCAGCACTTCTCATTTCTGCTTTTCCCAAGTTCCTCAATTCAGATACTCCTCTTGGGTGCATTCCATAAACTATATGGAATGGACTCTGTCCTGTACTTCTGTTAGGTGAATCATTATATGCATATTCTGCCTGTGGTAAAATATGATCCCACTATTTAGGATGTTCTCCTGCAAGACTTCTCAAAAGATTACCCAAACTTATGTTCACTACTTCAGTCTGCCCATCAGTTTGAGGGTGATAAGCTGAGCTGAAACTTAGTTTAGTACCAAGCTTATTCCACAATGTCCTCCAAAAATGACCAACAAACCTGGTATCTCTATCAGAAACAATACTTTTAGGTAACCATCCATGTAATCTGACAATCTCTTTGAAAAACAAATTGGCAACATGAGTAGCATCACTGGTTTTATAACATGGAATAAAATGTGCCATTTTTGAAAATCTGTCAACTACAACATAAATTGCATCATTCCCTCTCTATTTCTTAGGCAATCCTAAAACAAAATCCATACTTACCATATCCCAAGGTTTGTCTAGAATAGGTAATGGAATGTACAAACCTGCATTTTGACTTTTCCCTTTAGCATATTGACAAATTTTACAATTCTTCACATACTTTTCCACTTCAGAACTCATCTTTGGCCAATAATAAAAATGACTTAACTGTTCATAAGTCTTATCAACACCAAAATGTTCAGCAAGTCCACCACTAAGCTTTTCTCTAATTAAATTTTCTCTCATGGAACAATTTGGTATGCACAATTGATTTCTTTTGAACAATAAACCCTCTTGCAAGAAATAATCTAACCACTGACTTCTGTCTATCAAAACAGGATTACAGCATGCTTCAAATGCTTCTTTGAAATCCAAATTTGTTTTATAGATTTCTTTAAGAAAATCAAAACCTACCACTTCAATTTGACTTTCTTGAACAAGAATGCTCTTCCTGCTCAAGGCATCAGCTACGTTGTTTGCTTGACCACTTATATGCTTCAAAAAAAAGTTAAAACTTTGAAGATATTCAACCCATTTTGCAAGTTTTTGTTTCATTTTAGGCTACTGCATAATATATTGTAAAGCATGATTATCTAAATATAGCACAAATTCTTTAGACATTAAATAATGTATCCACTTCTTCAATGACTGTATAATTGCATAAAATTCCTTGTCATAAGAGGAATACTTTCTTCTTGTCTCATTCAGCTTCTCACTGAAATATGCTACAGGTCTGTCTTCTTGGCTTAATACAGCCCCAATAGCTTCTCCACTGGCATCACATTTCACTTGAAAAGGCTTAGTAAAATAAGGCAAAACTAAGACAGATTTCTCAATTATCTTTTGTTTCCAAAATTGAAAATTCCTTTCAGCTTCAGCAGTCCATTTGAATGGTTGTTTGTCCTTCTTTATGGTTTCAATGATAGGTGCATTGATCTTGCTAAAATTCCTTATGAATTTCCTATAAAAACTAGCAAGTCCATGGAAACTTCTTACCTCAAAAACATTTTTCGGTGAAGGCCACTCCACAATTGCCTTTATCTTCTCAGGATCCATTTTTAGTCCTTTAGTAGAAACAACAAAACCTAGATATACCAATTCTTCTTTCATGAATGAACACTTCTTTAAATTTATCAGTAATTTCTCTTGATGTAACTTCCTTAAGACATAATTAAGATGTCTCAAGTGTTCTTCCTTTGTTTTACTGTAAATAAATATATCATACAGATATACTATTGCAAATTTACCAATAAATTCCTTTAATACTTCATTCATGAGCCTCATAAATGTGCAAGGTGCATTTGATAAGCCAAAAGGCATTATCATCCATTCATACAATCCCTCATTTGTTTTAAAGGTTGTTTTCCATTCATCACCTTCCCTTATCCTAATCTGATGACACCCACTTTTCAAGTCTAATTTTGAAAAATATCTTGCTCCACTCAAACAATCCATCAAATCTTCAATTCTAGGTAAAGGAAATCTATACCTGATTGTTATTTTGTTGATTGCTCGTGAATCAGTGCTCATTCTCCAACCTCCATATTTCTTTGGACTTAACACTGTAGGTACTGCACAAGGACTCAAACTTTCTCTGATCAAACCTTTGTCAACCAATTCCTGCACTTGCTTTCTGATTTCTTCATTTTCTGTAGGAGTCATTCTATAAGCTGCTTTGTTTGGTAGATTTGATCCTAGAATCAAATCTATCTGGTGGCTAATTCTTCTTACAGGTGGTAATTCATTAGGCCAATCATCCACAATAATATCACAATAACTCAACAACATTTCTTGAATTTCAATTGGCAAATCAGAAATTCTAGTAGAAGTAAATACTACCTTAGGTTTGCAAAATAAAGCAAAATTTACCTCTTCATCTTCAATCTGCTGCAATTATTCTTTTCCACTCAACAATAAAGCCTTAGGACCAAATTTTTTACTTGATACATCTCCTTCTTCCATAGGTAACAATTTTTTATTCATACCATCCTTGAAAAACTTGTAAGTGTTTCTCTTCCCATCATGTACTGCTGCTCTGTCGTACTGCCAAGGTCTACCCAGCAATATGTGACACACATCCATAGGCATCACATCACACATGATTTTATCCTTGTAGCTGCCCATCTACAATTCTATTTCACACTGTTCTTTTACAATCAACTGATGTCCCTTCTGAAGCCATGACACCTTGTAGGGTGTTGGATGTTCCCTTGTTTTCAATTTCAACTTCTCTATCACCTATGTAGAGACCAAATTATCTGTACTACCACTATCAATCACCAATTGATATAATTTCCCTTGAACTTTGCACACACTTCTGAACAAAGTCTTTCTCTGTGTTGGTTCAGCAACTTCCTTTGTTTATTTCAACAAAACCTTGTTGACCACCAAATATTCTCCTTTCTCTGGCACAATTTCTCTCTCTGTTTCAAGCAACTTTGCTGCTCCTTCTCTAGTATGAGAAACAATTGCATTTCTATGACTTGTCCCCACATTCTCTTTCACTAGACATTCAAAGGCTCTATGTCCTAATTTGTTACATCTATAACATCTCATTTCTCTTCCTCTGCTTCTGCCTCCTCTTCCTCTATAAGAACTCCTTCTGCCACTTGTATCACCTTCTGTGAGTGCATACTGAGGTGAGCTGCTGCTAGCTCCATCTCTTGGTGCTGTAGATCTTCCTCTACCACCTTGACTTCCCTTTCCTCAGAAAGTACCTCTTCCTTTGGCAGATTTCTTTCTTAGGATTTTTTCTTCAGCTTTTAAGGCCATCTGGTAAGCCTCTTCTGATGTCTTAGGAGACACTATATTTATCTCATCTTGGATCTCCATTCTAAGACCATTTATGTACCTGGAAATATTCTCTATTGTATCTTGAATTTGTCCTGCTCTTATGCTCACTTTGTAAAATTATTCTGTGTATTCTTTCACTATCATTAATCTTTGTCTAAATAATAAAAGCTGATAATCACTAGGCAAAAACTTGCCTCTCAGCTTTGCCACCATTCTATTCCAATTCTTGGTTGGTTGCTTACCAACTCTCCTTCTCTCTGCTTGCACTCCATCCCACCAAAGTGCTACATGTCCTTCCAACCTTGTGACATCAAACTTAACTCTCTTTTCTTCACCCATCTCTTCATAATCAAAGCATTTATTCATTTCATTGATCCATTCTATAAACTCTTCTGGATTCAATCCTCCTACAAAAGCTGATACTTCAAGTCTAGGCTTGGATGTAGAGCCTAAAACTGATTTAAAGAATCTCATATCACGAGTAAGCTCAACATTTTCTTCTTCTTCTTCAGCTTCAGGTTCACTGACATCTTCAGGATCTCTCTGTTGTCATATTTCCATTGCTTCCAATCGGGCTTGGATATGTTGCATAGTTGCTAATACTTCAGCATTTGCAACCGGCCTACCTCTTCTTCTACCAACAGCACCTCTAGCAATTCTGACAGCCATGCTGGATTTCTTTCTCTGATTTGTTGAAGCTTGTTCAGTTTTTGAAAAATGCTCTGAAGATGGCTCTGATACCACAAATGATGGTAGTGTGGGTGCAGGCGTTAAGGAGAGCTGTTCAAAATTTTGTACAATGTTCTCTAACTCAGGAGGAATCTGATCCTGATCTCCTTTTACACTCTCGGTCATCAAAATTTATCAAATTTTCACATTCAGAAGCAATGGTCCCCTTATTCTTTGAAAACATAATGATGCACTTTGAAAAAGTGTTAGTCCTTTGTAAACAATACTTATAACCCTTCGGAATGTATTATAACCCACTTTAACCAATGGTTAATAGCCTTCGGGAATACAATAATTAACCTTTAACAATGTTCAAAAACCTTCAAGGATTAAAGTCGGACCTCAACACTTTAATAAACCTCTATTTAAATAAACCTTCAGAACGGTGTTAAAAACCTTTGGAAATGGTTCGGAAATGAATCAAATTAATAAAGCTCTTTTGAACCCATATGACAACCTTCAGAACATTATAATAATGCTCTTAAACCAAAGTTAAGACCTTCGGAACTCATACATCCAGATTCAACCTTTAATAAACTCTATTGTAATAAACATCGAGTCCATACCTTTGGTTAAACATCCACTCAGCTTGCGATGCGACCACCCTCGGATCTCCGACCGATTAAATCTGACGAATATCGCGTTAATTTGACCCTAGAGCTTTAACAACCAAATGCAACGCGAAATCGCCGGTTTTGTTGGTGTGACGTGTCAATTTTTAATTTGATCGTGTTTTGCATCAAAACCACTCACAGCCAAAAGGCTGTGCGAAAATAGTAGTTTGGTTTTTCAAAACCACTAGCCTGCAACTTTCATTCAAACGCGTTTAAACGTGGATTTTCTTCTGCCTTTCCTTTGTTTAACTTCACTTTCACTTGGGACCTTTCCCCTCTGCTCTATAAATCAATCAACATAGATCAGTTCTTACTACACTCAACCAAAGAACCATAGTTCTTCGATTTTCTCCGAACCTATACACAGAAGGTTAATGTCTCAATAAACACAGAATATTCAATCTCAAGCAAAACCCCGAATCTCTACAATTTCTTCCGAATTACACAGAGTTAACATACGTTCCAATTGCGTTCAATTTCTACACAGAAGACATATAACCCAATGGATTTTGAAGGGATAAAACCCTCCGAGAAATTTCCAAGTAATAACAGATAATAGGAATTCTATAATTTTATTTAAAATAGAGGCAAAACCTCTCAATCAACTCTTCTACGACCAAATTTTGAATTCCTCCTTTTCTGAGGTTACATTTATAGGTTTTTTTACATAATAATCGACCTCTTCTTGAGGATCAAAATCTTCAAATTTAGACAATTCCTAATTACACAATATCTTCCTAAATTCCATCAACTGAAGCTAAATATGCTGAAACAAATCTAAAGCTATTCAACCTCCATAGATACTAGTTCAAACCTATCTAGTAAAATAGTAAATTGACAGCTAAAGGTACCAACACCTTTGCTTGGAACATTTTTTGGATTTTTGGAATAATTAATGAAGCCTTTTGTCTCTAAGCCTCATGCCCCTGCATCACATTCTAGAGTCTAGTATGAGGGATATGTTATCATGTAAAGTTACTGAGTTCAAAAATAATAAAATAATACATACATTAACAAATTAAGAAGTATTTCTAACAAAAAAAAAACAATGTCAACCATAAATAAAATACTTCAATTTCACTTTAATTTAACATCAAACTTTACATAGAGAGATAAAGTAAGTGAAAGTAAAAAATATAATTTACTTTTTAGTATGAGGGAGATATCTAGTTCCTTCATTACATAATATGGAGTTGAAAAATGACATGTAAAAGTAATATTATTGATTTTATATTGTTATAACCCTATTTTTCACTCCATTATAGTGAGAGAAACCCAAGTTCAAGTTATCTTTGTTGTTGGCTAAAATGCATCCCCTTTACACCTTTTATTTTACTTATGTTAGATTTATCCCATGCTAAAAGGGTGAAATTACATAATGGAGCAATTTCTCATAATTATTTATCCAAAATATTATAATTATGTATTAGATGAAATTTCAACCTAAAAGTGGTCTCTTAAGGAAAAATAATAAAATAAGAGTTATGAATTTTGCAGGGAAAAGACGAAAAATACTTTTTCTAATTGTATTATTGGTTTATCTCCTTATAGGTTGACTCAAATTTCAAGTGTAGAAATTCGTTTGATGCAGAATTAAATTCCACATCCAATGAGTACGCATTATGCATACATTTGAGAAAACCCACATTGATAAAAAAAATAAAGATAAATTAACAAGTTTGTTTAGATACTCATTGCATGTGGAATTAAATTCCATATCCAACAAGTGTGTGCACTTGAAATTTGAGTAAACCTATAAGGAGATAAGCAAAAAATACAATTAAAAATACAGTTTTTCTTATTTTCCCTAAAAAATATGGGCACCTTTAGGCTGAAATTTCCTCTAATGAGATAATAATTATTTTATAACTGAGATAATTGAGATAATTGAGAAAAAAAATTGTGAAAAAGATTTCTAGAGTTTGTCACTCTCAAGATGATCCCCTTTGGGGTTTTCTCTTGTATCATTTAGGAATTTATTTTGTCATCTGATAATCCTAATAGGGCATAGGATTACACAGGAATAGCTCCTTGCATGTAGAATTTACTGCAACAGAATTGGTGCTTTCAATGAGAGACTTTTCTCTTTTTCCCTCTGTGATTTGAGATATCTTCTATTTTTTTATAGATCTAGTTTATTTTGTTCTCTTTCATTTTTTCTAAGCAATTTCAAAGCATTTTTAGTCATCAATCTGATAATTTTAAGTAACTAGGGAGTGTACCATGTTTTGTATTGGATCTCTTTTCTCTTTGCTGGGATCTTTTCCTACCTTTGTGATTTCATATTTTTATTGCTTCCATTGATATTTCTATTGTTGAATGAAATTATACATCTTTGTGGGCCTAATATTTTTCATTTTTGAAAATATCTCAAACCCAAACCTTCGTTTTTGTTTTTTATTTTTTATAAAAAAAGGGAGAGGAAGTAAGAGGCCACATATGTTTTTAACAATTTCTATTATTTTATGTACAAAATTTGATAAAAATAACTACATAATTGGATTCCTCTCCAAATTTTACCCCAAAACAAAACACAAAATCACTGAAAATTGACTTCGGATAAGGAAGTTATGGCCATTTGAATATCGACCAGTTTGTTTTTCTCCATCTGCACGTGCTCGCAATAGCGAACTCAGTGAATATTTTTATCTGTTTCCTTCTCTTCTCGGTTTTTTTAATTTGAGCTTGATATGATTTTTCAAATATATTTTTCCTCTATTTGTTTGAGTACAATTCTATAGTTGGTTTTATTAAGATCTTGTTTATGGTTTGAATTTGGTTTTGATTGAATTCTAGGGTTCCTAGTACAGTTGTTTGTGCTTGAATTTGAACATTGATCACTTTTATTTAACTTGAGACTTTTGGATGTATATTTCGTGGTCATTAGTGACTGATGATTACATTTGATATGAATTTGATATCTCTTTTGTGAGTTTGGTCCATTTATTATCCAAATTATAATGTCTTTTTGATGCCTTCTCATGTGTGTATTTAGGGCTTTTGTCCTCAAACTTTGGATCTCTCTTTTCAAATATTTCATTGCTGCTTGGTCTATGGCTTAGATCTTGTTTCATATCTATATTTTATTGGTGTATTTTGATTTTTTTTCACTACAAGGAAAAGACCCTCTAGCGGAGGTTATAAAGGAGGTTTTTAGTGTTATAAAATTAGCCAAAATTGTCAAAGAAACATTTGATACAACATCCATTTATGGTTACGGAGGTTTTGGCAAACATTTTAACAAAAATTCAACACAACTAAAAGAACTAGGCGGCCAGAGGTTATTATGGATGTTTTTTTTTCATCGGTGTGCTTCTAAGGTTTTAATGCACTAGTGCATGTCATCTAGCCCCAGGGCGATCGAAGGTGCATGCACCAAGCCATCAAGGTATAAAAATGCACCGGGTGTAGTGTTGGTGATACAATGCACAGGGCCGTTCTAATTGGTCTTGGGATTTGTGCGATGCCCATAGGTCATCTCAACGCACTGGTACGTAGACTTATAGAAACGCACTAGTGCATCGTATCAGACAAACACGCCGAGATTTATAATTGGTATTGGTATTTGTGCAGTGCCGATAGGTCATACAAATACACCAGTGCGTAGTCTCACATAAACGCACTGGTGCGCATTATCACACAAATGCACCGAGATTTTGAATTGGTTTTGGTATTTGTGCGGTGCCCATAGGTTGTAGAAACGCACCATTGCACTGCAACATACAAACGCACTGGTGTATAGTAACTGAGAAGCACCGGTGTTCATTTTGTATTTTTTAGAAACATCGACCTATGACAATGCAATTATTGCGATTTTTTAAATTCATTATTCATCAAAAGTTGACACATCTTATAACAATTTTCATATTAATTAAATTTTTATTAATGCATTTGATTGTCATGTTTGGATTAATTTGTTATATCATAGCATAATTATTGTGATTTTTTAAAATTCATTATTCATCAAAAGTCGACACATATATATCTTATAACAGTATTCATATGAAGTAAATTTTTATTAGTGCATTTTAATGTGATGTTTGGATTAATTTTTTATTTCATATCATCAAATTTCACATCTCTTCATTATAATATTTAATCATCCATAAATTTAATCAGTGGTGCTACATTTCACAGCGACAATGGAGAATGCAATAGAATAAATTAAAACATATATATATATATAAGACACTCGTTTTCATAAAAAATGGGAAATTTATTGGTATCCCTTTGTCTTTGAATTGGGAAACTATGTGCATTACATTAAACAAAATGTCTAATTTCACAGACAAATATTTCAAAAAATGCAACGCCTTGATTTGATATCCAAACATAGTGATCATAATTCTTTGCTTGAACTATTGTCACTGCTAGAGCTACTTCCATGGCTTGGGTTATTTTCAGGAAAGTTTTGTTCACAGTGTTGATTTTTTTCTTCTTCTTCATTTCCCATCTACAAACATAAAAATAAACTGTAATGAGTGTATATACATTGGTGAGAATAATGAAATTGCAATATTAAATAATATAAATCAATGTAAATTGAAAATAAATGACGTACCAAAGAAAAAATTGACTCATAAACTATACACATTCTTTCAAACCCATGCACTATGCCATCTTTCAAGATTTCATCTGTTGGCGCAGTTCCATACTTTGTTTCTTGCAAGTTTTATACCCCATAACAAATCATATATTTAATATAAAAGATTTTTTTTTTCTATTAATTATAAATGGAGCTAAGAAAAACAAGATTGATAGATGCTTACAAATTCCACAATTAATTTCTAATATGCCAACATATACTCACAACCCATATTTAACCCAATTTCAATCAATTTGTCTAATGATTCTTCTTTGTATGTTAGCACCTGTTTGAAGACATTCAATGATGATTTTTGTAAAACAACTTTAAAAATACAAAAATGATATCTAGTTAAGTTGTTATAAAGAAGTAACAATTACTCACAAACTTAGATATCAACCCTTTTCTTCTTTGTCGTCTTGTTTTATGTATTGAATGGGTTCTATTTTCTTTTATTTTCTGCAAGAAAATACTTGAAAGTTAATATTTAATGCTAAATTTCTTATTTGTTGTACCTAATGATCGAAAAATTCAATGGTTACATATTACATTTGAAGCACATTGTTGTTGAGATGGATCCTCCTGCGATGCAATTTTGTCCATTTCTTTGACCATTTCCTTGTACACCTTTTTGGACATTCCTACTCGCATATTTCTGATATTAGCTTGTTCATCTTTTTAGATTTTCATAATCTTCCTGAAAATGTAACATGACAATAAACTATTTAATTTTTATATTGATATATGAAAAGTAAATATAACAAAAGTGATATTTATAAATAATTCTAGACAAACATTTAAAGGAATATTACTTTTTCATCCCTTTTTTTTGGTACATTTTTGCTATTTAAATTCTAACATGTCTCATTGACCAATTCTTTGGAAACTCTTCCTGTAGTTTAGATAAAATTTAGTTCTTGGAATCATTGGATTGATTGTATTGTAAGTGGAAAGAACGTCTGTACATTTGTTCCACTAAATCTCTCAAACTTTTGTAAAAAAATTTTCCCATTTCGTTAAACTCTAGCACCACTCTAGATGAGCTAAGGAGAAATTTATTTTCATCTGCACGTTCTATTTTTTTATTTTCTTCGAACAACATTCCTTTTCTGAGTTGTTGGTCCCTATAGAACATTAAACAAATGTGAATTAATAGATTGTTTGACATATGTTATATAATAATTTTAAGTATTATTAATGAAAGTTAAAAAAAAAATTCATATTGGATCGATAGTAGTTTTTCATTCACCTGATTAATCCTTTTGCAATTTCTCCATCAAGATTTTATGCTCTTCTGGTCCAAGATCAAAAGTAATCTTATCAAGCTTCGCCATTTTGTTGCTCTGCATTATACACAATAAACAATACATATTAATTAAACTTACATATAGTTCAAAAATAATATATTTTGTAAAGAATTTACAAATAACTTGCCTTTTTTTCTTTTCTTGATGTGTTATCTGTATTTTTGTTACTTGATCTCTTGTTAGGAATTTCTTTATAAATATGAAACTTGTACCATATAATTCATTAATATATTTATAAATATATTGTCAACTTTTCAGGTAAAAAAAAAAACTCAAGAAACTGGTGCACCATTCATGGTGTACGCATCAACGTCGGTGCATGGGGATCTTATAAACGCACCACAAAAACAATATAATAGACCGTACAGTGCTCTATGTCAACAAGGAGCACATGTGCCTTACATATTAACCACCGCACCGATTTACATAGACAAAATAACAAAAATAGTCCAGTGTTAGTTTTTGTAGCATAAACGGCTCGCGCAAACAAGGGACCACCATACAGTGCTCTATGTCAACTAGGAGACTCTGTGCGGTGCGTTATATGTTACATGGTGCACCGATTAACACAATAAAATATTTTTTTTCGAAACATCACATTCACAGTGCGCCATAATGAAATAGCGCACTGGTGCCCTATTTTACATATGGCGCACTGATTAAAAAAAAATTGTTTTTAATTTTTTTATCACACAGTACTTTGGCAGTGCAATGAGATAATACAACGCACTGGTGCGCTAGGTTACGTCGGGTGCACTGATATAAAAAATTATGTTTTTTAAAAATTCATGCAAGGGCCGACAAGGATTGGGATCCGACTATGCAAGTTGTCTCGTGGGTTGGATGTCTCAGGCATATATATAGCAATACAAACCCTATAAATCTAAAATGAAAAGCCCTAATTCTAAAATCACAAAAATGGGGAGAAACAAAAAGAATGTAGGGTTTAGGCTAAAAATGGATTTTTTTTTAATTTTGTTTCTGAAAATGAAAAATAAATTGAAATTTTTTTCTTACTACGTAAAAAAAACTGCAGAAAAATTTTAAAAAAACAATAACCTTTAATCATGAGATCGTTTGAAATTATATGCTACAGGGTTTGAATCACCAGAGGTTTCAAATTCTGATTGTTTAAATACTTTTGTTCAAACGTATTTTTGCTGCTCCACAATGCTCTTGTGCTCTGTTTCTCAAGGTATGTCTCCTGCAAATCTCTGGCCAAAAATTGTTGCAAAAATAGTGAAATAATTAAAAGTGTTTAGTATTTAAAGAATTATTTTATGAAATTAGATTTTTGAAAATATTTTGCCACCCATTTTTCAATTTACCGCTTTTTTTTCACTTAAAGAAAAAAGTGTTGTGCTTTTTTTATTTGTTGTTATTCGTCACTGGTACATCACTTAATAGCAGTGTGTCCGTTTATAAAATGGCATCGGTGCACTGTAACGAAAACGTAACAGTGTGATGTTCTGTACATTAGCAACAATAACAAGAAGTCCATTTTTAAGGCACTAAAATTACTTTTAGGTGTGTGCACCAAAATTTATTGTTGATTTTGCTCAAATGCAAGGAGAAAATATCATAATTATATCGAATGGAAAATCCTTAAAAATCCATCTCGTTCCATAATATTTCTCAAAGTCCATCACGGAGTTCTCCCTATCCATCTCGAGACGTAATATTTACTTCATATTTTATTTATATTTTCATTATCTAATTGAATTTATGTTTTTTATCCATGTCAATCATGCACAACTTATTTAAATTTATAATGTATCCAAATTTGTAGGTTCATGCAAATTCATACTTGAGTTCAGATACACAAAGTATTCAAACAACTCCAAAACATTGGAAGCTCTTATCAGGAGCAGCATACCGCAAGGCACATTTGGTAGATGAAAATCGACAGCCGGTTCACCCTGCCAATTGTAACAATATTGCATCTTCTAGCCACAATCCTAGGACAATGATGGTAATAATTATAATTGTTTGGTATATTGATTAATGTAATTATTTCAACGTCAAAACCATTAATCATGCAATATTGTCAACGTGGTTACTCATTGATATCATATATTTTGTATTAATCATGTTCAATTTTTTTTTTTAATTATTAGGATTATAGTTATGATGAGCGACCTACCTACCATCTTCCATTGCACCCCACGACAATGTAAAATCGAGAGAAGATTGAATTAAGATAAAAAAACAGAGAGGACCAATACCAAGAATGGTTGAATCAACCACCGATTCAATTACTGCTACGTTCAGATTCACCAATTAGGAATGACTACAACAATAGTAGCTCTTCACAAGCTGGCAAGGAGGCAATCAAATAGAGGTTGGTATGGATGATTACTTAAGGGATATGATTTCCATGGAGACAATGTTGTTAGATGCATTTTGAAATGATGATCAACTGGGGGATGATGCTCATATCGCTAACACCTTTTTCGAAAGCCTTAAATTTGCTTCCACCACCCCTCTCTTTAGACCTGATGGTCAGTCAAAGTCTACCCAATTGGGGACAACGATTTTACTGTACAACTTGAAAGCAAAGTTTGGCTTTTCGAAAGCATGTTTATCGAAAATTTTGAGGTAGGTTACCATAAAGTCCTCCCTTATATAAATTTGAGAAATATAATCAGTACACAATGAACATTACAAATGGTAAATTTTATGAACGTTAATAATTATATCGGCATTAATGTACATTTATTAATATATTTTTCTATGATCACAAAGTACAAGTTATTAAAATATAAGGTTCTTTCGAGTGATAATATATTTCCTGGTAGTTGCGAAGAGGCAAAGAAATTTTTGAAAATGTTGGGTGTTGAGTACATATCATATCATGCATGTCCAAATGATTTTATTCTATATAGAGGAGAATATGGAGACAAAGCGATATGCCTAAAATGTGGGCATGACAGGTATGATAAATAAAAAAAGAAGGTTAAATCACATACTAGTCCTCTTTTTAATATATTGAGGCACATGTATATAATCCCAAGGATTCAAAGGCTCTTTTGTTGCAAAGAATTAGATATGTTGCAGGGATGGCATGCCTCACACAAAAGTGAGTTGGTAGTTATGCGAATCCCAACTGTTTCAATAGCCATGAAGCATATAGAGGATACATGGCCAAAAAAATTCAAGGATGAAGTGCGAATTCTATGACTCAGCATAGCCATGGATGGCGTCAACCCATATTCCCTCCAAAACACCAAATATTCGGTTTGGCCTGTAATAGTGATCAATAACAATATCCCCCCATGGTTTTCCATGAAGAATGAACATCTTATGTTGGCTCTCATAGTCCCTGGTAGAAGACAAGTGAAGAATATGGATGTCTACTTACAACCACTAGTAGATGAATTGAAGGAATTATGGGATGGGATAAATGTATACGATGTATCAAGACCCATCGTAGCAGAGAGGATTTTTACATTGTATGGCATATGTGCTTACATGACACTTGATTATACAAGCGTAGGAGTTTTCTCTGCTAAATTACATGTTTAATTAATTGATTTGTTTATATACGTAAAATATTCTTTCACATATTAGTTATTTAATTCATTGTAATTGTTCTGATCTTCATGATATTCTTTAATGTGCCATGCATATTAATTGTATATAATAATCTCATAGGTCTTGTAATAAAAGGGTATTTTGGATGTAACAAAAGGGTATTTTGGAAAGCTATATGGTCCAAGGACCTACGAAAGCCAGTGTATTATTTCTCCAGGGTATTCCTCCCAAAAGAACACCCTTATAGAAGAGCAGCATCCACTTTCAATGGTAAACGAGAGAGAACCCAAAGGCCTCCTATAACGACATCAGCTGAATGGCTTAGAGCATATGTGAGAGAGAAGGAGAAGGAGTTCATATAAATGTTCGATTCAAATGGGGAGCCAATGTTCGATGATCCAGAATTCTTTGATACCTATTTTGAGAAATTGCCCATTAGGATGAAAAGGAAATCTATCTTTTATAACCTCCCATATTAGGAGCATCTTAAGATTACCCACTTATTAGATCCCATGCATATATTTAAAAATGTTTCATCTTCTTTATGGAGGCACATATCATTGAAACATAGTGACACATTGGCTGTTAGGAAAGATGTTATTACTTCAAAAACTAAAAAGAAAAATTGGCAAAGATGATTACAAAGTACGAGATCGGAGGGAGGCACTAGTCCATCTAATTCATGGTATTTCAAATAAGGTGATGTCTCATGTCTTTTTAAAAAATATGATATCTCTTTGGCAAAGGAAGTTATAATGGGTGTGAGGGTGCCAACTTCATACGAGTCTTCATTATGGTTCTGCTTCACTGTGGATGACCACTTGTCGGGGTTGAAATCGCATGTCCATTTGAATCTTCTAAGAGTACATATAATGTCAAAAGCATGATTTTATTATTTGTTTTATTAATAAATTTTATCCCATGCGGGGATCATAAAACATAACTAATTTTTTATATTATTGCACGTGTTTATAACTTTGTAGTGTCATTATCCTTTGTTCATGCGTGGGTGTGTGAAACATGAATTACCTCAAGACCTAGGATGTGCCATATCTAAATTATCTGCATTTGTATGTTGGATCATGTCAAAAGATATTCATGTGGCTAGCATTCCATGCTGGCATCAAGAGATAGTTGAGACTGTTTGTATGTTTGAGAAGGAATTGCCGACGAGTTTCATGGACGCTCTTGGTTTCATCTTCTAATCCACACAAAGTAGATGAGGTTGAATTATTTGGGGTGTTTTCTTGTCATTGGATGTTCTTCTTACAGTACATGAAGAAATTAGAAACGATTTTGTTCGAAACAAAGGGGAAAAACCTGGGGAGTGTGGCGGAGAGGGTACATATCATATGAGTCTTTCTATTATGCGGTGAGTACATAAACGAATCGACAACAGACCAGGTGCGGTGATTTGGGACGATGAAAGGGATGAAGACAAAAGAGAAGGGGAGTTGCTCCAAAAGAGTGGAAAAAAGCGTTTGATAAAGAGTAAGCGACTTATAATTTTCAAATTTTCAGTAAATATTCTTGTTGAACTTCGATATAATGTATATTTTGATCTCTAGTACTATATAGTATTGGTTCCCAGTTTCTTCGACAAATGCGAGAAATTGAAGCAATCGATAAATTTTTCTTTACAATTCTAAAGCAACACAACCGTGGGTCGCGTTGTAGGAACAAAAGAGGATGAAATTGGATAGTGACAGGAAAGAATTAAAATGGTTGAATTGTAGAATTGTGCCTTATCCCAATCATTTAAAAGAAAATATGCCAAAAATATGCCTCAACATTTGGGTTGCTAACCAATTCAGAGAGAAATACGGTGCAACCGGTCGTTACCCACGTGTTGAAGAGGATGCGCTAAACGTAGGGATTGGGTGTAGCAACTTGGTAATAATATTTTTACTTTATATGTAAATTTTAAACTTATAATACATCTATATTTCATATTTTAACTGTTGGGTTACTATAAGACACTTGACACTATGATTTTTTAAAATTTTTTATAATAGGTGCATTCGTTCCCATCTATGTGGGAATATGGAAACCATTTTTGCAAGAAAAATGCCGATGCTGGAAACATCACACAAGACTGTGGAGTGGAAGTCGAGTTCGATCAATCTAGTCCATCTAGCCACCATGATCAAAACATTGTACGAGGGACGTTAGGCTATGTCAGAAAGATACAAGAGATCATTGAAGTGGATTTCTCTTATTTCCAATGTGTTATTTTAGGTGCAAGTGGTGGGACTCCTTTGATCAAAATAATGTAAATGAAGATTGCGATAGTAGGCTGACATGTATCAACTCTAGAAAGATGTGGGATGAAGCTAAGGAGCCCTATGCTTTCCCTAGACACTGTAACCAGGTATTTTTTACCCAGATGTGTTGGATAGGGATTGGTGGTTTGTATTGACACATGACCCTAGATCAAAACATATTTTTGAGAACAATAGTGTTATCATGTCATGCGAGTTGGAAGATAAATGAGAATTGATCCATGAGAACCAAGAGATGATATGATACATGTGTTTATTTCATCTCAATATTTATACGTTTTAAAATGGTTTTGGGCAGTATAATATGTATTTTGAATTAATTGGTAATTTGCATTGTGTTAATGTTAAAATCAATATTTCATTTGATAATTTGCAATTATGTTGATCTCAAAAACAATGAAGTATTGTATAAAGTTTTTTTTTTGTATGTAAGATCATAATAAAATAATGATAATTCTAAAGTACATGAATTTATTTGCATTATTTTCTAAACTTTATTATGTTACAATAATTCATATTATTCTAGATTTATTATTTTACAATTATTTAAAATTTCACAAATTTACAAATTTAAAAAATTTAATAAAATCATTTCACATTAATACAATTAAGATTTTCACATTAATACAATTAAAATTTTACAAATATTTTACATACAATTACAATTAAAATTAGAATTAGAATTAGAATTAGAATTACAATTTTACAATTTCACATACAATTACAATTTTAGAAATTTACATACAATTACAATTACAATTACAATCAATTCACAGTAATAAAATTAAAATTTTACAAATATTTTACATAGAATTAGAATTACAATTACAATTTTACAATTTCATGTACAATTACAATTACAATTTTAGAATTTTACATATATATACAGTTACAATTTTACAAATTGAAAAATTACAATTACAATAACTATTTTACAAATTTACATATATACCATTACAATTACAATTTTATAATTTTACATACAATTAGAATTACAAATATTACAATCATTTCTGATAAATTAAATATTACAATTATAATTAAAATTACAATTAATACAAATATAATTACAATTTTAGAATTTTACATACAATTAGAATTACAAATATTACAATTTTACAATATCATGATCATTTAATATTAAATTAAATTAATTAGTAAACATCGTGTTCATGATAACCATTGTAAAAACATCATATTTGACTAAAAAACACATTCAAATTCGCTAACATCATTGTCATGATGATCATATAAAAAAACAAAATTTGCATTATATAACATCATCACAACACAAACATCAAATATACATCTGATGTGAAATAACTACTATCACATACTCATCTATTTGCAAGCTGCATATTAAATGAACATATCTAACATGACCTAAAAATATACACATCATGATGATCGCCAACATGTAAATTAAGTACAACTTCAACATGAACATAAAATACATGGACCGCATATATATAATTGAATAATGTCAAAAATATACAACTGTAATATAAATGTCATGGATCAGTTGGTTGTACATTATCAATAGTAGTACTAGTTGAGGCCTGCTCAGTAAATGGTGCAGCCTCGACAAGCTCATATACATGTTGATCATCACGTGCCTGTTGATCTGGTACCAGTGCCTCATGCTGATCAGGATCAACTATCGGTTGCTCATTGTGATGACTCGACATGGATGATGGTCCAACCTGTAGGATCAACTCGATGTTGTAGGCTGTTGAAAGGACGTGGACGATGGTCCAGCCTGATCTCCATGATGACTGCTGCTTGATGTTAGTTGAGGCCACTCATCTGGCACGACACGAGGTGAATGATCATTAGATGATGTATCGCTTCTTGCAGACTGTCAATCACATGCTGTGTCTTGACCATGCCTATAATGTGCAGCAGTCCTCCTTAGCCACGTAACTAAGGTCGTAGCTCCTTCGACATGCCGCATCAGGCTGTATATGTCACGCGGCATGACTCTCCACATATGTAACAACCTACCATCAGCCTATATGTCTCTCATAGTAGCGGGCCTGACTCCCACCTCAACAATCAATGCAGTGATTTGATCGCCTGACTCCATCTTGAATCTGCCATCAAGCCTACTGCGCCTAGAAAAAGGCGGTACCAGCACACCAGCAGGAGCAAGTCTCTCTGCACTGGCCTCCTGATGATCCTTGACATCTGGCATATCTTAATTGTCATTAGGATCCACACGTGGATCATGTGGTGGTGCTGGAATTTCCTCGCCATTAAAATACCCAATGCTTGCCAAATTATATACAAGTACACAAAAATAATTAGACAATTTCATTACACAATTTAATAAAAACAAGTTAAAGAACATGTTAGAATAAATTTAAATAAAACAGTAATATTCCCTCCATCATCCAGCGGTTCATCATCTGTGAAGAGGATGTTGGCACACCCTCGCCAATCCAAATCAACATAAGGATAGGGGACCATAATGAAGGGATGCTCGTCAACACTAGCCAGAAATTCCAGTGCATCATGTGATATCCTTGTGGAATACACAGTCTCGCCCCTCTTGGGCATCATCTGTCCCCACATGTGCATGTGTGCCTCGAACATCAGCCTACGAGGCTACCGAACAAAATTAGGCCTCATCTCTAGAAACCTCTCAAAAAATAAAAAAAAAATCTCTGAAGCAAAAGGGAAGTTGATCCTCCCTTGCGCATGAGCACGATATCTATCTAAGGGTGTACAAAACTACGTAAAAAATGACGAGACCACCTAACAGTGGTGGCTCCTCTCTTAAAGAATCAACATAATATAGAGACGAGCAAATAATGTGTTTCCCGTGCGGTGTTCATGTAGAATAGATTAAAATCGGAAGTGAGGCACCCTCACCTCACGACTACAATCATGATACGTAGCGGCATGAGAGACACAGAAAATATGGAGACGATATATACGCGTTAATGCCTGTCTACGGGAGTACTACAAACTCACTGTTGCATGTATGTTCATTAACCTCTAGGAACAAGGGAAAATCCACCCCTCCCCTCGATATCCCTATAATGAAATATATGTCCTCCTCAGTGGGCACATACCACTGGTTAGGACCAACCTGGAAACCCTGTTGGTAGGTATTCCACCTGTGGATCAGATGTCTCAAAAACACACCATAGCCCTTTAGGTAAGTAGCCTCCTCATAGAACTTGAGGAGGCCTACCTGCCTTAGGAGCCCCTGCGTAGCTCCTATAAAGGGGAAAGAGTACGCATCTCTCTCCCTCTCTCGTGCCTCCCACAGGTGAACCATGTTATATTGGTCTGCCTGTTGTTGCCATTGTTCCCCCTCTTCTCTCCTTTCACGTCTCTGAATGATTGACATATTAAATACAATATTTTTATTATATGAGACATTATATAGGAATATACATATACATTTTTTTTTGGAAAAAAGAAAAAACAGTCAGTGCGCCACAAAAAAATAGGCATGCACCGGTACCGGTGTGTCCTTTTTTGTCGCGCTCGGCGGCGTTGCACCATAAAATATTCAATGCACTGATGGCGGTGCACCTGAAAATTTTTCAGCGCATTATTGACTATGGACAGTGTCAGGAGTGCAGTGCGCTGACTAAACTCTATACCCTGGGGCGTCTAGTTCGGTCAACGCACCAACCTCCTGACATCATTACATAGTCAACGATGCGGTCTTTTACCAGGCTGCACCGTTGACCTTGTCGAAATGTGGAATGTGGTGCGCTGACAAAAATACCCATCCTGGGGTGGATATTTAAGTCAACTCACCTCATTTCCGCTATTCCACATGGTCAACAGTGTGGCCGGGTAACCGACCGCACTGCACTTTTTTTAAAATTTAAAAATAACACGGTGAGCCTTTCGGTACCGCCCCGGAACTGGTGCGAATACCATTAGCACCGGTTGCAGTGCAGCCTGTAAATTTACAGGCAGCACCGCAAACCGGTGTGAGCTAAACGTGTCGAGCGCACTGCACGACAAATTTTTTTTTCTTTTAAATGATTAATTTTAAGGTAATTTGAAATTCTAATTCAATAAAACGCTTAATTATGGAAAAACAATAAAAATACATGTATATTTGGCCGTCGAGGAGGCATGTTGGTTGTAGAATTTGCAAAAGAAATTTTTCCCACTATTTTGCAAAATTCAAGCTGGAGATTGGTGGGCAATGCACAACAGCAGTGCGTGCAATGGGTGTAATGGGGGCACCGATGTCAGGGCGGCTCAAACAAGGTTAAATTGCACCGGTGCTTGAGAGCTCTGGAGCACTGAGAAAAGTGAAAAATATGGTTTTTTGGCTGTAACTCTTTTTTATTTAACCCTGTTCCAGTGCGCAAGGTTTTATAGGTGCACTGGTGCAGTTTCTTAAGATCGCACCAAGCGGTCTATGTTTTGGCATGGGGTTTTAGCATGCACCGGTGTAGAATCTTTGTAAAGCACCGGTGCTCTACAGTAATAAGAAGCATCAAGCGGGTTTGAATGGAGCGCATGGTGTCCGGTGTGCCAATGTTTTGTGCGCATTGGTGCTTTCTCTTGTTGAACGCACTAGTGTAGTTTAGGTTGATAAGAGCACCAGACGAAAAACATCTGCAAAAACCTCCACCCATCAAACTCCTCTAGTAACCTCCACTAGAAATGGATGTCTGGGGTATTTTTATAAGGGGTTCCTCAAAAACATCCGCTAAAGGGTCTTTTCCTTGTAGTGTTTGGTTTCTTTCTCATATTTTAGTTTTCATTCAATTCAAGTGATTATTTTCTTGCTTCCATTTACGATTGGTAGCATTTTCTCTTTGGTTGTGAAATTGGCATCTAAAAAAATTTACTTGAGTGTGCTTTGTCTATTTATTACCACTCGCTCTTAATATTCTTTTGGCCTTCCTAACATTAGGGTTTGGTTTTGACCTTTTTAGAACATTGTCTGTTATTGAAACATTGTGCTACACCCCTAGCTTGTTGACATTGCCTTCCTTTTCTTTCACTTTTTCCCTTCTTTTTAATTTCTTAAGAGTGTTTCTTTGGATTTGGCTTCCCAGCTTTGACGTTTTTGAAGTTCTTTGCATTCTATCTTGGGGATTTTTTCAGCCTCTTTTTAGTTTTTCTCTTTTATATTGTTTTTGGGTCATAATTCTTATAAAATTGGGGATTTTGCATTCAGTAATTAGTGAGAGATGCATCTTGTAGGCATTGGTATGTTTTGAAGTGAAATGAATCTTACCCTCCGATATTTAGCATTCATCAAAATGAAAAGAATAATTTGCTTATAGTTTCATTAGTTTTACTAAAAAGAGTTAATAAAACCGTCTAAGTTTCAAGCACATCTGAATTATCTAAACATCAACCACTTAAAATCAATGCGATAATAAAAGAAACTAGACTCATTGTTTTCTTTTATTGGTATTGCACCAACATTAGCCTAATCTAGGGTGTTAGAGATAGATTTTTTATTCAACTACTCTAAGACTACAAAAACAAACTTAGTAGCCTAAGTTAAGGATTGAAAAATCCTCCATCATCCCACGACAAAATCAAAGCATTTTAGAAACTTGATTGAGAGGGGGTTAGGCTAGGTCATAGTGTGAGCAGTTCTCTTCGAGTCCACCCACGTCATGGCAGGGAATATCGTGTTGTGGCTTACTACCAAGAAGCTCAATATTCGTTCGCCCTCATTGGACGAATGTACCTTAGTGTCCATTCCTAGGAAAACTACCCTACAGGTGAAGTATGTGGGAGAAAACCATAACTCTTCCTTACCTTCCTTTGGAGAACTTTACTTGCGGAATTGGGACCCCACAAGTAAGAAGTCTAATGGAAGGCCATACAAAATATAGTACTAGAATTGGTTTGCTTGTATAACTACCTCTTAGGACGTTTCTAGTGCATTTTTTTTGTCTAAGTCTAATAAATTTCCCTTAAGGTTGTTTGTAATAACTTAATTTGGTTAATTTACATTTATTCACATTAGCTAAAACAAGTCACCATTAGTCACGTCGTATTCATTTTTTTCCTCCTGAATGAGGTGGACTTCTCACTCCTGCTTGGAAAGTTCATGTCGGTGCTAAGGACTTAGATGAACCCATAGTTGTGGAATCAATTCCTCGTCCTCGTGGTATCGATTTGATTTATATTTAAACATTCACTACAAGAAAAAAATGTCATTGGTGAGGGTCGAAAAATGTCACCATAAGTTCATTGGTGATGTTCAAAAGAGCCTCTGTCACTAAAAACCGAACATCACCAAAGGTGGCATTGCCAAAAGTGTAAGTGTTGTGGTTACATTCAAGGTTCGTCACCAATAATGATTTATAGTGATGGACAGTGACTGTCACCATTTCATTAGAGGAATGGTTACGAACCTTGGCCTCTGTCACCAAAAAATTTAGTGTCACCAAAGGTGGCATCGCCAAAAGTGTAAGTGTTCTGGTGACATTGAAGGTTTGTCACGAATAATGATTTATAGTGATGGATAGTGAGTGTCACCATTTCATATAAGCAATGGTGATGAACCTTAGCCTCTGTCACCAAAAAAGTGAATGTCACCAAAGGTGGCGTTACCAAAAGTATAAGCATTGTGGTGACATTCAAGGTTCATCATGAATAATGATTATAATGACGGATAGTGACCATCACCATTTCATATGAACAACAACAATTTATTGTGATGGACCTTTCATGGTCGTGACTATATGTGTGTGTGTGTGTGTGTGTGGTGACGTTCATTGACCGTCACCATTTCATATTTTGGTGAGGGTTGAAAAATGTCACCATAAGCTCATTGGTTATGGTCAAAAGAGTCTGTCACCAAAAAATGATCGTCACAATTCCATATGAATATCAGGGCACGATGGAACCGAACCACCAACCTCCTACTTGTAAAGCACATGCTCTTCCATTGAGCTGGCACCCTTTCAAGAACTAGACTTTAAAAACTCAGACATTGAAACTTTATAAATTGTAAATTATACAACTCGAAATAAATTATAAAAATTTGAAAAGTATTGGCAAAACTTTTAATAAACAAGAAAAATAACATCGAAGTTGAAAGTCTCTACCTATTGGTTATGAAAGTTATGAAAAGTGGGTGGAGGTAAGAATAGTTACGTATAATATACTCAATATGTTCAGTTGAATAATCAATTAGAAGTGAAACTTGAGTATAACCTATAAATGACCTATAATTATAAAACCTAAAATATGCAGTTACACTAAATATTGATTTATGACCTTCTTAATCATATAAATATTTTATGACAACATAAAAAATTTCCTCTAAAAAGCTTATTTGCGTGCCAAAAAGTAAAAAACAGTGAATATATATGACACAGTTATGAATAATGGAAAAGGCGATGATCCAATTCATAGGCTTCATAAAGAAGAATACACCTTATACTGTTTAGCTTTGAAATATTAGCAACAGGTCTTCCAACTTGCCCGTCACTAATGACGGCCTCTTACAACAAGCCCAGTTTGAATTTGATAGATTGCATCAAAAGAATGAATTACTCTATGAAGAAATTATTTCCAACTAAGCAACTTCTATAAACAAATATGGAAATATTCATTAAGCATAAAGATTATTCTAATATAATATCATGTTAGACAACCTAAAGTATACCAAACATCCTTTATATACATCTATAATATCACCTCAAATTCAGTTATCTCTTCATTCAACAGTCCTTCAAGCTCTCCAATTTGCCTCCTTTATTCAGTAACCTTAATACCAAAATAAAAGGATCCAAATGTGGTGATTTTCTATCCTATCTGACAGAGCAAATTAAAAACTTCTCTAAACAACATTTCCACTTTATCTGCAACATGTACATTTGGATCAAAATGCACATTAGTTTGGATATGGGAGGACCTATGCCATAGGTATGACAGACATATAAATTAATTAGCAAACAACTACCTGTATGTACAATTTGTATCATAAAGTACCTATGCAACTTCCTTTCTAATCCAATCTTGTTGATGTGGATCATGGAACTCTAATTTTGAAGGTGGAAAATGTATAGACAAAACACTTATGGGGGAGTATCGGAAACATGCAGTCATACTGCCAAACCTCTCACATTGAATTTGGGAACAATGTAAGTCCAATATATTAGTATGGATATGCCATTAAATATCATACACAATTATGGGTACTCTGGAAAATTCTTGATTTACATAAATTATGTAAGATATCACAAGGTCAAATATATATATATATATATATGAAAATTGGTTGTAAAATATAAAGCAGCCGAATTCAGTGGCACACGCATAAAATTTAAGGTAGCCTCAATGTAATGAATGATCACAACTAACAACTCTACTTGCTACAACATCATTTTTTTTTTTGCTAGTTTAGACTAATCCTACACCCACGGGGGGATTGGAACCGGTGACCTATCGCATGGAGTGCCTTAACAGTGCACCCTTCACCGTCGAACCAAAGCCCCGTGGGCTTGCTACAACATCATTAGAAATACTACGCTCTAGGAATTTTCCAAAGGATAAACCCCATGCAGCATCAGACATGACTACTCATCGGGTTGCTTATGTAACTCCATCTTTCCATGCACATTTTAAGCACCTATGCCACATCCATATTTTTCCTTCACGTTCACCAGGTAATGCCAACAATAAAGGTAACTATCTTAGCAATATCGTGAGGCTTCCTTGACGGTGTGTGTAGAAAATAACGTGTGCTTCTACGTAATATTACAAATTGGAAAAGACATGAATGTAGAAGTTATGCACAATTCCAACTACTATAAAATAAGAATTAAACATGTAGAACTGGAAAAATTTTGGAATACATCAAAACATCATAAATATGGGAAGAAAATAGCTGAGCCATATCATTATACATCAACATCAAACGAAATTACATAGTGCTCCAAAAGGAATGCACTCAAGCCACAAGATGGCTGAAATACACCAAAGAAACTAGGCACTGGAAATGTGTGTTGCTACTGCTGTTGCTGTTGGAAACTACTGTTATTATTAAGAAGAACTATGTGCAGAAGGATTTTAGGGTGCTCAGCATAATCTAGGATTTTAACTGCAGCTTTTACTCAAAAAACCCAGAAAATCCCAGAAATGGTTTGGCCAAATTTTAACTCTAAATGTTCGGCCCTTTTTGGGTTTCCCACTACAACAGCTCACTAAAATTACGCACTCATGGACTGGAACTGCGTTGTACAGGATAAAAACATTATGGCCTGATGCAAAATGTATCAATGATGCTCCAGGGCCTTCTTTACTAGCCTCCCAAGAGAAAGAGACCTCCCTCCAATGCGATCTAACTCATAGATCTCCCAAGTCAAACCTCCACAACTTCTGCCCTACAACACAAACATAAATCCTCAACAGGAACTGTGTTGTACATTAAGACTGAAGTCATGGCCAAATTCTTGATATCGGAATGTAGTACAAAACTCTTCCAAGAGGCCTCTCAAGGAAAGAGATCGGATTCCCGATCAGGAACACCCAATGCTAAGCAGCACTTGCAATCTTAGCTAAACTACCAAAGAAAGCTATATGTCTAAACATACCATATATTCATAAATATAAACATCAACATAATGAAATATGGTTGCCATCCTCTTCCTTATATAATTTGTGAGCTTCTAAACCCTAAGCCCCATCCAATAATGGCACTACTTCCATGCAAAGAGTCTCCATCTAAAACTGTGTTGTCTTTCATTGAATGCCACTACCCCATGACAGTGTTGTTGATTTGGTCAAAGTTGACCCAGTCTTCATGCTCCAGCCCCTTTTCACACCTAAGGGTCTTCAATCCAGCTTTTTAGATGAACTTCATTCCCACTAGGAGTGTCTTTATTCCTACTAAGGAGAATGGGTCTCCATACCCTCTTATTCCTCCAAATAAAAAGCAAATCAAAATTTTAATATTCCAATTAGCTATATGATAATTTAGGAATATTACAATCCTCCCCTCCCAAATGTTGCTTGTCCCTAAGAAACTGCAAGGATAGAATTGAAGAGCCTCCTCTCCTCCTCCTCTAGCATCCTTATATGATAAGTTCCTCCAATGAACAAGATTCTCTCTCATCAATATGTCCCCAAGTTGCTCCTCCCAAGTGTATAAGTATGCCTTTGGTGAAAAATCTAATTGGATCTCATCATGAACAAGTGGGATATCCATGGAGGCAACTGTATGTGGTCTATAGGCATCCTTGAGGCATGGAATCAAAAAATGATTAGGAACCTTCCTCCCCATGTGAAGCTCCAAACCCCAAGCTATAATCCACACAAAGTGAGTCACCCTCCAAAATGGTAACTCATGAAAATACTCCTCCACCTTAGGCTCCTGCAATGTAGGTGGGCTGCATAGCTCAACTTGATAGACCAAATTTTCTATCTCATGATGTCTCTCCCTCCACTTATGATAAGTGTAGAGTGGTTGTTGATTTTGGGCTGCAATAATGTTGCCTTCAAGAGGCAAAAATAAAATTGGATCCTCAAAGATCCTCTCTCTAGTGTCATGAATTATGCTAGCCCAAACTATCCCATATATGATGAATAGGACATTATCGCCATATGGCATCCAAATGAGAAAGATACTGAAGGTTTCATGTAGTGCTGGAAAGTACCAACAGTTTCTCAAGTGGTTACAGTGCAATTTTCCTAACTGCTCTTTCAAAACATAACATGGCAAGTTGTCTCCCAACAAGTTGCTAGTTGTGCATGTCATCTCATCTATTAGCAAATAGTAAATGGCATTTTTTATCAACTGAGCATACATATAATAGTACAATACTTTCCCCAAGCCATTCAAGAGATGGCTATCCCCATCACTATTGTTGGTCCCAAAATGACCATGAAGCCCAATTAGAGGCTTGCCCTCTTGTGGATCAATGCATTGTATATAGATGGCAAGAGAATGCAAATACCGTGTTAGATAATCAATAAATGTAAAATCATAATTCTTACCATGTACTGAGAGTAAGCTGATAATAAGATCCATGAATGAGCCCTCCATAGTGGTATGACATACTCCCATGAAGAGGAATGAACCATGTGCTGCATGAAAAAAATTCTTCTTTTGCTTGGAAATCCAAGTCAAGCAGATCATATCATGGTAATAGATGTCTTCATCCACTACTCCATCACTCTCATCTCCTACTTGTCCATCAAGTGCATCATATGTGAAGTGATCCTCGGAAAACTCCATCAACAAATCCAAGCTCCCAAGTGACAGCATTGTTGGCCTTTGTAAAGGCTCATGCCATCTCATAGCTCCATCCTTTGACATACCACATGTCAAAGTCATCTACCATAATGTTGCTATATATGGGAGATTCCTTCCAAAGTGGAATTATCTCCTAATCCTCCAAGGCTAAGGAGTATCCCCTTTGCACCATGATGGTGCCATCACCTACTCCTGCAACATCATGAAAAGTATGGGATAGAATCAGCCCATACTCTCCCAAGAGTTTCCAAAGAAACAACAACTCTTGTTGCCTTCCCACACCATCACCATATAAACCATGGAGCAGCAACATTATGGTTGACATGAAATATATCACATCATCCCAATACACCCAAACTCCTTGCTGCCATATGATGCAAGTGCCATCCACCAACCTACTCTTTGAAATAGAATGTGGTACATGATGACCAAACTCTTTCAAGAGTAGCCAACACAGCCTTGCCTCCTACTGCCCTGTGTCATAGATCTGCAAGTGGATTTCCAACCTCTTGCTCATCACCCATCCAACCAATGGTGAGTGTCTATCATTATGCTCAAAATTGGTATTTCTCCAATGGAGAACACCATCCTCCCAAATCATATTTCTATCTTTGCATTTCATGGGATGTTGAAAGGAAATCTCTTAGAGGTCTCCAATTAAAGACCACTCATCAATGACCATGTTGAATCCATAAGGATCCATGTATGTTGAAGGAAAAACGTTCTCATTGAGCTATGAAATGCTCATAAAGAAAGATCATTCACAACAATGGAAGATAAAATGTCTTTCATCAATCATCTGTTCATCCACTGCTGCACAAGTGTGTTGGTCATCGGAATGTCTCAATATCAGTTGGGCCCCCAAATCATCATTGTTGCTCATTGACAGCACTGTTGATCTCCATGATGGTGCATCTGTTGTCCTAAGATCATGCTCAATGTTGAACACATAGTTTTGCATTACATTGTTTAGGACAATACTCATCCAATCCTCCAAAAAACTACACTCCAACCCCAGGAGTTTTGTGCAACCCAACAATGATATACTAGGATGAATGTAAATCTCCTCCTTGAATAAATCAAGGTTCCCCACCGCAGTGATAGTCTTATGCTCCAAATCAGCAATATACTTTGACCCTAGGTCATGCAAGGGTATATTCCCACAATCCTCCATATGATGTGCTTAAATAATAGAAAATGGAAACATGTGCATACCTTGGTGAAGCTTGGGAACATCTTATACTGCTACAAGGGTTCCTTCCTCTAGTGTGATGGCTTCCCCAACTACTGATGATGATGGTTGCTCTTTTATGGCTGCATCAGAGCTGATACAAGTCTTCTCCTCCTTGTGCATCTCCAGAATAGTGCATGGGCCTCTGAATGTTAAGAGATCAAGACCACTTTGCAAAGGTGCAAGGGTTCTTTCTCCTGATGCAAGTGCTCCTGCAGCAAGTGGTGGTGAAGGCCTCTTCTCCTATGATTTCCTTTTATCAAACTTTTTTATCAAGCTTTGAGTAAAATCTGCATATGCAGTCACTTGTGCATGACTCAAATGGCTAAACCACCAAATGTTTGCTCCACCCTCAAGGTGTAGCACTGCAATCTCAACAACTTCTCTTTCTACTACTGGATGTAGTAGGAAGAATGCATCCAACTTCATTCCCCAAGCTCTTGTTGTGCATATGGATGACCCATCAAATGTAGACAAGAGAAATATATTGTTGCAAGGTCTTCTTTCTTCTTTGAGCTGAATGAACTATGGGAGAGTTAGATTCTCCTTGAAAGGTCTTGATTGAGATTTGTATTCTGCAAGATACTCACTTAGAATCTCATGATCTAAGTGCCCTCCATCTCCATGCCTTTTGTCTTCTCCTTCCAAAGAAAAGGGCATGGTGTATTGCTTTGGAGCTCTATGCAATACCGGTTCTTTATTCTACTGATAGGAAGTACAAGGACCTTCCTCATCTTGAAACCCTATTGTGGTTCCATTGCTTTTCTCCATTTTTCTTTTCTTGACCTCCTTGGTGAGGTCCCTCTTAGATTTGAAAATAGATGACATAAAACTCATTCTTTCCATCATTTTGATCTCTTTCTCCTTCTTCCTATTCTCCTGATAACATAATGGCTGAGATCCATAGGCTGAGCCAAGATTATGCTCTGATACCACTATAATATTTCAAATTGGAAAAGACAGGAATATAGAACATATGCATGATTCCAACTATTGTAAAATAAGAATTAAACATGTAGAACTGGAAAAATGTCGGAATACATCAAAAAATCATAAATATGGGCAGAAAACATCTGAGCCATATCATTACACATCAACATCAAATGAAAGTACATACTGCTCCAAAAGGAATGCAATCAAGCTAAAAGATGGCTGAAATACACCAAAGAAACCAAGCACTCGGAATGTGTGATGCTACTACTGCTGTTGCTGGAAACTACTGTTATTATGAAGAAGAACCATGTGCGGAAGGTTTTTCTAGTGCTCAGAATAATCCGGGATTTTAACTACAGATTCTACTCACAAAACCCAGAAAAACCCAGAAATGGTTTGGCTAGATTTTAACTTTGGATTTTCGGCGCTTTTTAGGTTGCCCACTGCAACAGCTCACTAAAATTACGCACTCATGGACTGGAACTACGTTTTAGGGGATAAAAACATTATGGCCTGATTCCAAATGTATCAATGATTCTCCAGGACCTTCTTTACTAGCCTCCCAAGAGAAAGAGACCTCCCTCCAATGAGATCTAGCTCAGAATTCTCCCAAATCAAACCTCCATAACTTCTGCCCTAAAGCACAAACACAAATCCTCAACAGGAACTATGTTATACATTAAGACTGAAGTATTGGCCAAATGCCTGATAGTGAAATGTAGTACAAAACTCTTCCAAGAGGTCTCTCAAGGAAAGAGGTGGGATTCTCGATCATGAACACCCAATGCTAAGCAACACTTGCAATCTTAGCTAAACAACCAAAGAAATCTATATGTCTAAACAGACCATATATTCATAAATATAAACATAAAAATAATGAAATATGGCTGCCATCTTCTTCTTTATATAAGTTGTGAGCTTCCAAACCCTAAGCCCCATCAAATAATGGCACTACTTCCATGCAAAGAGTCTCCATCTAAAACTGCATTGGCTTTCATTGAATGCCACTACTCCATGACAGTGTTGTTGATTTGGTCAAAGTGGACCCAGACTTCATGCTCCAGCACCTTTTCCACCTAAGGGTCTTCAATCCATCTTTTTAGATGACCTCCATTCCCACTAGGAGTGTCCTTATTCCTACTATTGAGATTTATGGGTCTCCATACCCTATTATTCCTCCAAATAAAAAGAAAATAAAAATTTTAATATTCCAATTAGTTGTATGCTAATTTAGGAATATTATATTCTAAGGGTTCATTACAGAAATGACAAACCAAATTCTGCATGTTTTTGGTATTTTGGTACATCAAAATTTGCCAATTATTACTGCATAAATGCAAAGTCTACAAGATAGCAAGAGAAAACTATGTAAGAATAAAAAGACATGAAAAACTAGGTATCATAGAAATAGATCTATCTAAATTTAATTGTTTGTCTGTTAATGCAACAATTATTGGTGATTTCAAGGGAAGTTCAGGAAAGATGGCCCCTTCATCTGCAAGGAAACAGGGCTCAAGGGCTAAATGGTAAGTTGCAAACACTGCATACTAAACAACATGTTAACATTCTTCAATTGATCATGACTTGCATGAGAAGAACCTATAAACACAAGTGTAGAGCAAGTCCCATAAATTCTGACTTCAAGAAAAGAGCATATCACATAAGATCAAGATGTCACCTTGTTTTGAGACAGTCAACCACATAAGATACTTTCAAGAATACAATTTTGAGAACCTATTTACTTTTTTGGAAATATTTCATAGAGAATATTAGATTGATCTCTAGGCTACAATCTCCATCTGTGAATTAGACTATCATAGAATACATAATAGAATTACCATTTCTATTAGACGGATTCGACTTTCAAGGCATATTAAGCATAAATATAATAATTATTTTAATGAAAATGAAATATTAAAAATACACATTGAATCCTAGATAGTTTTCCACCCTTGTAATCACCATCCTAGGCTGGTAAACGGTTTCCATTTTGTATTAGAAATGCAGATTTATTGATTCATGTCAGAATCTCTAGGATAGAGCACTGATCAATATCAGAAACATTTCCTACATAAAATCAAAATAAAGTTGTAAAATACCTTACTGATTTTGGAGGGAACAGGGAGAGTGGTCGACATGGCCTCCCCACACCAACTAGCATTTGAAGAGGGTTGGCCCCCCTATTTATCAAAGCTTCCCACCCTGGATCTCTACAAAAGTACTTCAAACCCCAATTCATCTCATTTTTCAGTTTCATACTTTGGAGAGCATATTTGGAGAGCATAAATGATAACAACTTAGGATGGAAAATTTTGGTAGAACAACATTGAAAAACAACTTTGGCAAGCAGATTTGAAGGGAGGAACTCATAACAGAGTTTTGGCCAGAAGAACAACACTTAAAACTCTTATTTGTTCATTTATTTCTTTCTCTCCTATATTATTTTGATAGAATCTCTTTCATCATTGCGGGGAGGGTATGATCATAGAAATCAAGGTGGAAGAATTTGTGAAGGGAGAGGAGACAGGGAAAAAAATAAAAAAAAAATTCCCATTGATTCCCTTCCGTGGAAGTGGGTCAAAGAAAGATAAAATGGAGAAAACTAAGGGGGAAACAACTTATGAAATTGCATAAGTGCGAGGAAAATTTTGGATTCATACTCAAGAGGTAAAGCCCTTTTTATTTGGATTCCTAACAATGGGGTTAATTTTTGTAATCGATCACCCCAAACATTGAGGCACAATTTCAAAAGGAGCATGATGATGCACAGTTAGCCAAGGAAGAAAGGATGGATGCAAGCGTGTTCTTGTAGGTTAAAAAAAGGCGCAATAAGTTCCTTCAACAATTGAGGAATCCTGGAATATATTGAACACCAAACTCTTGGAAATAATGTTTGATTGTGGAAAGAGGGAAGAAACAGATAGCAAAGTTTCCCCTGCCGTGCATGCATGTGGTATTCCCTTTATAGAGTATTATGTCTCTTTATTGGCAAGTCGTGTTTAGAGTGGTGAATGAAGCACCCATGGGTTACAAGAGAAAAACTCTGAAAAATTATGCACCATTGTTCTACAGAAGGAGAACTTGTTGTGGACTAATACAACAAACCAGCCATCAATAAATTTGATAGTATATCTCCCTCAAGCCCAGACTCCTTGAGAGAAATAAATGTTTCAAATGAGGAAAAGAGCATTGAATGCATGGTTTATACTTACAAAAGTAATTCAGATTTCAAATCATGGCTACAATATATGAATATGGGTATATTGATGATATACAACAAAAATGTGTACCTAAACAAATCACATACAACTAGATGTGTCAACATATCACAAAATGAAAAACATGTGAATTTTCTGAAATGCTAGAAAATTTAAACAATAAGTAGACAAAATTTAAGATGTGCTATAAACATATAAAAATTTTATACCATAGACCTATGAAATCAAGATTTTTGAGGCCTTTTTTTTTAACAATGATTTTGGGGGAGATTTTCCCTAAATTTGTATAGGGCATATTTTTGGTTGTACCTTTCAATATGGATACAGATACATTACAATAAACCATATTTTGACCATATTGTATATGTAGATTACAAAAAATGTACAAAAAAGTACATACCCCAAGCCCAAACAAGGTTGTAAGGTGATTATGCTTCAAACGCCATGCAAGTTATCACAGACAATGCAAGGCCATGCAAAGCAATTGATGCAATCATTGAGTAGGTATGACGATATGTTTGGGACACAATGTGCAGTTCATAGTTTGAATCTTGCTTTCAAAGCTATTTTTGTTAAATTTGCACAAACGAAAAAATATTTTGATGAAGAAAAAGAAATATAATATTTTATTACAAAGGACCAACATGCATAAAAAATGTGTAGACTATTTACCAAGCTCCAACTTCTTAAGATTGGAGAAAATAGATTTGCATCACACCATGTCTTGACTCACTTATTCAGTACTAGGGTTGCTTTGTCTTTTATGGCAATTTGTCACAACTGGCAAACATGGAGATCACCCAACACTAAAAAGGCAATGCACATAAGAATTCACATTCTCGATAAGGCTTATAGGGTTACATTGAGTTGTTTCTTTCCACATTGAAGCCATAGTTGATCTGTTACAAACTTTATAATATGGATATTCCTATGTTTGGAGACATTTATGAGCGTATTGATTTTATTTTGGAAAGAATTCAGTAGATTCTTGAAGAGTGGGATCATGTTTTGTATGGAATTCATGAAGGGGATAATTATCAATAGATGGGCCATCTAAAACCCATTTGCATTATTTAGTTGATTCATTGAATCCAAAGTATACAACAAGGCTTACTTGGCTAAATTTTGGAATGAAAGGAAAGCTCCAAACAAAGAAAAGGACAAACATGCACACTTGCATCTCTCTTCCAATCACAATGGATGGTGAGCTCCTGAAAATAGAAGCTCGACCAAGTAGAAGAAATTAGGATTACAAAAGTGCATTGGTGTTGAAAAGTGTGTTAAGGGACACTACAAAGTGTTGCTACCTAAAATTTATAGTGTGATACATAACAAGAAACCTAAAACATACGAGAAAAACAAGCCGACAGTAGGACCAAAAGAGACAATGCAGATTAAGGCAGAGATAGGCTTGTATGTACGTTTATTTTGGATACGAGAGAATGAGCTACAAGAATGTAGGGGTCGAAGTAATATGAGAAATCACAGTAAATCTTAATTTTCAAAACAATTGTGACAGAGTTCAATCCTATGACCCAATCAATAAAAAAATTTGTAGCTACAGTGTAACATTGTATGATGAACACTACGATTGCATAATGATTTACAAATGGAGTGTAAATATTATTGGATGTCAAACTTCCATGACAAGCTATGTATCTATTTAGTTCTTGGACAAATATGTTGGACATGCAATAATATCAGACCTGGGAATGAATGTTGGTGTAATTATTTTGATATAGGTTTCTAAGTGAATAGATCCATGTGAAATTCATGCCACTGTCCTTTCAAATTCACTGTCATAAAGTATATTCTTATTTGTTGTTGGAAATGAAGTTCTCTCCCATATATCAAATGGAAGAGCACTAGCGAGTGTATAACAAATTGCTAACAAATAACACACCACTTAGCCTAACAACATATTTATTATTAGAAATTCTAGTTTGATTTAAAAGCCAACATATGAGTAGCTTGGTCATATTTTAGCCTTTTCTATCTTTTCCAGTCACAATGATGAGCTCAAAGCTTCAAGAATATGTCTGTTTGTTGTCCCATTACTGCTGCCAACAATCTCAACATGTGTGTAAGTGCTAATTCATCTTTCCTTTGGGACTGTGGACAAGTTTCAAAACATAGACAGACTTTGAGAGCACATCATCCTTATAAGATGACACATACTGATTCATGTGTCTAGGAAAATGTTACTATGATCCATAAAACCATGAGTGGAAACAAAATATGCATCAAGACAAACTATCTACATCAGCATGAAAGGTGCATGCATCACCAAGATCAACCCAGAACAAGAAGCATGAGATCACCAAGAAACAAACAATCAAAGAAAATATGGAAACGGTGTAGTAGAGGGTTTGCTACCATCATCATCAAACTATTGTACATCCACCTGAACAGTATCATCTCAAAGCTCGGCATCACTACATTCTTGAAGGAGAAGCATTCCTAGGTTGTACACCTCAAAATGAAGTACCAATAATGATGACCTCATCTAGTAAGTGAAGGATGGAAGAAATTTCCAAAGGATAGGATGTACTAGATGATGAAGTAATCACTTTAGTCCCGACTCCCCATATACTATTCAACAACTACAAAGGATTGTTAAAATTGGAAACTATGGCCAAATTCCACTTTGGACAACTCCTATGGGAAAGATAATTGCAGCACTGAATTCCTCTTTTTGAGAGGACCAAAATCAATCTAAAGATCATCAAATTTGGACAAGTAGAAGTGGTATTTTGAATTTATTCTTCCTCACTTAAATTAACAAGTTTGGCCTTATCTCCATGTCATCACAACATGTCCAATATACGTGTCTCTTCACCCTCTTCATCTTATATAAATAGAGGCACCTTCCTAAGTCATTTGATCCATCCACGCTTGGAGAAATTTCTAAGGCATCCGAGTACTTAGGAGAGAAGGACGCAGGGTAATTTTTCTTTGGGTTTTGATACGCTTTTGGTCAGCCGCAGGTCTTAAGGATAGTTCTAGTTGGTACAGGGAATGTACTAGGATGGTTATGCTCTTAGAATTATGCTTCAGTTAGGCCGCAGGCATGTACCCTCTTGTTTCATGAAGCATACTCCATTAGAAGGATGGTCGAGGCCATTAAAGCAAGTATGGGCATACCTCATGGTCTTCTGAGAACAACGAGTCCTATGGAAAGGATGGCTGAGCTAATCTAGGCTATTTCAAGGTCACTTAAGCTCTATCTCAACGGAATTTATCTTCACGTACTAGCTTCATATGTTTCAAGGTTTGAACCAATGGTTGATGGAGATTGTAAAGCTCTATATAAGTTCATTCTAAGATGCTATCTCTACAAGGAAGTGCCTCCCTTGAAGTTCCTTCACATATCTTTGATGATCTATGTTAGGTCTGAAATATTCCCTAACAAGAACTACAATAATATCAAGAATTGATTTATTTGGGTTCATGATCATCAGCTTGATGTCCACTTTTTCCAATTCAATATTAAACTTCTTTGGGAGACAGACTTGGAGTCACTTTTCCTACCGTTGATCTCTGTATAGGACAGTGTATGTCTTCTACTGTCTGAAGGCTAAATAGAAGTTATGTCTGAGCTGCTTCTTGATCATTTGAAGGGAGGTATTGATCATCTTGTTGGCAAGTCATGCTTGCCTCTATTTGTACTCTCATACTCTACTGAACATTTGATATTTGATAATAAGATGAATTGATCAAGGGTTTTTCCCTGGCTTGAGCCATATCATTGTGTCCTGTTGTCTTGGCTTGTTCTATGCTCTTATCATCGATGTTCTTTCATCAGTTACTCTCTATATGATTATGTTCTATGTGATTTCTAATGGAATTGAAATGAATTAAATTTGGGCTAATATGGATCTTAGAAGTAACTATCCTCAGCAAAGAACATATTGTCCTAAAATTAACATGGTATCAAAGATCAGGTGAGGACAAGCTCAAGTAAGAAAACAATCAATAAGAAGTTTGTAGTGTGAATTATTGTTATCCGAACCATGGAAGATGTATATCTAAGGACAATAATGGAGTTATGATAGTTTCCACGGTCTTAGAATACAGATTCAAGGTTCAGATCTCTACCTTCATTAGACATTCAATCATCTATTCAAATTTACATGGAGAGATATGATATTGGAAGGAACATGAGATACTGATACATCTTAATGGTTGTGATATCCTTGTTCCAAACTTTATCTTATGTAATCTACAGTATGGACAGATCCTATATTCAAGTATTTTTCAAACCCTGTGTGAATTTGAATGTGTTGAATCTTGCTTTTTATTGTTGAGATCAGTGCGTTCATATCAAATCCAATTGAGGTGGATTTTGAATTGTCGAGGCTTGGTATCCTGGGTCTACTATTAGCCATAAGGATAAATGAGAAGCTCACAAGTGACACTCTAGCAGTTTTATTAGTGACATCGCTAGATGTAAATGTGAATCCAAACTTGAATGTAGTCCTGACATCATGGCTTACTATATATGTTGGTTTTTATCATTCTGTCAAGAGACCATGCAATGCGCTTTCCTCTGATTCCACATTTTTACCTACTATTCAGCGCTTTCTTCCAAGAAGTGGAATCATTCACCAATAATCTGGCATCTTCCATATTTTTAAATCTATGGAAGTAGAGTTCACCAAATCACATCTTGTGCAAGTGGTACGCATTGAAGAAGCACTGGCTTGCAAACAATGTTTTGGAATTTGTGTTTTGCATACAGGGTATTGAGATGTTATCTCCTGGATCATTCAAAACTGGGGCTATCCTCTTGGCAGGACTCTTTGTATATAATATTTGTTTTGGGTCTTCTTCACTCCTGTGATGGTTAGTGTTTCCAAGTCCTTTGATGCTCCCATTAAGCTACTATTTCCCTTAGAAGATGTAGCCCAACCTGATTCTATGCTTGGGCTTGGTGATACTTTTATTCCAAGTTCATGCTTTCTACAAGACATCAATGATGATCATATTGTGCTTTCAGATTATGCTCTCAGAACTATTCTCCTCCTGCTTTAATATATTAAAACTGGTATCTTTGCGTCGGGACTATTATGTCATGTCCCAATAACCTCTATTCTTTTATCGACATATGTCCTTGATGATCCCTCAGTATGAGCATCTATTCTTTCACCTTGATCATGCATGGTTCTTCTACAACACAACACGTAAAATATATCTATGATTTGGTCTGTATAAATCAAGTCTAAAGTAAGATTTTCATCTATACTCAGCGATAGTAGGAATCGATTCACATAATTCTCTGGTCACATAGATGTACGGCATCAATACTTATTCTCCGAGATCATCAGATTATTTTCATACAGTTCATCTGTAAATAATAATGGAATGGTAAATCATTATTAGAATGGGTTTTTTTTTATGGAACTATAGAAAATGTCAATGTGTGAGATCCAAGACTTGCACAGTTTGAATTTACTATGTCAGTTGAGCTTGTTGATCAGCAATTGTCATTGATGTCAACCCAAGCAGCACCAGGGGCTACCCCAATATTTCATGGAAATTTTGACCTAAAAAATTATTATATTATAGGTCAAGAATGATTTTTATGGTTTCTACTTTTCGAGATGTTTCCGTTGATATATGGCACACCACATAATTCTTCACGGTTTGAGAGATATTCATGGTTGAAGTTTGTAACCCCAATTAGTGAGCTAAAACCCCATGGAGTTGTGGCATGGGTCATTGAAAAGTTAATAATTAATAATTTTTAAGCTCCTAAAATCCCTCCCACGTTCACTTGTTGAAGCCCCTCTCAACCTAAGCATTTATATAAATTTTGATCCTCATATCCTCCTTATGTAGGGATTTCGTCATCTAAAACAAGTCATCGTGGAATTTTCGCTCTAAATTTGTTTCTATGAATGTTTAGAAGTTGAAATATTTATGAGGAGAAGCCAAAATCCTAAGGAATCTCCTGTAAAAATTTCAGATCAACGTGCACAATATTTTCAGAGATATGATCTGTGGAAGTCAGTGTTTTTGCAGGATCCTGAAATTCATCGCAAAAAAGTGACCTTGGGAAAATTTTCATAACTCTCTCTCTCTGAGTATGGGATTGGAATTCTGTAAAAAGTGGCAAATAGTGCACCAACTATAGTTTTCGCAATATCAATTTCAGAGCCGAATGAAGAAACAGTGACACGTGGCATGCCAGACAAGTTCGCTCTACTGAAACAGTCCATAATTAGGGCATTGTGAGAGATTGGACATAACTCTCCCTTGAAGAATCGAAATTGGGTCAGACCTGACGCATTGGAAAGAAGACTCAGAGGAATACTACATAACTAAAAATCACACATTGGGGATCTCAAATAAAAGAGATACACCAGATTCAATATCAAGCTCCTAGAAGGCAAGAAAAATCTAGGTCATGTGTTGTCAAGGGTGCAAAGGACCGGACTTTCTAGGGCAGAAAATCAAAGAAAAATGTAGTAGAGGGTAGCATGACAAGAGCAACAACCAAGGTGAAAAACAACAACAAGAAGTTCACCACATGAATTCTTCAAGTGGGCAGCACTGCATACAGTCATTGTAAAGGTATCATTGTACTAGGTCATTGTAAATGCATAATTGTAAACTTTTTACAAGTGTCTATCTGACAAGAGTTGAAGAGGAAGTGTTGGGAGGTCTAGGATCATCATTAGGTGGTTGTGTCATAGTTTGGGTTATGGTCTAGTCTGTCTTCTTCTTCTACATCATTGTATATGATTGTAAAGTGGACCATTTTCCCTGGTACGGGAGTCCATTCTTGTTTTATTCTTCTATAGGGTGTTAGGGTGGTGCTAGGGTGAGTTGTAGCCCATTGGGTGTTGGGGCATCCGTTCAGTTGACTACTGAAGAGTCTCAAGCATTGGAGCGTCCATCCGGTCGGAGCTAGAGAAGAATGATTTTCTAGATTCTAGGAAGCTGGAGCTTTATTTTTAGTTGGAGTTGAATATTAAAGAATTATTAGAAAAGCATTAGGTCATTTTTGTCACAGAGTGGGTTTCCACCTTAAAAACTGTGTGCATTTGTGTTCCTTTTTTTTACTACTATCATTGTACAAACACTGATAATAATTGAAGATTAACTAATGCTCTAATTGAAATGAATATTGATTCACACCCCCCCCCTCCTCTCAGTATTTCCAACAATTGTTATCAGAGCTTGGTTCCTTCAATAGAAGTTTAATAGCTGGAAGGAGGTCATGGAGCATACCAAGAATGGTGTACCTCTGTCCAATTAAAATAATTATGCACTCTAGAAGGGAAGAATGGAGGTTTATCTCTTGGCACAAGGTTACGAAGTTTGGGACACTTTTCAAAATGGATTTACATCAACCGAAGATGAACAAGCTAAGAATAATTTGGTAAATGAAGCAAAAGCAAGGAATATTATTATGAGTGGACTTATTGAATCTGCTTATCATAAGGTGTTGGGTTGTAAAACCGCCAAAAGTGTATGGGACAAGCTTGAGAATATATATGCAGGTGACTTAAACGTCAAAGAATCAAAGCTTCAAATCTATAGAGAAAAATTTGAGCAACTCATAATGGAAGAAGATTGCAACATTGCTGCATACTTCCAATACGTTGATGAGATAACAAATACTCTAGAAGGATTGGGAGAGCCAGTTGACGAGAAGACTATTATACGAAATATTCTTTGAACGTTACCAGGGAGATTCAACCCAAAGGTATTGGTCTTATAATACAGTGAAAATGTTGAAAAACTCGGCAAAGAGGAATTACATGGAGTTCTCATAGCATATGAAATGAGACTTGATGAAGAAGAGGGTACTTCACATCTAGAAACTGCATCCGTTGCATCTAAGAAAACCAATAAGTACAAACAACCTTCAATTGAAAAGACATGCACCTACAAGTGTGAAGAATAGGGAGATGATGACGAAGGTCTTTCAAATGAAGAATATGCTTACTTTACGAGAAAAATAAAAATTGGTAAGGGAAAATTCAAAGGTAAACTTTCGTTGATATGTTTTGGCTGTGGTGAGGTTGGGAATTTCGCATGAAAATGTCCGAATAGAAGTGATGGCAACTCAAAAGGAAAGAAAGGCTTTAATAAATCCAAAAATAAAGGATCCAAAAGGAACTTTCTCTCTAAAGAATATAACTCATCATCCGATGAAGACAATGACAATAAAGAAGAAGCCAATGAGAGAGTATTGTTTATGGCCAAGCACAATAAACAAGAGGTATCAAAAAACAAAGAAGAAGGGTTGACCATAGAATAATTTTCTAAGGAAGAAATCAAGCTTATAAAAGAGCTCAAGGCTAAGAAGATCCATTCCAATACTCTTGAAGAACAAGTTCAAGGTCTCAAAATTGAAGTTGAAGAACACAAATGCATTGAAGAGTCACTTCAAAAGAATTTGGAAGAAAGAAACCAAGAAAGGGAAGAATTAGAAGCCGAAGTAGTCTCGCTGCGTAAGGAAGTGAAGAAGGGAAAAACTATGCCAATATCTCAAGGGCATTAGAAGAACTCGTAACCAATCAACGATCTTACAATGACAGAACTAGCCTTGGTTACAAAGAAGAAGAAGAAGGATCTTCTACAACAAAATACAATGAACCTATGAGATCTGACATGCATGTAGACTTCATTGGACAAGATTCACAAGAACAACCTTGGAAGACAATTCCTCGACGAAAATTTCCATCCATGTACCAACATATTTTTTATGGCTATTGTTATTCATGTGGAAAATTTGGTCATAAAGTTGTGGAATGTCGCACGTACAATAGGAATCAATACAATTCCAGGAGATCTATCAAATATGAACCTCCCAGGGCTCAATGAAACATGAATAGATTTGAACATTAAGAAATAATATTGAATTTTACAAATGTCGAAACTTTGGACACATAGCCAAAAATTTCAGACTTGAAAATCCTCCAGAAGAATCTTCGAAGCCACAGAACGAACGAACATGGAAGAAGAAGAAGACTGGTAATTGTGCTCTTGCTCTCAAGGCTCAAAACAACAAAAATGTATGTATGTTGATAGCGGTTTCTCAACGCATATGACTAGAGATAGAAAGAAATTTGTATCTCTGAAAGAGAAGAAGGATGGAACCGTGTCCTTTGGAAATGATATATCTTCAAATTTTATAGGATCAGGAACTCTCACTCTCGGAAGAAAAGATGCTCTAGCCAAGAATGTTCTATTGGTTGAAAACATGAATCACAATCTGCTTAGTGTTGGACAAATGTGTGATCAAGGACACATAATACTATTCAACTCCACAAAATGTGAAATCAAGAAAGGCATGTATGGTGAAATTGTGGCTACAACAAGTCAAGCTCCAAACGACATATATGTTCTGGATGAAGCAACAAAAGCACGTCTAATAGCTAAAGAGTATGATATAATATTTGGTAGTAATGATGATCGACTAAGTAAGAAGTTTGCTACAAATATGCAAAGTGATTTCGAGATGTCTTTACTTGGTGAGCTAACATACTTCTTAGGGCTTCAAATAGCCTAGCAAGAGAAAGGAATATTTATATGTCAAGCCAAGTACATCAAGGAAATGCTCAAGAAATTCAAAATGGAAGATTGCAAACCCATCCTTACTTCGATGGTAACAGGTTTCAAATTGAGCATATACGACACATCTAAGGATGTGGATCAAAGGTTGTACAGATATATGATTGGTAGTCTTCTATATGTAACAGCCTCCCGACTAGATGTTATGCAAGAAGTTGGACAAGTAGCAAGATTCCAAGCAGCACCAAAAGAATCACATATTATTGCCATCAAAAGAATTCTTCGATATCTAAAGGGAACAATAGAATATGGCTTGTGGTATCCCAAGGGTAACAATCTCATTATTCATGCCTTTATAGATGTAGATTGGGCAGGAAGCATTGATGATTGTGAGAGTACTCGTGAATCAATGGAATATCTTCGCCAGAAGCTTTGGATTCTCCGAAGTTCTCATCAGTTTTTCCTTATTCATAATATAAAGGGGGAGTGGAAGTGTGTACAGGTCCATAGGATGGTTTGTGTCAGGGGGAGTTACCTTTTTCCATTGATGTCAAAGGGGGAGAGAGTGTTGTAGGAAGAGGTGTCATTATTTCAGGGGGAGTACTTGTGTTTCCACCAATGCCAAAGGGGGAGATTGTTGATCAACGGTTGTTATTGATGTCAACCCAAGCAACACCAAGGGTTACCCAAATATTGCATGGGAATTTTTACCTACCAAATTATTATATTCTAGGTCAATAATGCTTTTGATGGTTTCTACTTGTCGAGATGTTTCCGTTGATATATGGCACGCCACGTAATTCTTCACGGTTTCAGAGATATTCCTGGTTGAAGTTTGTAACCCCAGTTAGTGGGCTAAAACCCCATGGGGTTGTGGCATGGGTCATTGAAAAGTCAATAATTAATAATTTTTAAGCTCCTAAAATCTCTCCCACGTTCACTTGTTGAAGCCCCTCTCAACCTAAACATTTATATAAATTGTTATCCTCATATCCTCCATATGTAGGGATTTCGCCATCTAATACAGGTCATCGTGGAATTTTCACTCAAACGTTTTTTCTACGAAGGTTTAGAAGCTGAAATTTTTATGAGAAGAAGATGAAATCCTGAGGAAGCTCCTGTAAATATTTCAGATCAAGGTGTGCAATATTTTCGGAGATATGATCTATGGAAGTCAGTGTTTTTGTAGGCTCCTGAAATTTATCTCAAAGAAGTGACCTTGGGAAAATCGTCATAACCCTCTCTCTGAGTATCAGATTGGAATTATGTAAGATGTGGTAGATAGTGCACGGACTGTACCTTTCCCTATATCAATTTCATAGTTTAATGAAGAAAAAGTGACACGTGGCACGTCATACAATTTCGTTCTACTGAAACAATCCATAATTAGGGCATTGTGAGAGATTGGGCATAATTGTCTCTTGAAGAATCCAAATTGGGTCAGACCTGTGGCATTGGACTAGACCATAACCCCAACCCCAACTATGCAAGCTCAATTCTTTCCGTTGGCACTGCGTAATCCTTGTTATAGTCTTGTTCACAATCTAAGTTGTGAACAATACAGATGTAAATCTAGGATATCTAATATTTTGAAGTGGCTTCAGTGGATGTTGGCATCATTAATCTAGAATGATTTGTTGTGAAGAGTATAACCCTTGTAGACACATTAGATTGTCACCTTAAGCATGAATCTCAAAATACCATCCTGATTGGTAAAAATAAGTTGTAGTAGTAACAGCTACATAATGGTTTGATAGTAGTATAAAGTTTTGTTGGCTATAAGCATGTTTTTTTTTTTAATAAGTATCAGTTTCATAGGCATCTTCTTTATAATCATTGCAAGGCAGACTAAAGTATAGTGACACTCCTTTCAAAAATGATTGATTGCAATTGTTGTATTAAATATAATCCCAGGTATTGGCTCAGATCTATCTTCAAAATCCCATTTTCATTATCCTGACAGTCTACAGTGGATATCTATGGATCAGTTATTAGTAAGGGAGGTTTCACTGTTTCACCTTCATAAAAAAATTCTTGTCACATCACCTTCTTACAACATGATAAAGTCTCATCTCAAAGATGGAGTGCACATTTTCAAATGTTGATGACCAGTGATCACCTATAGTAAGGATTTAGAGGGATCTGTAATGTTTTGATGATGTCTGCTACCACTGAAAGAGGGAGTTAATATTTTCTTTAAGATCTAACGTTATTCCTAAAAAATTCTGGCAATATGGAGCAGTTGTTGATCCAAATATAGATTATGTTTGGTAAAATTGTTGTATACCTTGATACAAAGACTCTCAAGTTGATTAAGCCTTAGATATTGGATAGTTGTTCATTAAGAGCACATCTAAGTGCCATATAAATATTTTGCGAATACAACAAATATTGACGTTTGTTTCACTGGGACATCATTGAAGCACAATAAACAACGAACATGGCTAAATTATGAAGCCATTTTAGCACACCTTTGTTGTATATTGGAGAATAAGACACCAAGCATCCAATGCTTAACTTTATATGATATGATATAATACATTCATGTTTTATGGCATGTCTAAATGGATAGATATCATAAGACAGTTACGTGATGGACACTTTGAAAAGACAAGTTTGGGCTTGTAAAAGGGAGTAAGTATAGTTAAATATTTCCTTCAACAAGATATGCAAGAACCAGAGGATGGACAGACTGCATGAGAAATCTAAGATGCTTGAAGTGGAAGGACCTCACCAAGAATTTATTGCCAGTGTTCAGTGAAAAGGAAAAAAATGTAAAACAACAATACTTCACTCTTTGCTTCTCCTGGTTCATATAGATGGTCTATTCAAACACACATTTCTTTGAGAAATCTAAAACTTATACTAACGTTTCTAAAGATCCATTGGAACAAACCATTATTTCATTCACTCCTTTGTATGCCTAAAATGTTGATGTTATGTATTTGAAAAAACATCTAGTAGTAGGTCTGAAAGGTCTCTAGCTTATCCTTCCAATTTAATAAATTTCTTGAATTTCTTTCCCCTTTGACTTTGTGATTCTTATATTTGAATTTGGGTCAATCTTTCCAAGTTTTACAATCACTTGATTCTTCAATTTGAGTTTTCTATACGACAAGTTTCTTGAACTAGGTTTGTGATGTTGTTTGTTTCTCGAATAGAAGCTTTTATTTTGAATTAGACTTTTCTAATAATTTTAGGATAATAGTTACTTTCATAGCTAGGTTAAGTGTTTCCTTGACAAAATGGGCATCTTTGCATACTAACTTTTCAATGTGGAAGATGTATTTAGGAGGGATTTTCTCCATTATTATTTTCTAAAATATCCCTTTACCTAATAACACAGACTTTCTAAAATGGTCTTCAACTTTTCTGATCCAGGTGGATATTGGTGGCCACCCACCTATTCCATCTGGACCCGCAACATCAATTCTTGCATCTTTTCACTTCCAACAGCTTACTATTTTTAGCAGGTTTTCGGGTCCAGCACGCCCGAAGCCATTTTGGGGCATTAATGATCCAGGTGGATATTGGTGGCCACCCACCTATTCCATTTGAACCCCCGCCTTCAGTTCTTTCCATTTTTAAGTTTCAACACAACTTACTATGTATGGCAGTTTTTCGGGTCCTGAACTTCCGGAGCCGTTTTGAGGCCTTAAACGACATTTTTTGGGAAAACTAAGAGCAACATGGCCTATCTCTCTTACACTAAAATTTGTAGTCCTCGGACATATATTTCTAATGAGATATTGTGCAGGTCAAACGGAGATTGGATGCCAAAGTTACGTCCCCGGGAAGTTGAAACACCAATTTACCCAAACGGAGCCCACAGTTTTGGCGCTTCATCTCCTAGAGTTAGGTTTTTGGATGTTTCAGGTTTTACATTATTTCTCAACAATAAATAGGCCCTCGAGCCTCATTGTAACACATTTTAGGGGCTGGTAGCCATCACATCTCTTCTCAGGGATATGCTGCCAATACCCTAGCTCATCTATTTCCATTATGTCTGTAATAGGCCTTCGAGCCTCAATGTAACACAGTTCATAGGTCTGTAGCCGCCACATCTCTTCTCAGAGATACGCTACCAACACCCTAGCTATTTTTATTTCCATTATGTATGTAATAATATTTTAGTCATTCTTTTATTAATATAATGAAGTATTTTTTCCACTGCATCTCTGTGTTTATGTCTATTTCTGTATTTTATTGTGTTCTTGCATAAAATCCGGATCATTTTCGCCATTACACTTATAAAAAATTTTATTCTATAAGAGCTACAGTCTAAACCTGTCTTTGCTAGAACAAACCTTGCAATTATAGCAAAGTGCAGATAAAATTTAAATATGCAGCTCTAATGTGTTTGGAAGAAATTCGATTCATGCTTCTAAGAAGACTCGGAGAACATCGTGGCAGAGAATTAACTGTTATTCAAGAAGCTCTAGCATTTGCTAGTGAAAGAGATGAGGAAGAGGATATAAATTCAAACCTTTTTGCTTACCAAAAATCTTCATCCAGACAAGCAAATAAAGTAGTCTATTGTAATTAAAATGACAAAACCGATGAAAATAGTAAAAACTTACAAAACAAATGCTAGAATGGCCTTAATTTTTTTCTTAATTGCAATATCCAATTCTTGAAGAATTCAAAGCCGATGCATAGAATGGATGATTTAGTAGTATCCAAGGTTGCACTAATAGTTGTGAGCATGCTCATAGTGCTTCAATTACAACATACGACACTATGATCCCTAAAAGGAAGTGGTAGCAACAAAAGTTTAAGGGTTGGGAAGAACACTAGACATTCAGAAAGGCAAGAAGGACATACCAACATTGAATATCATTTTCCAAAACATTCAATAGGTGAAAAGACAAATATTCTTGGACAATACAGTTTCAAAAATTTAGATGTGTTTATTGGTAGGAGCTGGCATGCATTACAGGTCCCCTTATTTGTTGTGACTAATCAATCAATAACTGAAATCACGACCTTAGTACATGTCAAGGGGTTCTATACTCTAAATTGGTTATCCTTTTTACTTGGTAGAATGGATTTCATTCACATTGTAGCTAGGAGCCTTTTGAAGGAAAGGGAGATTCATATTTAGTGTGGTTTCTGTTTTTTCAAAAACAAAAGTTTTGCATAATTCTAGCATAGATTACGAAATGTGTGGTATATGAATTAAGTATATAGTGCTTCTTAATAGGAAAAATTTCTAAGATAGTTTTATGTGGTATTTGAAGATGCCTCATACAGTTTGGCGAAGGAGGTTGCCAACGAATATGGTCTTTTACTGGCTCATTGACTACTCTTGTACATCCAAAAGTTTTGCAGATTCACTCTAGGTTTGATTTTCTCTTCTACTCACTGAGTGATTACCCCTTTACATCCCAATGGCTTGTGGAATTGCTTCATGTTTGTGTAATTGGGCCTCACAGTTTGTGAGAAAGAGTCAAATGATCGAAGAGTATTGGTTTATTTCACTCTTTGCATAATATCTACATTTTTTTTTAAAGTAATTTATACTTATGAATCATACTTTTTATAAATAAATTTTACTTATTTTCATAATTTAAGAGGTTTCACTGATCTAGAAATAGAGAATAAATAAATGAAGCATAATCTTACTGATGGTGGCATTGTCTTCGGGGCTCTAAAGCATATTTTCTATTCCCTTGAGGCTAGGTGAGGTGCAGAGGATTCTCACAGCAACCCTATTGGTCGCAATGATGGCCTTCATCTAAACCTCTCATTTAGGTATTTTATTATTTCTCTTTATTATGAAAAATGGCCTCCCAAACTCATCAAAAGCCAATGTCATCCATGCAAATAGTAAAAAAATGCAGCACATAGATTAAAGCCGAAAGATACAAGCATGTATGCGAACAAAAAAGTAGTAGAACCAGATAGCTGAGGTATGTGTACTCATCTATGTGTGGAACATAAAAATGGGGCAGAAAAGTAGTGAAGTTAAAAATGGAACCAATCGTAGCGCCATCAGTGGATTGAAAATTCAATGGTGGGGTTCGAGATCAAATATCGAGCCTGTCGCTGGTAAAACCCCAAGTCCCAACTCTCTTCAATCTGGTTTTTTCTCCCACCCTGTGAAAACTGAAAAGATACAACTTAGATACTTTCTGGAAAGTAAACGTTTCCATTCCTGCCCTGTGAAAACCGAAAAATACAACTTAGGAACATTTTGGTTGGGAGGGGTTTTGTAAATCATCACAAAAAAAACAAAAACAAAAAATCCTATAATTTTATTTTTGACGTTTTTTAAATAGTATTTGAAACAATTAACAATTTATTGTATGTTTTTGGTTGTGATGGAAAGAATTTTTGTTATGTTTTGGCATATTTATTACAATAATAATAATTTATTTATAATAATAATTTATTTATAATAATAATTTATTTTTTAAGATTATTTATTTTATGTAATTATTTTATTATTAAAATTTGTTGAGATAGTCATGTTGTATTTTTGAAATTTTAAAGTGAAAGTACTTTTAACTTGGTTGTATTGAAAACATTTAATTTTTCTTGTACATTGGGTGGGTGTCAACAAAAGAGAGTATATGGTAAGTGGGTTTAATGCTTAAAAAATGTTAGTCTCTTAAATTTCATATGACAAATTTGAAAGGAGTAGGGTGTGTACCTTTCTTTAGGTTAAATATATTCAAATTGTTGTGTGAATGGGGTTTTAAGAGCCTATGTTTTCATCTTGAGAAAATGGAGTCATCTCGAAGTCACTCGCATAGTCTAGGTTGTCATAAGTAAAATATGTGTTTTTCCTTAAGATGTGAATGTTTCATTTTAGGCAATGTGATAATTTTGTTTCAGTGAGGCATTAAAAGATAGAATGAACATGCACATTAGGGATGCTAGTGTTATGTTCTTCTTGAGGCATGAGTGTATGTCTAAGAAGACTCTAATAAGGGTTGAAGAGGTGGAATACTTAGAGAGGTTTTGGGGGGTTTTAATCTCACTTAGAGGTGTAGAAAAGCAAGTTAAGCACCATGAGAATTTTTGAAGCAAACTTAAGATATTTGAAAAGCTGCATGAAGGCAACTTAGCAGTGGTACTAATTGAAAATTCCTTGATCGAAGTTGATACCCTCTCCTTGGCACTACCACTTTGCAAGACAAAGAAGAAATGTGAAATATATGTGGAACCCATTAAACAAGTGGGAAAGGTTGTTGCAACGTACATAGGTGGTTTTGTCATATTGCAAAAGGAGTTATTGGAACTTAGAAGGTGACCATTGGAGTAGATTTTTCATGGAGTGTCAAGGAGGTGCAAGGATCTGATAAGGATTGAATTAAGAAAATCTAACAAATAGGTCATATTGGGTTAGGATATTACTGTTTTGGGACATCCAAAGTTGAAGGTGCAATATTTTATGGATTTGTACTCTAAGTGCTTGGTTGTAGGCCACATATTACGGTTATCTTGTACTTTTGGTGTGTCTTAGCAATGCTAGTGCATTGTGTTTGATGAGCACTACCTATATTATGTTTCATGAAGGAAAAAAACCTACAATTTTGAGATTTTTTAACCATTTGGCATTGTAATATTTGTTATGACCTAGTTTTGAGGAGACAATTAGAACCATCTTAGAGTATGATGGGTTGTACCATGGAACTAGGTCCACTTGCATGGGTTGAAGTGTAAAGGTGCTCCATGAGTTGAGGAAAATGATTGAAATGCTTACCTATATAAAGTTTTTATGATATAATATTAATGATTTTTTTTGGAGAATGGGAGAGGAAGATAAGAAAGCAGAGGCACTAAGCTTTATTGTAAATCAATCAAAAGGAAGGAAAAATGTCTCCTATTAGAGATATTTTTAAATTTGCCTCTTCAATAATACTAAATTTAGTTGGAGCTAGGGAGCTGGCCTCAAAATCATTTATTGGGTACTAGAGAAATCCAATACCTGACATATCCAAGCTAGTCCATTAGATAAATTCATCTTGGGAAAAGGTTGCAAATTGTAAGGTAAAAATCTCCCATTTTTAATGTGGGTTTTAAACCTTCCATTTGAAAATGCTAAAAGCAATGTCATGATCTTGAAAGGAGGTCCTTGATTTTACCAAAACTCGATGCCAATATTTAATCCATGGTGTGATTCTTTCTATTTGGGTTTTTCCTTGAATGGTGAGATCTATCTTTGGGTCTAGTTATTAGTCTGTCGTTTCATTTATGTGTTGATAAGGTCTTAAGGGTTGTAGGGGATACGATGGTTATTTTCCAATACCCCTCCCTTGAAACCTTATAAAGAGATAGTGTGCCCCATTTTTTTGTCATAATATTTCAACCATGCAATATTCTTATGAATATGCCCTTGAAGTGAGGGTATGTAAAGGAAGTTGAAAAAAAAAACAAAATTTCATGTTGAGTCGAAGGAGGGGTATAGATTGCAGGTGTCTCTAGAGGTCTTGACAAAGGTGAAGGATAAGCGAGTTTACCTCTTATTGAAACACCTTCTATTCCACCATTCGAGTTACTAAAAGGCACTAACTTTAAGGGTCATAGGTGATTTCTCACGAAGATCTTAAAAATAGGAAGGTAGGTGTGATTTAGCATAGGATTTATTCTTCAACGTTTGACTTTTAGGGTGAGATTTCCTAGTAAATGGAAAAAATTGAAGCCCTACCACCCATATATTAAGTAGAGTATGAGAAAAATTTTCCTAAGTTTCAAAAAGTCTCACCATATTTTGTCCATGAGATCCATGAAAATTATGTTCAAGTGTCGATAACTCATGTTATGATATCATCTTTGATTCAGGGAACATACAATTCTTCAACTAGTGATGGAGAGTCAAACCAATGAGTAGGTAAGTTTATTCATTTACAAGGTTGGCATCAATAAATTATTCTCCTTCTCTGCCCAAATATAAGAGGAGAAGTGTGCATAATGGACTTATTATTGTAAACAATTGTAAATATTGGGTTATCTTGAAGTTCAATGGCTTGAAGTGGTTGCCTCAACATAAAAGTATTTAAAGGAACTATGTATTTTTCAATTAGACCCTTGTGGTCAAGGATCTACAAAAGAGGAATGTCTTATGGCTATTTTTAAGGGGTTGGCCTAGGCTCACCTATGTACTAACTTCTTTCGTCAGATGACAAATGCAGCTTCGATTATTGTTTAAAGAATAGGAATTATAGGAGGCAAGCCTATGGTTACAATAAGGGGCTTCACAAAGAAGTTTAAAACAAATGGATACCTTGGGTTGGGCAAAACATTATTTATCCAATAACTTGGATGGGTTCCGAAGTCACAAAAAAATAAAGGGTATCCATGAGGGCATGAAATTTAGAAGAATGAAGGTGTGCCAAGGAATGCCAAGAAGTACTAACACATGTTAAATAGTTCCAAGGCATGATAGGTATGCTAAGACAATCCAAGTTCTAAGGCATACCAATATGTTCTAGGTGCCAAGGTGTGGCATGAATGCATGCTAGGGATTGTTAGGGCCAAGTGTCAAGGAAACACAAGGGAGCACTAGTTTCAAATGCATGGAAATGAAGTGTCAGTGAGCTCTAGGTGTGCTAAGGAGGGAGTGACAAGATATGCTAGGCAGTGCTAAGGCATATGCATGCTAGAGTGCTAGGGAAGTGTTAGAGTCGGTATGTTCATCCCTCCGTCGGAGATCAAAATCTCTTTCGTTGCATTTCATTTTAGGTGTCTCATTCAGTTTAGTCAGCTGCATTCCATTAGGAGCATGGATCATCTAACGGAAGGGCCTTGTCACTCATACCCCTCATGTTATGTACGTGCTGGTCCATGTCTAATCATCAAAATTCATCAAAATCATTTACAATCATGTTTGGTCTTAAAGTTGGCAATAAGTCATTTTTTGATTTTTAGTCTCATTAGGTCTAGGGTTTCGCAAATTTAGCCTTCAAAATGATTAATAATTTCAGCAGGCACATAAGGGAGGTTCGAAATAAGTTTTCATTGCAAAATTTCATCGTCATATTTCTTGATCATGATTCTTCTTCAAAACTTTGTTTTGAAGAAAAATCGTCCATTTTGTCTTTTGTAATAAATGCCATGTAATTTTCAAAGTTTTTCAGTTGTGAAGTTCTTCAGGAGCAGCCCTGGTCACCTTTGCCACATCCCATGCCAGCTATCTCGTGCCCAATTTGGACACCGGGAAGGCCTCCAAAAGCCTCTTGAAAAAGGGCGCTACGCATTGGGTTTGTGGCACATAGAGCTGCAAGCCCAATTTCACCATAAACTTCTCCAAATTTTCCAAATGTGCTCAAATCTGTGGTGTGCAAGTAGGTTAAGATTTTTTTCCATTGCAAGTGAAGATTTTTTCTCATAATTTATGGTGGTTTAGTGTGCGAAAGCTCATCATTCAGTTGCAAAAGAAAAAATGAAGCAAAACAGACTTTCTTGAAAAGTGTCAAAGTTTGCACATTACAAAAGTGAGTTTTATGAAATGAAAATTAAAGTTTTTTCTATATAATTCATTGGTCATGTTCAAAAAAGGCTTATTTGCACCCAAAAGAGAAAGATTGAAACAAGAGAAAGTCATGTTGAAGGAAAAGAGCAAGTTTGAATAAAAATTGGGCAAAGTTGGGTGCGCGGCGCATAGGCTCAGTGTCGCGATGCACTGGGCAGGCACGGCGCATTGGCCCGGCCGCCGCAGTGTAAAAACTACACTGGCGCGACGCATCAGGGAGGCGCGGTGCACTGGATTAGCCGCGCAGCGCATTAGGCCGAAACACTAAATTTTTGCCAGCCTTCTCCAATATCAAATTTGCTCGGTTGCTCCATGTTGAAGTAAGTCAAAGCTGATCCCATATTGCTCATAGCTTATGTTTGGTGTTGATTGAGATTTACTATAATAATTTGAATGCCAAAACAATAAACCCTATCCTCTTATTGAAGTGTTCCCTTAGGGTTTTAAAATTGGTGTTTTAAAAGTAATTTTGTGCCAAAAACTTCCATTCTCCACATTGTTTTTCCTCCCCCTCACTATTATTTCATCACTACGGTCCATTCCCCATCCTCTTACATCCCTAAAATCACTCATTCCTAAGCCTATTTCCCTGTCCCTAAAGTCATTGCATTCCTTATCATTCTCATTTTCCCATTTCACTTGTAAAATTTCCCAAACCCCAAGTTTATCCCAAGAAGTCAAATGGCTGTCCCTTGTCCCTAAACTTATCAAATCAGAGTTTTCAAAAAGAAAATTTCACTTGATAAAATTTCATTGTTCCTACTACCCCATTCCTCCATATTCCCTCCCATTTGACACACATTTGGCAATCCAATCAAAACACCAAAGTTCTCATACAAAACAACATAGACCTTGCATAGACCTTGGACTTCATGGACACAGATACCGATACATCTTATGATCGCGATAGTGATTCCACCACTGAACTACATGCACCTAAAATTCCAACAAGGAAATAACATGATCAAACACATGAAGAACCATTATTGGGCGTGAAATCATGTTTGCAAGGCGCGTATCAAAATCCTAAAGGCAAGGCTAAGGAGGGCACTAAAACGTCGCAAAAGGCATGATAGGATCAAAATTTTGGCCGAAGCTTCTTTGGCCCAGCATAGTGCTTGATGAGAGACATTCAGCCCAAATTTCAGCAAATTTGGGAAAATTTTTGTCAATTTTGAATTTTTTGGTCTCAAAACAGATTTTCCTGCCCGACGCGTAGCGCGACTTGGCGCGCGCTTATAATTGGCAGCTCTTCAGGGGGAAAACTTTGCATTTTTGGATTTTTCATCAAAATTTATGCATGCCTATGGATTACCTAAGGATTTTGACAAGTTTTGGGTTGCCTAAAGGGTCAAAAACACACTAAAAATGGCCTTTCTGCCACTTTTTGCACACACAAGAAGCAGTGTTGGGAGATTGGATTTTTAGAGGGGAAATTGACAACCAAATTCAGAAATTCTAGTTGGGTTGGAAAGTATACAGGTAGAGATTTCCAACGAGCTATCCTGCACTCAATTTGGACTTCGGGAAGGCCCTTAAAATCAGTCTCAAAGTTGTGCTACGCATAGAGATTTCATGCGCAGCGCATTGGGAAATTTGGCCTATTTTTCACTCAGCAGCTCAGAATTTCCCCTAGTTTTGGCCAGTTTGACTTTTTTATCCTCATATTTACAGCTCTTGATGTAACTTGATGTAATTTCATGACCATGATGTAATTTTGGCACATTTTTACTCATTCTAGTAGATTCATTCACTAAAAAATGAAATGTAAGTGAATGAATCAGTTTCCTATCATATAGAGGCAAGTTGTTTCATTGCCTATTTTGCAGTTCCTAGTTTAGATATGTTTGAAACAGCTCCTAGAATGATGAGCTCCACCCCTAGAGGCATGGGGAGGAGTTAGGCTTGTCTATATCATGTAATTCATCAGTCATTTCTAGGGTTGGACACTTGGGATTGCTTGGCACTTCATTGTACATTTCATCTCTGCAAATTTGGCAAAGGAATAGACCAGGGTTTGCAGCACTCTTTGGGATCCATGTGGCTCTGTGTTTTGATGGTGTTTTTCTCTAACTACTTGTAAGTTCACTGATGTTTATGTGTACCATTTCCCTTCTCTGTTCTTCTTAAATTAAACAAATGAGTGACAAAGGTAGAATTCATTAGATTGTTGTGCTCTGCCTTGAAATTTTGTTTAATATTCCATGTTTTCATCTGTTTGAAGAGGATTCTTGAGAGCCTCTTGCCCTCTTCAGCTCCTCACCGGTTTGAACCATCCATTCACTCAATTCAAAGCATCAAAACATTTGCCTTCCTTGCCCCAATCATAACTCTGCAAAAACTAGGCCTCATCCCCGAACCGAAAACTGCCTTTCCCTTTGATTCCAACAAAACCCCCCAAAAATCAAAATCAAACCCTCCTACTTATATACCTAGCCTAAAATCAGCATTCATTTCAAGTCATCTCAAACGCTATTGATTATTTTTGCTGAGATTGACCCGGAGAGAGCCCTCTCCTGATATGGTAGGGCTAGCTACCAGACTGAGCGTGGTTTGATGTTACCCTGAACTCTGCCTTCATTCAGCCTGAGGTAGATTTAGGCAATAACAGGAAGCATACCAAAATGTTTCAAGTGCCAAGGTGTGCCAATGTGTGCTAAGGAGTGTAGGAAGTGACAAGGAAACACAAGGGAGCACTAGGTCAAAATGCATGAAAATGAATGAATAAGAGTGTGTGACGGGGAGTGTTAGTGAGTTCTAGGTGTGTTAAGGAGGGAGTGGCATGGTATGCTAAGCAGCACTAATTCATGCTTGAGTTCTAGGGTGACATGCATCCAAGATGTGTCAGGTGCCAAGGTGTGCCAGCATGTGATAGGAAGTGTTAGGGAGTTCTAGAGAAACACAAGGGAGCATGACTAGGTAAAAATTAAGGGAAATGAATGAATAAGAGTGTGTGACAGGGAGTGTTAGCAAGTTATAGGTGTGTTAAGGAGGGACTGACATGGTATGCTAGGAAGCCTTAAGTTGTGCTAGAGTGCCAGAGCGACATGCGGCCAAGATGTGCCAAGTTCCATGGTGTGCCAGCATGTGCTAGGAAGTGTTAGGGAGTGTCAAGGAAACACAATGGAGCACTAAGTAAAAATAATGCATGGAAATGAATGAATAAGAGTTTGTGAAAGGAAGTGTTAGTGAGTTCCATGTGTGCTAAGGATCGAGTGACAAGGTATGTTAGGCAATGGTAAGGCATGATAGAGGCTAAAGAAACATGCCAAGATGTGTCATATGCTAGGGTGTGCCAATGCATGACAAGGAGTGCTATGGAGTACTAGAGAAACATAAGGGAGTGGTAGTTTCAAATGCATGGAAATGAACGAATAAGATTGTGTGACAGGGAGTGTTAGTGAGTTCTAGGTGTGCTAAGGAGGGAATGACAAGTTATGCTAGGTAGTGCCAAGGAATGCTAGAGTGCCAAGGTGACATGCCAATATGTGCCAGGTGTTAGGGTGTGCCAATGCATGCCAGGGAGTGTTAGGGAGTGCCACAGAAACACAAGGGAGAACTAGTTCAAAATGCTTGGAAATGAACAGATAAGAGTGTGTGATCGGGAGTGTCAGCAAGTTTCAAGTGTGCTAAGGAGGGAGTGACAAGGTTATATGCTAGGAAGTGCCGAGGCATGCTAAAGTGCCAAAGCATGGTAAGGAATGTATGGGATGCAAACACATGCCACATAGTGCCAAGGGATTGTTAGGCATGCCAGGTGATATGACATGTAAAGATGTAAACTATGTTTCTTAGTTGTTTCATGGCCATGGTTGAACATGAGCCTTAACTTGGTGACATGTTAAGTGGAATTATTTTATATTGTACGTCAATAGACTAAGATGAGTTAAAAGTAGTTGTTAGGTGAACAATGCATAATCTAGTTGTAGTAATTGTAACTTGGTCAAGTTTTTGTAGTCGAGGCAGGACTTGGTTAGGTTCCCAAGTCTCAAAAAAAGTAAGGGTGGTTGTGAGGTCATGATAGCTAAGGAGTGTTATTGAATGCAAAGGAATGAAAAGGCATGATAAAACATGTCAGATAGTGTCAATGCATGTTGAGGAGTGTTAGGGAGTGTCAGGGGAACACAAGGGAGAACTAGGCCAAAAATCTTGGAAATGAACAAATAAGAGTTTGTGCCAAGGACTGTCGTTGAATTTAGGTGTCTTAAGGATGAAGATATTTAGGAGAAGTTCAAAATAGGACTTGTAGGAGGAAAGCCTATGGTTGTTATAAGACATGGAAAAAGAAAGTTTTAGAGAAAGGGAGACTTCGGGTTGGGCACAACATTATTTTTCCAATGACATAGCCGTTGGGTTCCTAAGTCGCAAAAACGTAAGGTTATCTATCAATAGAGAATATTTGAGGTCTAAAATGGGCCTCCTAAAAAAAATGTACAACCAAAATAAGCTTTATAAGAACCAATAGGATTCAATATGATGATGTCAACCATGGGCGATGATTCACCATTTTTTGGGTAAAAAAGTAAAAAGACTAAACAATAATAAAATAAAAAACTGTTTTTTTCAACCTGTATTTTCAACTTATCTCCCTAATATTTTACTCAAATTTCGAGTGGGAACACTCGTTGGATGCAGAATTTGATTCCTCCAACACATGGAAACACTACGTCAAAATGCATGGAAACGAACAAATAAGAGTTTGTGATTGGAAGTGTAAGTGAGTTCCAAGTGTGCTAAGGAGGGAGTGACAATGTATGCTAGGCAATGTTAAGGCATGCTAGAGGTGATCAAGGTGACATGTCAAGATTTTGTAGGTGCTAGGGTGTACCAACACGTGCCAAGGAGTGTCAAGGAATGTTATGGAAACACAAGGGAGCACTAGGTAAAAATGCATGGGAATGAATGAATAAGAGTTTGTGACTAGGAGTGTCAATGAGTTTTAGGTGTGTTAAGGAGAGAGTGACAAGGTATGCTAGGTAGTGCCAAGGAATGCTAGAGTGCTAGGGTGGCATCCCAAGATGTGCTCGAGTTCTGTAAATCTCATTTGAGGTTGTGGATCAACCATATTTTGTGTCTCCAAGGATAGAGATATTACTGTCATATTTATTTCTTTGTCGGGTGAACCAATTTTGGTGCCCAGGATTGTTGTACTTAGATTTTTCATAACAATGAAAACCCTCTAGAGCTAGCTACACTGGTTTTCTTGCATTGGGTTTTTTTCGGGGGCATTTGTCTAGAAAATCTGTGGGTCACTTTGTCTACGAGCATTTTATTCAGTATTTGATCTGTATGTGTAGGCTGCTAGTTGTATTTACTTCGCTAATTTACTGAATATTTCAGAAATTAACTTGTAACTTAATTCAAGAAGGGGAAGTAAATCAAGATACCGCAATACAGTTTCTTAGATTAAGAAATTTTCACATTATTAGAGCGATTACAGATCAACTTGGATCTTCAGCAAATCAGCTGAAAAAATTTGTGTTGCAGATAGCAGCAGAGAATCCAGAGAGGGCAGCACAGTACTAGAATGATGTAGAGGTAGCAAGAGCCATGCAAGGGTTGACGCAGTCCCAGTTGGGTGATGCAGAGACAGCACAATACCTTCCAGAGGGATGTAGGAGCAGTTTGCGCTACGCAATCACTGCGTAAAGGTTGCGTTGAGCCAGTCTACTCACACAAAGGCCAGCAAGGGTGGCGTAGTCCAATGTCGAGTGTTGTGTAGATTTTTTGTGGACAAGAAGCAAAGCTTCAGATCTTTAGCAGTTGCTGGTGGGGTGGAGATTATGTTGGTGCAAAATCGTTCCTAAGCTAAGTTGACAAAGAGCAGGAGGAGAATAGTTGCTCAATAGATTTCATTTCCAAAATAATTCTAAGGATCGATCATAGGGTGATCAAAGAGAGCTAATTCATTGTGTTTGACATATTTCCAAGCAGGAAATCAGTTGTCAGAGGGAGCAGAGGGTGCCTTTTTTCACCAAGGACCCTAGATCCGAGCTTCTGTTGAGAAGCAGAGAGAGGAAGATATGTTCCAACAGAGATTTGATCAAATGATGCCTCACGGACTGTGTGATCAGGATAGGTTGGACAACCTGTTCAACTTTTCTATCTGGAAGGCCAGAATCTTAGTAGTCCTGGAGGCATAGGCTTGAGGGAGTATGTAGAAAAAGTCTTGGCTATCATTAGGCAGGGGTCCTTCAGTGAATTAAATTAAACATGTGATGAGAATGACTTAAGTGATGCAGATAAAGCAACTTCTAATGTTAGCCGTCAATTAGAGATTAGATCACGGTCGTTGATGTTTCAACAAGAAAAGTATAAGTGAAGAGCTTGGGGTCAATTGGAGAACACACACATTAGCGGAGCACTGAAGCTAAGCTAAGATTCTAGGGTGTGGTTTGCTAAGAATTCCAGAAGTGATTTAGCTGCAGTGAGGTGCAGTATTGGCAAGGGGATGGTTTGATACCAGGCCAAGAGTACAACGAAGGCAGAGAAGCAGCATTCCAGACCAGCGCAGAGGCTGCCAGGTGCTAAGAAGTCCAGCCAGCGCAAGACAGCGGCAGTATAGAGGCAGCAGGAACCACGCATGGCTGATGTAGGCCTAGTCAGGGCACCGCAGGGGCAGCGTAATCCCTTCAAGGGTGACGCATGCCCTTCCTGAGCAGCGCAGATGCTGACACGGGCCAGTCGAGATGACACAGAGGGCTTCAAAGCAGTGTTTGGTTTCCGGTGGGACAGAAAGGGCTCGAATTCTGTAAATATCGTTTAAGGGTGTGAGTCAACCATATTTTATGTCTCTGAGGATATAGGTATTACTATCATTTTTATTTCTTTGTCATGCGTACCAGTTTTGGTGCCTAGGATTGTTGTACTTGGATTTTCAATAATAATGAAAACCCTCCAGAGCTAGATGCACCAGTTTTCCCGCATTGGGTTTTTTCCGGGGACAATTGTCCAGAAAATCTGTGTCACTTTGTCTATGAGCATGTTATTCAATATTTGATCTGTATGTGTAGGCTTCTAGTTGTATTTACTTTGCTAATTTACTGAATATTTCAGAAATTAACTTGTAACTTAATTCCAGTAGGATAAGTAAATCAAGATACTGTAGTAGGGTATCTTATATTATGAAAGTTTCGCATTCCCTAGGTCTAGCCCCTTTAGGTCACCTAGGGCATCAATTTCCTAGGAATCTAGCCAGAGGAAAACTTCTATCACCTAGAGGCAACTACGTTGGTGGGTCCCCTCACTCTCCTTAGAATTTGGGCCAATTTCGATAGTGAAATCTCCGTATACCTCAAGCCCTAGCTCTACGATCAATTTTTTCCTAGGTGTTCCCAAGGCTAGAACGTAGTAGGATCAATTTGACCTATCAAAGTAAAAATTATTGCATGATCCTTTCCCCTCACCTTGTCCATGATAGGAACATCATTGGTTGCTAAATTCCATCCCCAAACCTGGGTTGGGTCCACTTGGCCCTGTGTGATCCCATTTGGCGTCAAAGGCATTTCATCAAGGACCATTTGGAAATCCAAGTTCCCAAAGGATTTTAGGGATTGAGAACTTCATTCACTTGTCTTATTATTATCCCTAAACCCTTCAATCCCCCTCCTCTCTCCCTAGAAGATCAATTCCCTTACTTAAAAGGAAAGCAAGTCCTACTCTTCATTCTATCTCGAGAAAGGGTTTCTAGGGTCACTTCCCACCTATTCACTGATCTATACTCTACAAGTGAGTTCCTAAACTACTGGTATTCCTCCAATCGATGAAATTTCGTGAAGAGCAAGGAACCTTAGTTGTGGTGACAATGGGTTAAGCCTCCACCATTTCCCTTGTCCTAGCAGTTCCCTCTTAGGAACCCATTTTAGGTCAACTACTAGTTTGAGTGGTAACAAGTTGTTCACAACTCCATTTGTAAACAACTCTTTGGTATGCCCACGTTTCCATACTATGGCTCCAAGATGAGAAGTCTAGGGCTATGGAGGTTTCCTTCTTCTCACTAAATCAATCCTCTACAATACAGTGAACAAGGGCTAGTTGGCTGGCCCACTTGACTGCTACTTTAGTCCTTCAAGGTTTGCACATCCTTAGGCCCTATACACCTACCCTTATACCAATCTTGTTGTCCTTCACAAGAACAAGGGTCGGGGCTCTTCTTCGATAGTCACCTAACAACCCTCCAACTGTACTTGGACTAGCATTAATCTGCCCAACCGAAGTCAATTGTTTTTACTAATCTAGGGCCCACAATGTTGTCTTCATCTAGGGCTCTTCAAATCTTCCACCTAACAATGGTTTGAGACCTCTAAAAATCATTGTTCTTGTGGATCGAAAATTTGATATTTTTTGTCCAATCTATGAAAAAAATTGAACTACTCCTCTTATCATCCTTCTAACAATATGTAGATGACTGAACTAGGGTCACAGATTAGCGACTAAAAATCCACTGGCTAATTTTTTGTAGGTTGCTTCAGATCTCTATCTAAAACTCTAAGGATAGTCCACCAAAATCAACTCCTCTGCATGTCAATCCATTCTTCATATGGCACATTTCTTCTGCATGCTCAATCTTTTTGTCAGGTTCCACCCTCCTTTGGATCCAATGTCTCCACACATACTGAATCTGCAAGCCATTTTCCAAATCTGCGGTGTATATTGCAGAAATAAAACTCACTCTAAGGGTCACAACCCGTCTTATTCTACGCAAATTTGTCACAGTCTTAAGGGCATACCTTATGTACTAAACATGCTACGAAATTCTCCTAACTAGGGAATTATACTTATGTACTTCTAATTGTTGTAGAAAAAACCCTATCCACCCATAGAAAAAACACGACTCTTGCCTCCATAAGGGACTCGGCCTAGCTCATATGGATCAATAGATTCTGGGCATTTCTTTGACATGAACTTCATATATCAATGTCGACCCTCAAACTAGGGTTACCTCAGTCAATATTACGCCTGCGTCTACTCTTGTTCTAGTTTTAAATTATAGTACAAGCCCTCCTCCATTTATTTTGGTCTTTATCACAGACCTTGCGGCCTACTAACTACCAAAAGGAAAGATGGTATCAACCCTCTCTTCTATTTCATGTATAAAATCTAACCAACGGGATTCAATCTGATCTTGTAATGTACTAAAACAAGATACTGGATCCTTCCTACAATTTGTGGAAACAAAACATGATCACACAATCACATACAAGTAAGAGAAATAAATTATCAATCACACAACACAAGATGTATCTAGGCAAAGAAACTTCTCAAAACCCTCTATCTCTATTGTGTGTTAAGTCAAGGACTCATGAAAGAATACAATGCTTAATCTCTCTTGAGATTCTCTAGCACTCTACCAATTGTCTCCTGCTGATCTAGGAAAAATAGTTCTAGTACTTACTCAATTCTCACCCTTCCTTCAGCTTGCTTTTCTCATGCAATTCCTATGGAATTAGCTCCCTATTAATTATAAAAATCAACCTTCCTTGATTGTGCAATCCATCATGGCATCCTAATAACTTTATAATTTCACATGGGAAATTTTCTATAAATACAACTGATAGTTATGTTCCTCTAACCTGTGTTACAATAAGGCTCAAGGGACTTATTATTATCAAAAAATAAGAGAAAGCCCTAAACAACCAAAACCCTAACCCGAGGAGATGTAACACCAAGATTTTATGGGCCCCGTTGGGGTTAGTTGGGTAGCCAACTTCCTGGGGTCGTAACTTGGTCATATGATCTATGTTTGACACACATGATACCTCGTTAGAAAGATCTATCTGAGGACTACAACTTTTGATGTGATTTCTATAATTAAGGAAACTAAAAAACTAAAATAGGCAATGGCGAGGTCCCAAGTGGAATAGGCAGGTGGCCACCAATATACACATTGATCACCTCAACTTGAATTTCTTGAGCTAACTCAGCCATCATGACCTAGTTAATTGACACAAGTTGTTATGAGATGAAATTACAATTTATTGTCCAATTTATTCATGGGGAAAATAAATTAGACGCCTCACATTCCTCAATCCTTGTACATAAAAGTTCCTTACCAGTGTCTGTGCATTTTTTTTTCTCCTTTCTAGTTGCCAATTTCATTTTTTCTTGTTGAAAATTTCAACACTCCCTATCAACAAGAAAGGAATTCAATCTATCCCCATCTGGTACCTTTGGAATGTTCTGCATGCAACACTTTTCTAGTATTGTTTGTACCTGAAAATCATGAAACTAAATAGCCTTCAAACAACTGAATCAGTATAATGCATCTATCATAAGATTCTTCCAACTGTTGATAGCTACTGCACCCATGTAGTACTGGATTCTCTGCATTGTTGTTGGCATCTGCATCCGTGCCCTTTGACCTGTTGCACCCTTTGATCTACGCTCCTGTATCTGACATCTGTCACTCCGATTTTCGTCTTGCTAAAATATGATTGCATAAATCTAACGGATCCTTCCTGCTACTACTGTACTGTGGTCTCCTCATAGCCAAGTTCGATCCATGAGACACGCCATCTCAATGGATCCTACCCAAATTTCTTATCTTGCAATTATGTCTACACATCACCCCACCTTTCACCTAGAGGTATGGCTGCATGTGCTCCCTCTACCCATCTGGCTCGAAATTTCCCCCTCATGGAGGTCTCTGCTTGAGTGGACGCTTCCACTTATTCTCCTCTCTGCTTCTCCAATTGTGGCTGCTCCACAACCTTCTGAGACTGATTCTGAGGTTGCATGTTGAGAGGTAATTTGTGCTCCCTCTCAACCACCAAGTCTCTAACCTCTTCTTTGCTCCTCAAATATTTGCATGCATCTGGTACCTCACGTTAATATAGGTTCTTGACTCACGCACATTGTAATTGTCCCACCGTTAAATTTTTTTATAAAAAAGAGTTGATTTTAAATCGATGATATCTCCCTCATCCGAACTCCGATTCGATCAAATGTTTTTTCCATTTGGGTAGTTTTTCAAAATGAATCCAAATATTCTATCTGTTTTTGAAAATTTTACACCAAAATCTTCAGATATTCTTTTCAAACTCGTCGCCAAAAAAATTCCCACTATGATACCATTTAAAACATCTAACCAACGAGATTCAATCTGATCTTGTAATGTACTAAAACAAGATACTGAATCCTTCCTACAATTTGCGGAAACAAAACACGATCGCACAATCACATATAAGTAAGAGAAAGAAATTATCAATCGCACAACAAAAGATGTATCTGGGGAAAATAACCTCTCAAAACTCCTCTATCTCTATTGTGTATTAATTCAAGGAATCATGAAACAATACAATGCTTAATCTCTCATGAGATTCTCCAGCACTCTGCCAATTGTCTCCCGCTGATCTAGGAAAACTCGGTCTAGTACTTAGCCAATTCTCAACTTTCCTTCAACCTACCTTGCTCATGCAATTCCTAGAGAATTAACTCCTTATTAATTGGGAAAATTAGTCTTCCTTGATTGCGCAATCCATCATGGCATCCCAATGACTTTATAATTGCAAATGGGAAATTTTTTCTAAATACAACTGATAATTGTGTTCCCTTTAACCTCTGTCTCAACTAGGTCTTCCTCAAAACTAACATGCATGTAGCTATTGATATTGAATTATCAGTTATCTAATTTATCACTCATTTTGAATTAAATATAATTTAATTCACTAGACCTCTCACTAGCTCATCACTTAGTTACAACTAGTTAAATTGATTTTAACTCATTTAAATGAGTTAAAACATTGTTACCGATAAAATAGGTAACTGCACTGGTACCTACTTTTTGACGTAGCAAGAAAAACACCTGATTTTGAAAAGTGGTGATGTAGAATCAAATTTTCTTTTTTTTTAGCATGTTTTTGGCACTTTAATTTTTTTTAATTTTTTTTCTGTGATGCTTTTTATGTCAATTTTGAATAGTGGTGGTGTATCATCACCAACGTTTTTTTAGAGGATTGATTTTGACAGTATACATTTTCTAATGTCTTCTTCTTCCGTGAGATGTTTATTTTTAAGTGCATTTATGTACTTGTGTTTTAAAAAGAAAAAAATGTTTTTTTAAATAAAAATTTGTAATGATATCTTCACTTTTTCACATAGATAAAAAATGAAAAAATGGTCAATATTATAAAGTTTATATTTTCTTCAAGTTTATGTATTGCTAATTAATTTTTCAATGCACATCAAATAATTGTCACTAAAAAACCAATATTTTGAACGATATGACAAAAAAATACAAATTTTCAATACAAATAGAATGCAAAAAATACACTTTTAGAAACTTTTTGTTAAAAAAAACATGTTAAATAAACTAATTTTTGGGAAAATCTTAACAAAAAAACTTAAGAAAATAGCATTTTTATTAAATTTTGTGTCAAAAAATAATAGTAGTCACATGTTTTTTGCAAAAAATAAGGATTCTTCTCATAAAATTTCAAAGTCTAAACATTACAAGTAAAACAAATTAATAGATCTCAAAAATGAGCTTTGTTTGCAAGCATAACTTAAAGATCCTCAACAATATCAACTAATACATGTTCAACATCATCTAGAACACCATTGATGGCTTCTTCGCAACATTTTCTACTTCATTTTGGTCATTGTCATCTTCTAATGGATCTTTGATGTCTGCAAATCTTCCAAAGTGTCCCTTTCCAATAATTTCATATAATGGTGGTTGAGGTTCCTTTTGTTTTTTTGCCACGCGTGATTCATTAAAATCCCCTTTCCTCAAACCAACTTCTTGCTTTACATCTAGAAGGAATTCAAGAGTGTTAATTCTTTGTTGAATAAATTTGCATTGCACTGGGTCTTTCTTAATGGCAATGCAATTTCTTCCTTTTGGTAGGCAACATGCTAGTGTTGTACCTAATCATCAAGTACAAAAGAAATAAGTAAGAAAATTAGTATAAAGACATAAAAAGTAAAAAATAAAATATTTAAATTTAAATTTGTATAATAAAACTTACCTGAACCTGAAAATAGATCCAAAACTCAATCTCCTTCATTTGATGGCATCGCCCGGCCTGCCTCTGGCCCCTGGCTGGGTGGAGGGCAATTCCGAGAATCGCCCTCCGCCCAGCCGTGGACCGAAGGCAGGCTGGGCAACCCTTGACGGTGCCACCCGGCCAGCCTCCGCTAAGCTAGGGGCGATTCTCAGAATCGCCCTCCGCCCAACTGGGGGTGATTCTTGGAATCGGCCTCTGCCCAGCTAGGGGTGATTCTCGGAATCTCACTCCACCCAGCCGGGGGCCGAAGGCAGGCCAGGCGGCACCATCGAGGGCTGCCCAGCCTGTGTCCAGCCCTTGGCTGGGTGGAGGCAGGCTGGACAGCCCTCGATGGCACCGCCAGGCTAGCCTCCGGCCCCCGGCTGGGCGGAGGGAGATTCTCGGAATCACCCTCCGCTCGGCTGGGGACTGGAGGCCGGTCGGGCAACACCGTCGAGGGCTACCTTGCCTGCCTCCGGCCCCTAGATAGGCGGAGGGTGATTCCGAGAATCGCCCTCCACCCAGCCATGGGTTGGAGACAGGCTGGGCAACCCTCGACGGCGCCGCTCGGCCTGCCTCCAGCCCTCGACTAGGCGAGGGGCGATTCCGAGAAACATCCCCGGCTGGGCGAAAAGTGATTCCAAGAATCACCCCTAAATGGGCGGAGGGCGATTCTAAGAATCACCCCCGGCTGAGCGGAGGGTGATTCCGAAAATCACCCCCAGGTGGGCAGAGGGTGATTCCGAGAATAACCCTCTGCCGAGCCGGGGGCGATTCTCGGAATCGCCCTCCGCCCAATCGGGGGCCGGAGGCAGGGCAGGCAGCGCAGGACGATTCCGAGAATCACCCCAGGCTGGGCAGAGGGCGATTCCAAGAATCACCCCCGACTGGACAGAGGTCAATTCCCAGAATCAGCCCCAGTTGGGTGGAGGTCGATTTCGAGAATCACTCCCAGCTGGGTGGAGGGTGATTCTAAGAATCACCCCAGATGGACGGAGGGCGATTCCGAGAATCACCCCCGATTGGGCGGAGGGCGATTCCGAGAATCACCCTCGGCTGGGCAGAGGTCGATTCCGAGAATCGCCCCTGGCTGGACTTAGGGTGATTCCGAGAATCGCCCCCGGCTGGGCAGAGGGTGATTCCAAGAATCGCCCCTGGCTGGGTGGAGGGCGATTCCGAGAATCACCCCCGGCTAAGCAGAGGGCGATTCTGAGAATCACCCCTGACTGGGCGGAGGGCGATTCCGAGAATCAACCCCGGCTGGGCAGAGGGTGATTCCGAGAATCACCCTCCGCTGGGCAGAGGTTGATTCCGAGAATCACCCCCGGCTGGGCGGAGGCAGGCCGAGCGGCGCCGTCGAGGGCTACCCAGCCTGCCTCCGACCTACTGCTGGGTGGAGGGTGATTCTCGGAATCACCCTCTGCCCAGCCGAGGGCCAGAGGCATGCTAGGCAGCCCTCGACGGTGCCGCCTGGCTGAGTGGAGGGTGATTCCGATAATCTCCGGGGGTGATTCTCGGAATTTCCCTCCGCCCAGTAGGGCGCCGGAGGCAGACCGAGCGGCACCGTCAAGGGCTACCCAGCCTACCTCCAACCTACGACTGGGTGGAGGGTGATTCTTGGAATCACCCTCTGCCCAGTTGAGGGCCGAAGGCAGGCTAAGCAGCCCTCGACGGTGCCGCCCGGCCAGCCTCCGACCCCCGGCCAGGCGGAGGGTGATTCCGATAATCTCCCTCCGCCCAATCGGGGGCCGGAGGTAGGCTAGACAGCCCTCGACGGCGCCGCCCGGCCTGCCTCTGACCCCCCATTGGGCGGAAGGTGATTCTGAGAATCACCCCCGGCTGGGCGGAGGGCAATTCTGAGAATCACCCTCAGTTGGGCAGAGGGCGATTCCGAGAATCACCCCCAACTGGGCGGAGGGAAATTCTGAGAATCACCCCCGGCTGGGCGGAGGGCGATTTCGAGGATCACCCTCGTCTAGGTGGAGGGCAATTCCAAGAATCACCCCCGGCTGGGCAAAGGGTGATTCTGAGAATCACCCCATATAATGGGAGGAGCGATTCTAGAGTCTTCCTCACTTCGACTAGAGTTTGAGTTCAAGGTGGCGCCAGCACTTGACTGCCTTCGGCGCCCGGCGGGCGGCAAAATAATTTTTATTTTATTTTATTTTTTTCAAACACAAACTATTTTAAAAAATTAATTTTTTTTTAAACAAAAACTATTATAATAAAAAATAAAAATAAATTAATTAATTAATTAACTAAAAAAAAGTATTGTTAAAAAAAAAAAAAAAAAAAAAACTATTCAATTGAAATTTTAAAATATAAAAAAACAATAAAAACAAATTAAAAAATGTGTTTTAAAAAATAAACAAACAAATAAAAAAATATAGATATATATATTTTTTAAATTTTTTTTTTTTAAATTAACACAATTATTATTTAAAATATAAAAAAACAATAATTTTTTTTAAAATTATGTTTTAAAATATAAACAAACATATATAAGAAGATTTTAATTTTTAATTTTTATTTTCTTAAAACTAAAACAATTATAATTTAAAATATAGAAAAACAATTAAAAAAATTAAAAAATATGTTTTTATATATAAACAAACAAATATATGAATAATAAATTTTTCATTTACTTGTTCATTTTTAAAAATTGTTTAAGTCATAGAATTTTTCCATAATTTCATAGTTCAAGTATCTTGAAAGCTTAAGATTTAAAAACATGAGATTTACAACTTGTCATTAAGTTTTTTATGCGCCACGAAATTTTATCTTTAATGTTATGGTTGAAAATAGTTACAATTTTAGGGTTGTATAGAGTCAAGATATTTTATTTTTAACAACATGGATAAAAATTGTTCGAAATGAATTGCCCTTTAGACATGATTTTGTTTATATTTAACATCATCTATCAAAAAAATTAGAATTTTTCAATTTTTCAATGTCCTAATATGTTGTCTTTAATTCCATTGTTACAATTTGTCAAAAGTGTGCACAATGTTTTTTTTTGTTATTCCAGCATCAACTCGTTTTGTATTGAGGGTGTATTTTCAATCATTTTTTCAAGAAACAATTTCGTTTTTAGCATAATTTTATAAAAAGGTGAAATTTGACCTTGAGAAAAAAATAAATGTGTTCAGGAATACACACTTTTTGTTTTTGGGGCGTTTTTTCATGTTTTTTGAGTCTTTTTGGGCTAGAGTTCCCATTTTGAGGTAATAGTTCTCGTTTCATCGGTAACATTGTTTTAATTAATTCACACCTGCACCCCATTAATGCATCAACTACAACTGGATCCCAAAAATATTATAATCCCTCTAGATGCCTCATCTTAGACCCTCAACTCGAATTTCTTGAGCTAACTCAATCATCATGACTTAGTTAATTGACACAAGTTTTTATGAGATAAAATTACAACTTATTGTCCAAATTATTTAAGGGAAAAATAAATTAGACACCCCACATTCCTCACTCCCGGTGCATCAAAATTCCTCACCAGTGTGGGTGCATTTTTTTTTGTCCTTTCTAGTTTCCAATTTCATTATTTCTTGTTGCAAATTTCAACATTTCAGAATTTGATGCGGCCTTCCCAGAAAGACACCATTGAAATCACATGCCCAGATTCTCATGAGCAACTTCTCTTAAGCTTGATTTGTGAGAAGATAACCAACAATATGCCATCCTACTTCTCAGCTCGAACCGACCATTAAGGTATGCAACATTCTCGTGAACCCTCACATGATGATCTTTCTCTTGGAGGATGATCATGACCTCCCTTTAGCAACCCTTACTCTCCCCTCGTACTCGACCTACTTTAGGAGTACATCTCTCTTTTCCCCCTTGATCAAATGAATTTCTTCTCACTTTATGTTCTTTCCTTCATCCTAAGGCCTCCTTAAATATTTTTTCCTAGACCTCTTAGGAACCTTCTACAACTTATGGGTTTTATCCACTTAGGCCTTATGAAATATCAATTTTCCTTTTTAATTTTCATTTATATTTTAAACCCCATCTTGGGTCCAAAATCCCTTTGCTTGGCTTCTTTGCACAAAAATCATTTACCAAACTCACACAAACCCATCTCAATAGGCTTGTAGAGTACCTCCCAAGCTACACAATTCAACAACATAGTCTAGTTGTAGTAACTATAACTTGGTCAGTCTCTTGTAGTCAAGCAAGGGCTTGGTTGGGTTCCCAAGTTGCAAATTAAGTAAGGGTAGTTGTGAGGGCATGATAGCTAGAGAGGTTCAAGGAATGAAAAATAATGAAAATGAATGCTAACACATGTCGGAAAATGTCAATTCATGCCGAATAGTGTTAGGGAGTGTCGGGGCATATCAAGGGATAACTACGTCAAAATGCATGGAGAGGAACAAATAAGAGTGTGTACCCGGGAGTGTCAGCAAATTCAAGTGTCCTAAGGACGAAGTGTGTTAGCTGGAGAAGTTCAAGATAGGATTTACAGGAGGTAAGCCTACGATTGTAATACAAGGCTCAACATAGCACTAGTTTTAGACAAAGGGAGATCACTTTTTGCTAGGCACAACATTGTTTTTCTTTAAATATTGTTTTTATATGATATGTGGCACACTTTGGCTACATGCTCATGTTTTAATCTATTCTAGATAATTTCATATTGTACATTGTTGTGTATAAGTTTTGGTGCACTTAGCTTTTTTCGGCTTATATCTTGTGTGCCTTGCGCATCTTGAGGTTCTTGCAAACTCTCAGTTAATGTTATACTATTCATATGAACTAAACATACATGTGAAATATTGCCTCTGTAAGCTATGTTGCTTAGTTATTTTATGGCCATGGCTAGATCATGCGATCCTTGTCTTTGTAACTAGTTAATTGGGACAAGTTGAGCTTGGACATGAGTGGCATAAGATGAGTTATAGGCAGTTCTTAGATAAGCAAGGCATAATCTACTTGTAGTAGGTGAAATAGGTCAAGTTGTTGCGGTTGAAGCATGCCAATATTGTCACATGAACTCTAGTAGCCAAGGAATTGATTGGGTTCCCAAGTCGTGAAAAAATGTAAAGGCTAGCTGTGAGTACATGAGTGCCAAGGCATGCTAGGGAATGCTAAGATGTGCCAGATAGTGCGAAGGCATGTCAAACATGCTAGGATGTGACAAGTGATAAGGCATACCAAGATGTGCAAGGGTGTGTCAATGCGTGCCAGGGACTGTCAAGGAAAAAAAAGCAGAAACAAGTTAAACTACAGGGAAATGAACACATAAGAGGGTTAATAAGTCATCAATTTACCTTTTCCAAGAGGGGCATACTAGGCACACCAACACTAGGCAGCAATAGGTGCCAAGTGCAAATTCTTAGTGCATTCTAAGTGCCAAGTATTCCTTTGTTGCTTCTCATCTACTTTCCAACAATTGATCTCATATAAATTTAATATTAAACCATGCTAAATCATACCAAGGCATATCAACTTATTCCATACATGCTAAGACTTTCCAAGCGCCAACACGTGCCAGGCGCCAATATGTGTCAGGGATTGTTATGCATGTTATGAAGTGGAAGGGCATGTTGAAGAGTGCTAAGGTGTCTTAGAGAGTGCTAATGCATGTTGAGCAGTGTTAAGGAGTACTAGGACAAAACATTAAGGGAGAAATACGTAAAAAATCATGGAAGCTAATGAATATGAGGAAAGTGTGCCAAAGACTAGTGTTAATGAGTGCTAGCTGTCATTCCAAGGAGGGAGCAACAAGGTATGCTAAGCATTGGTGAAGCATGCTAGGCAATATCCAGGCATGTGAAGAATTCCAAAAGTGTGATTGGTAGTTCCAAGGTGTGTTAATTAATAGTGCCAATATATGCTAATACATGCCAGGTGCTAAGGATGTGCGAGGTATCAGGGTATGTCAATATGTGTCAAGGCAACAAAAGGAACAACCAATAAGAGGGTTAATAAGTTGGGACTTCATCTTTTTCAAAAGGGGCATGCTAGGAACACTAATAATAGGTCCCTTTACATTCCAAGTGGAACACTAATAATAGGTCCCTTTACATTCCAAGTGGAACTTTGTGCCAAGTGCTAATGTATGTCAATGCATTCAACCAAGGTGTTCCAGGGCATGCTAGGGACTACATGCATGCCAACAGATGCTAGGAGAGTTCCATGTTGTGCTAGCACATGCCACCATGTGCTTGGGCGTCAGTGGCATCATAAGATGTTCTAGGGACAAAGATGTTCCAAGACATGTGAGGTGCTAAGAAATGTTAGTGTGTGTCAAAGCATTAATTTAAGGTGTGCCCAAATTGTTGAGGAGTGTTGGGTATTTCTCATTAATAGAATTGTCAAAGCTTAATTATGTATTAGATAATATATTTCCTACACACACTAGTGGAACTTTATCTAAAGGGAATTTGTTAGATAATAAACTTAATAGATATGAATCATGTGTTGACTCATAGGAAAAATCTATTCGACTAGTCATTACTTGAGGGAAATGATACACACTAATTACTTCTTAAAAAATTGATTGACTCTAACAACTATGGCTTTGGACATATTATAAAAATAATCCATAATAATGGTCTTAAATCATTATCTTTTGACAAAAAATATATTAACAACACATAGCGTCATCAAAAACTCATTGGAATGATCAATGATGATGAACATTTTCTGACCATCACCAAAAGTAACAAAAATAGTATTGGTGAGGGTCATTAAAAGTTCGTCACTAGAAGTGTCACCAAAGAGAGAATTAGTGATGGGCCTTTAACGACCCTCACCAAAAGTGTCATTTAAAATGGCTTTGGTGGTGAACCTTAAAGGACCATCACTATATACACTTACAGTGACACGTTTTTAAGGACCGTCACCATATGTGACATTGATGATGGGCCTTAAAGGTTCGTCACAAGCATAACCCTAACCAATGTCCTTTTTTCTTGTAGTGATTAGAAGAAAAATCAACTTCTCCTGCTAATCCAACTTTGAACGATACTTTGGGACCATAGTTATTGTGGCTAAACCTATATGGTTCAACACCTTCTTACACATACATGCCTTTATCCATATTTCCTATGGAGGATAGTAATTCTTATTTTCCTTCTGCATTATTAGTTTCAGCTGCCATGTCCTCATTGCCACTTTTGAGTGTAATTTGATCTATTCATCCATCAACACATCGCACCTCCTCTTGTGATATACCCATTTCTTCTATGGCTCTCACAAATTTCCCTTGTGTTGTTGTGTCTACCCATGTGTCCATGTCGACTATGGTTGTTAATCCTACTCAACAGATAGGGTCAGGAATATTTACTCCTATTTTTTCCTAAACTATGGTTCCTCTTACTCAAACAAGAATGGTTATTTCCGGAAATGTGTGGGGAGGATCATCCATTACTCCTAGCTAACCTGGTGGAAATGTTCAAATATTTCTCAAACCTATTATAGTTTTTCATTTGTAGGGATTCCAACCTCTTGTTATTTTCTAGGAGTGACTAGTTAACTCAGGGTTAACCCTTCCACTACCATTATCACTTCCATGAGTTACCCTCCTTATGTCGGTGATGTTAGACTCATATACCAATAGGTATCATTTTTCATGATTGACTTGTTGAACTATGCAATATGTTCAAACCTTTTTCTTGTTGCAAAGGTGTTCCATATTCTTAAAAATCAAAAAATCAAAAAATTTTAAAAAATGTAAAGAGGGTATACCCTAAAAGAAAAATCAAAGGGTGAAAAAATAAAATTGGCCAAAAAAGTGAAAGAAAATGAACCCCACCAAAAGAAAGGCCAAGGAAAGTGTGCAAGTCTAAATGCCACTACTTTTTGCTCTGATGTAATAAACAAAATTGTGTGCAGCTTGTCAAACTTTTGCCACAATTTATGAAGAGTCAAACTGTTTAAACTTGACTCATTCATTTTTCAATTTCATGTTGTAGAATAGAGAATAAATATCTGGCCAAACAATTTAATCTTGGTAGATAAGTAGATAGGTAGAGTTAATAAAAGGTGCTCAACAGTTTAATCTGAGCCCTTGGATGTAATAAGTGTAGAATTAGATAGGTTTGCCATGTAAAAGAAAAAAAGTGTGATAAGGGTTTGCCAGTCTAAGTGCACCCTAATAAAGAGGAGAAAATGGTAGAGTAAGTAGGTAGGGTAGGTAGATGTGGTTGCAGAATTACATGTGATGAATGATGGTTCCAAATGTGACTCGGGTACCGCTTCCCCTTCATTTTCCCTTAAATATTTCACTAATTTCCCTAAGTGCTAAGGTATTTGAAGATTAGAGGGGCTCAAGGCATTTCCTTGACTTTTGGAGGGACCGAACCCTCGGCCCAATAATTGAAAAAACCTAAGTACTTGAAATCATCCATTATCACATTCATTCACCTCTCAAAAATCTTTTTCTAAGTAAAATCCCATTTTACTTAGGAAAATCCTTCAATATTTCATGAAAAGCCCTCAAAATCACTTTTATTCTAAGTCTAAGTGATGAAAGTATAATAATGCCATTTACTTCTGAATCTTCACTTTCTTGGTTATAATTAAGTATTTTGAGTTTCCATTATCCCTTGTCATATTAACTCTAATTTATATAGTAACTCCCTATGAAAATCACCTTTTCCTATTATATATAAATCCTTTTATAGTAATATCCCCAAAACCATTATATTATGACTTTTTAGCCAAAAGTATTTAATTCCTATTTATTCAAATCAAAAACCCACAATATACCCCCTTTTGGATAAAATTTAACGTTAATATTATTCCCGCCCCCCTACAGTAAATAAATCGTATTGATTTAATTAGTGTATAAATAAAAATATATTAAAAAGCGTTTAAACATATTATATATGTTTAAAAAATAAAAATAAAATAATTCCCGGCCATCCACCGTACAAGGACTTAATTAATCCTCATGGTTAATTAAGAACCGATCCCCGCCAATCAGAATGCCCCCGAAATGATTAATTAACTAATAATCACGTCGGTCCCGCCCGTTAAACATCTGTCAACTCCCTGTCCCGTCCATCATCCGATCACCCGCTCAAAGATCTACGGCCCTCATCCATTCGCTAGCCATCTGCGTACGAAAGATAACGCGTGATGGCCAAGCGGTTTTTAAACAGTGTCGTGCTACGTGTCAGTCGCTGTATCGCATCACTGCCCCTCCGACTAAAACCGCCTTCCCTCATAAGTGGTGCGATACTAACCACTTACCACCTTTCCTCTCGTGACATGTCCACTGTACCATGCTAACGTCATCCAATAAAATAATAAAAAATTCGCCCCCATTTGACTTTGCCGATAAAACAAAAATTCGCGTCGTTTTCCTTATTTTGTACGTAGAAAGAAAATACACCCTCCATGCAGAAAATTCAAATTTCAAATTTGTGAAGTCCGCCAACCTTTGTCCTATCGAAGAAAATTGCAGTCAAGCATTCAAGAAATCATTCGCCTTATCCAGTACCTATTTGAAACCAGCGTCATCCTCAGAGAAACAGGTATTTACCCTAGAAAATCCCACTGAACTCTGTAATAAATCTGATTTTTATACTCTTTCACTAAAGCAGGTTCAAGCTTGATTATTAGTTCATTTCTAAATCCTGAGAAGTGTAATTATATTCCCAAAGCTTGCAATCGCACCTGTTTTTCCCGTCAAAACCCGAATTTCCATTTTTGAATCCACAAGAACCAAAAATGGAAGTTCATGTGGCTTTAAACGTAGCACCATTGAATGCCCCTCACAAAGACTTGGATTATTTACCTTTAGCTGATATGGATTTTCAAATTAAAGACCTAGGTATCAGTGAGAATCCCCTTCGAATATTTTTTCGCTGCAGAGACAATTATTTGAATGGTTCTGATATTATTGGACTCTGGGAATCCAATATGCCCATGTATCTTCTCCCAGCAGTCCGTATCTTCCCTAAAATCATCCATCTTTGCCATGCCAACTATGATCCTAACCAAAGAGCAGTCTTATCCCGAAATCAAGATGTCCTCTTCCCAATAACTGCTCAATCCATAAATGAGATGCTACATTTCCAACCTAGTCAAGCCCTCACTCCTCTGTACATGGCTGAATTACTTGAGAAGTCTACCCAATTGTCCCATGAAGAGTTAAACCGTCTTTGTCAGAATTTCATGCTGCCATAGCATCAGCCTAAAGGCCCTCCCCCTTATGGCCACACCTATTTTACTGATGAGGGCAGACTTATTTTAAACATGATATTCAATAATGGGTTTTAATACTAGTGAGTTTGTTGACCAATTGACCCTAGTATTATTGTCTATTTTTACCCTGGGATAGCCTCCTGCTGTTAAGTATGACTTTGCATCTTATATTGTTGACAAAATCCATGATCAATTCATGAGATTTGGAAATGAGAGGGTATTCAAATATTCTTCCTTCATATATCATCTCATGATATACTATCAGTCAGAAAGTTTTCCTTTCCATATTCAAAAACTTGATGCTAAAGGAAACCCTAGGTCAGTTACCTTTTGGTCCACTATCACCCATCATTCTTCTGATTCTCCTTACTCCTACAATGAATTTATTGATCTGTTTGTACATCCAGCAACCACTTTGTTAACTGGAATTTCTCCTCCCAGAGTCAGTAATGAAATCAAGAGGATCCTTCAACTCTCAAAACAATATAAAGTGGGAGATTGGTACTTATATCAGAATTATACTGAAATTAGGATTTATGGATGTGAATTGTGTCCATTCAAGTTACCCAGATATGTTCCAATGAGACTTTTTGCACTTGAGTATTTCAGACAGATGAACAATTCAGATATAGTTCATTTCTGTAATGCCAAGAAGAAGGCGCAACTCAGGATAAAGAGCCAATTAGGTCCCTTTGTGTGTAATTCTAGGGAAGCTGGGAAAGAAGCCAAAAGGATTTTAGAAGACTAACTCAAATTACAAAAGAGTTTCTACTGGGCACCCTATGATCCATATAGCTTTATTTGTGACAGAATAATGAAAAACAAATTGTCTCCATACATTCATTTTAGGATGCCAGAAATTGAACAATATGTAGGGTGGAAGGAACTTTGGTAGAGCAAGATAGTGAGCAGGTCAATATTGATAATGTAATAAGAGACCTTGAAAATATACTTGACCTGGACTCTCTTGGGCAGGTACAAACAGCAGAACCTTCTTCAGAAGGAACTTCACAACAACATTTGCAGGAGATCAGTACAGTGGCAGTAGAATCAAAAGGAAAAGAAAAAGAACCAGACATACAAGTAATTGAAAAGTTCACAATGACAGAGCAACCAGAGACATCCAAAGAACAAGGTCAGGCACAAATCTCTCCTGTTCAAACCAATCCAATAGAAATGTCAATTTTGCAGACTCCATTAAATCTGGAAAAGGGAAAAAGGCGAGAAGTTGAAGTTGCTACCCCTTTCATTGGATCTTCACAACAGCCTCAGGCCAAGAGACAGAAATTGAATACTCATCCAGAAGTAGAGTCTATTGATGAAATCCTTGATAGTGAAGGACCAGAACAATTGAGCAGTCAACAAATAGGAACAGTCAGTGAAGCATCCACTACCTCACAAAGAAAAAAGTTACAGAAGCAACAGAGTATTGAAATATCTTCTTTCAAAATACCAGTTAAAGATACAGGAGATATAAAGAAGAAATTTATCAATATCAAGGCCAGGAATGATCCACTGAAAATACAAGTATATAATCAATATCTGAAAATGGCTCCAAAGAATCAAGAAAGATTGATGTCAGCTTTTGACATCCAACAGGGCAAAATGTTAATGAGCCATTTCAAACCCAAGGTGCAACAACCCCAAACAGCTGCTTATTATATTAGGACAAACTTTGAAGTCCTAACAAAGGATATCCATCCTTTAGATCAGATTGAGTTATATAAGCAGACTGGTGAAATGATCTATTCTACTTTGACTGATAAGGCAATGGCAGCTCACAAGTTACAGGACTCTTTGGAGAACACCAATACACAATTGCAGCTTGAAAAGGCTTCTTCTCAAGCCAAAGATAATAGGATAAAAACATTGGAGGAAATAATAATTGGTTTGGGACACAATCCAAAGGATTTCAAAGGTATATAAGCTCTAATCAAGAAAAAATATGATGACATTGCTGCTTTGAGAAAGCAGTTGAAATTGCCAGCCTCCAGACATCCTCAAACTAAAGAAGTAATAAAGAAGAATTCTGAAGAAGAAATGATGGAGTTGCTCTTAAAAATGAATGAGCATCTGATTGAAACAGAAAAAGAACTGGAACAAGCTTTAAAAGACAAGCAGTCCAATGTTCCAGTGTCTACAGCAGTGATTATCACAGGTACAACAAGTCAACCAACAGGTCAGCCAGCAGAGCCATCACAGGTGAATACTTCAAATTTGAGTACAGAAGAATTAATAAAGCAAATGAATGACTTGAAAATACAAGTAACAGAACTTCAACACACAAAGTTACAGCTTATTAGTTTGGAGAAGAAATATGATCTTTCAAAAATGACTGTTACTGACAAAACAAGAGAAGTCAAAAAGTTGGAAAAATTGGTTAGTTTGGAAAGGGATCTCACATTGGAGAAACCTTTAAGAGAAATAAATGACATTATTTGGGATGATATTATTCAGTCAATAAAAGATATCTGGTCCTAAATCCAGATAATATACGAGCAAAATGATTTGGTCAAAATAGCTCTGGATGAAGTTGAGAATACACGAGCAGAATTAGGAAATAGGCCTGAGGAAGCCAATCAGCTCATACAATTCCTAAACACCCAAACCAGACAACAACTTGCAGATGTGGGTATTCAGGACAGAACTGCAACAATCTTGGAGATAAAAAGAGTTTTTACTAAAAGAACTCTTATGCAAAATTTAGAACGAAGGTGTTTTGACATGCAAAGTGAAATCATGGCTTTCAGAGAAAGGTTTAATATTTTATTGAATAAAGGGTTGCCCAGCCCTATGGTTTCGGAAGATAAAATAATGGACCTGGAAACTTATGTCAAGAAATTGGACATACATGCTCACAATCATTTCATTGCTAGTTCCTCAACCATTTCAGCAGAAGCAACATTACCTACAGGAAGGAATCTTCATGACAGATTAGAGAATTCGTTTTATCTTGAACATGAAGTAAGACATTTGTTTCCTAATCAGCCTAACTTCTTCAGATATACCAAGGCTGATGAAACATTAAGGAAGCTTCAACGGACCAAAATAGAAGAAGATAAATGGTGGGAAGATTTGTTGGAACTTTTGTAAAATTTGTCCTTATATCAAATTTTGCCTATTTACTACAGTATAAGGGATAAAGGGACAAACGAAGGTCAAAGAGTATCAGTTCAGTTGAAAGTGTATCAGTAAAAACAAAGAGTATCAGTGAAGCAAGTCAGTTATAAAAAAATTATTGAAGAGGACAACGAAGAGCTAAAATATAGGTCCAGCCTCCAGCTCATTCTTGAAAGGAGGGAACAGCACAACATCGGTTACTTCTTGTCTTATCCATGAGACCATCTGTCTCTATTTTTATTGTAACTTATTGGTGATTCATCTTAGATTATATCTCGTTTTGTTAAGAGATATTTTGTATGATTTTTTGTATAAATAAGCCCTCAATCGGATTATTGAGGGTGGATTCTTATACTCTGATGTAACATTGAATATTTTGGAATAAAGAGCTTTTGGAGAAATTTTTCGTGGCAAAAATGGACAAGGAATTGAGGCAGAAGACTTTTCTCAGGATTCATGTGTCGAATGAAGGATCAATAAGTCATCTCTATCCCATGTTTAAAGTTTTACATTTGTTTATGATATCATCTGTGTTTCATTATCTTGATAATTAACGAAAAGGATTAAATCAGAAAGTACTTAGGTGTAATCTGATTTCAGTCGTTATTATTTTAAATGTTTTCCTCTAAACTGGTTTAAACAGCGAATTCTTGATTGCTCCTGTTTGTCTAGTTCATACATATTTGGTTATTTAGTAAAGAATACTTAACTGCTCTTTATTGATAATCAATTTATTTCTCTTCTCTTGAATGTGTTGAAAGATTCTTGGTTTCCTTTCATCCATTTGAATTCCATTCCATTCACTTAGATCTATAATTGTTTCTAGTTTGATTATCTTGCCCTGATAAACTATCTTCTGTTGAAAAACTTAAGCCAGTGCAGCCAATCCCTTGACTCCATTAGCCCAATGGACTAAAACTACTTGATCTCAATCTTAGCTAAAGAATTCCATCAACTCAAACAAAATCAAAACCCCTGGACTTTACAACTAGCCTAATATCCTCTAAAACAAAGCTAAATTTTATAGAGAGAGCCCTCTCTGGGTACAAATTGGCTAGATTCTGTACCTGAAGGTTGGTTTGTGATTACCTCGGACCCCTTTCCTCTTCCAGCAACTTCAAGGAAAATCTGAGTGATAACAGGTGATACTACAGAAGCTAGCCCATCTGTCAATGTCAACTACAACCCCATTAGTAGTCATGCTCTTGGGGGTCCTACACCCTCTACGGACATTTACCCAGGGGGGAAACCTTCTCTCACCGATCATGCTGGCCCACATACTTTATACGTTGAGATGAATATTTACCAGATTCAAAAACCTCTACAACATAATCCTTATATGCGGGGACCTCACGGTTGTTCCAGTAGCTCTCCTACCTATGACCCATTTATTCAACTCCAGAATCCATTTCTATCTTCACATAATTTACCAGAATTAGCGGAGCTGACTGAAGACTCCATTCGACATGATCCTTGGTGTCCACCTATGCCTGAAAATTTATTGTCCGATATCTTGAATTTTGAAGGAAAGTCTGGAGAGAATCCATCCACCCATATTACCACTTACCATTTGTGGTGTTTGTCAAACAATTTAGTGGACGATTCAATCAAATTACTCTTGTTCCAACGTACATTAATTGGAGATGTTTCCAAATGGTAAATTGAACTAGACACCGGATCTTATAGTGATTTTTCATCCTTGGACAAAATTTTGTTGGCCCATTTGTAGTTTCCTACGAGATATGCCATCGATTCTAACATTTTGTCTAACTTTAAACAAGACGATTCCACCTTAATTTCTGATCATATCCATGAGTGGTGATGTCGTAAGAGGTTGGTTAGAACAAAATTTCCTAATGATATATTATAAATAAGGTTCATTCGATCATTACAACATCAAATTTCCAAAGATGTCTCTATGTTTAGAGTTGTTACACAGGAAAAAGCCATCTTAGTTTCCCAAAAATTTGATTTGATTTATTCTCAGTCAGGCGTGTTTTATGAAGTACTCCCAAATGCTTCACAAAATTCCATTGACCCACCTAAACCAGCTCCTACCCCACACATTAATGTTGTGATTGGGTCTGTTTTCGATTTTGTTAGCCAACATATTGCCCAACTTGGGAAATTTATTGTTACAACGCAAGCCCCAACAAGTGCATCTGGCTCTACAAAAGCACCTCCTTCTTAGCAGTAAATATCAATGTTATTATAGTGAAGTCAAAAAAACTGAAGAACAATGAAAAACTCATGGTAAAAAGAACAAGAAAAATACACAAAAGCGTTAAACTACTCAATATCCTCAACCGAACCCACCTAATCATGGAGGGGGCACATCTGAGCATCATTGTAAGATTAAGTTCCCTTCTAAGATTTCTCAAGGTGAGTATTTGATTCATGAGTTCCCTAAGATGGATGAAGTTCATAGGCATCTTGCACCGCCACCTGCTACACAATAGACTATTGTTTTAACTCATCCATTTTTTGCAAAACCTCCAACTATGCAAGGGGGAAATGAGGGGTTGTTTTTCAATCTTGCAAATAATTCGTCTGTCTCTATGTGCAAAAAGAATTTCAATGCGACCACATGGGCTAAATATTATGATGTTCCTGAGTCGAGTTCTTATTTTAAGGACTCACCCACTCCATCTCCCTCCACTAGACATCTCATGTTAGATAAGCCTGTGGAATTTGTTTATCGCCCACCTAACGGTGTCGTTCATAAGACAACACACAATCCATCTACCCGAGCTGCTCAACACTAAAATATTGTTGAAGATCTAACACAATATCCTAGCGCCATGTTTTCCTTGGAGGTCTTACAAAGATGTCCTTACAAATGCAAGGATTTGTTGTCTGCAATCAATGGAGTGGACTCCTCGGATTGGAATCTTATCACCTTTAACGTTGACAAGGTTTCGATTCGACTTTCCCACCAAATCATCTTTCAAATTACCATGTGTTTCTTTAATAAGAATATTCATCGCATATTGATGGATGAAGTCTCTTAAACTTATGTCATGTCAACATCATGTTGGAAAGCTATCGGCTCCTTGGTGCTCGCTAGAATTTGATAGACATAATTTTTTACCTAAGCAAGTTCTTCCCAAATTTTCCATTGATCTAGGAGGTAAAACCATTTATGTCGATGTTGAAGTCATCAATGCCACTTTGGATTATAACTTTCTCCTTGGTCATGGTTGTTTTTATGCTATGACCATGGTTTTTTCTTCGATATTTCATGTCCTTTTCTTTCCCCATGAAGGAAAGATTTTTAGTATTGACAAATTGGACTGTTGTGTACCATTGGCCAAAATTACCACTACAGGGAATTTGGTCCCACTTGTTGGAAACAACTCTAGAAAGTATCAAAGTGTTGGTGCAGGCATGTTTAAAATCTCATCCCTTATTGGTATCTTTCCTCAATTACCAACACTCGACATTCCTTCGTTCTCTTTTAAATCTCCTATGCATATGATCTCTTCCAACACCTTTGGACCCCATAGACCCCCTAATACTTGGGTGTTGTCTCCTGATATTATAGAAGTTGATCAAGCTAGTGAGCCTACTTTGACACCTTTAGTGGAAGATATTTCCTCTCTGGTGGTCCCATTAGTACCTCTCGGCACTACTCAAAAATACAATCACAATATGGAATATGAACAGGTTCCTTTTCCCACACAAGTTGTCATTCAACTTGTTCCACATGACTCACGCGATGACAAACCCCCCTCTATTTGTCAACTTGGAGTTCATGGATATACCCATTGAAAATATTAGGGAGATTATGATTCGCTCTTCCTATATTCTCCCCGATATAGAAGAATCAGTGCTTGACAAGAAAAATCTTGAATCGATCTAGGAGGCATCTCTTCGGCCCACCTTAGAAGTTCCAACCTTGGACCAAGTCAAGTCTTAGGATTCTACTATCAAAATTTCCAATGAATTGCCTACTTCATTACCACTTGTTGACGAGTGTCTGGTACCCCCTTTATTTCTTGATCCTCCCTTATGTCCTCAGGTTAATTTTGAGAGCACAACTATGTTACACTATCCATAGCATGGTCAACCTTTCCGGATTGGGCAGTTTGATTTCCTTTGGCATGGCCCCACATTTGTGACCCATATTGTCCCCTAACCCTCCATAAGTTTGTGTATAGAAATTGTTAGCATGTGGCCATCTACTGGATCCCTTTAGTGTGACCTACTGGACTGTGTTATGCTTGTACATATTGTACATCAGACTGTGATGTTTTTACCCTTTTTTGGTTTGGTGTGTGATGCAAGTATTTTTCATGCCTTATTTATGCCAAAAATTCAAAAAAATTATAAAACTAAAAAAATAAAAAAATATAGTCATGTTTTTACCGAAGGCGTGTTTATGTCTTTCATTATGTGATTTAACCATTGGTCAAGTCTTTTTGCATGGTTTTTATAGGATAGGGTGGCATTTTATTCCGAAATCCTTTGGACCTTGGGTGTGTTTCTCTTGAAATGGCACGTAAGGGTAGGTCACATATTATCGTCACCATATCATTTTTTACTATCAGTGCCATCATTGTGCTTTAGGTCTGACCCCATAAAACTGCGAAATTAGCCACTCTTATTTATGCATGTCGTAGCTTGGTGGTAGAGCCTACCTGATCATGGATGTCGAAGAGTAGCACCTTTCTTATGTATTGGTTTCCATGCAGCCAATTTTACTCCTTTTCAAAATATATCCTCTCCATAACTTAGAATATGAGCCTCATGTCCTCTTCTTCGTCATATTTCTGGTGATACCCTGGGAGGATTCCACACTCTTATCCCTTGTGATTTCCACTCTTTATTAGCCTATTTATGCAATATGATCCTTGATTTCATCATTCCATCATCATCATCTGCTTGGCCTACCATTCACTTTCATTTGGTGTTTTTCCCTTTCTTGGAGGAACCACTGCAATGAGTGGTATTATTAGCCAAACTATTTTCCTCTTTATGTCATGATAAATTCCACCATGATTGGATCTAGTTGCTATCTCTTATACAACTCACCTCTAGGACAAGTTTCCTTTAAGCTCTTTTTAGACTCCTTAATTTAGAAAAAAATGTCAAGTGAAATTGTCTCCTTCAAGCTTGTTAAGTTACTTGAAGGGATGTCTATTTAGTATAGGTTTAACCCTTTTCTGGACTGAGTAAGCTAGTCACAAAAATGTAATACTCTAGTCTACTATGTCTAGATGGTTCTTCCTTGTGTAATTTTATCTCTTTTTCAGGCTTAGGGGAAAAACTTACGAAAAATGAAATTTTAATAAGATAAAGGGTAGGTAACATTCATCTCCATTAGTCATCAAAATGGAAACATAATTCATGTCGCCCTTGAACATGGAACTTGTTTGCATCATTATCTCACACTTCAGTTTGAACTTTCCTAGGAGCTATACCATACATATGAGTTTTTCTACTCCTCAAACTATTTACTCTTCTAGTCATATAGAGTGTATCTCAATGCCTCCTTCATTGTTGCACGATATCACATGGTGCTTCTTATTCATGCTTCCAAGTCCTCTTGTATCATGATACTATGTGTTCAAAGGAAGTCTCAACCTATGTCAGCCACTTGTAGTTTCATGTTGACCTTTTTTAGTCATCCATCCCTATGTAAGTTGTACTTTATCACTTCATGACTTCATCCATCCACTACATCATCCGGGTATGTTCCATGTCGATTAATGAGGGATACATCAAGGCCCTCCTTCGAATAATATTCTCCTATCGACTACAACACATTATCTAGGAGCTTTATCTACGAACCAGTAGTACATTCGAGCTTGCAGACCTTAGTGGTAGGATTCCTCATGATTAATAGGGGGTTTACATCATTGGCTCCTAATTGATCGAGCTCACTGGTGTTCAACTCCATCTCATCTATTTACACTTAATGGACTGTACTTGTTACACCATTTTTTGGTCATCTAACCTATTACTATTAGATGGACCTAAGTACACCATGTAAGACCAATTTTACACTAAGTAAAATTGCTTTCACCATGAAAAATAACTTAGTAAACCACCTTTATTAAGTTGTTTATGGTCTAAATAGGAAACCACATGAGGAAATATTAAATAAATCTACATTTGTTTGATTTTCCTCAAGGAATAGTTAGTTAAAAAGAAGTTTAATTAATATTCCTAGTCATATTTAACCCAAAACAGGGAAACTAATTAGATAAATCATTATTTATCTTATTATTTTCTGGGAATAATTATTTAAACCTTATTTAAATAATATTACTTGTTGAATTTGACTAAATCATTCATTAATAATTAAATAAATCATTATTTATTTGATTATTACTCAACCACATCCTTAAAATGATAAATAAATCATTTATTTCTATATTATTTACAAATAAAGGGATTTGAACCAAGTCAAATTATTTTTCCCTCCAACAAAAATAATAAAATATTCCATAAAATTTGGATCTTGATTTGGTTAATAATATTTTAATTATGCACCAATATCTAGACTAACTCAATGTTTTGTTATAAATAGAAGGGTTTTTCCATTCATTCACTACCTTTTATTGCCTAAAGATCACTCTGGATCTATACTTTTGGTCTGACTTTGATCCACCATCATTATCATATTTTTCTATCTTTTTGCTTGTGAGCTCCCTTTGAGTTCCATTTTTGTCTGGGTTTTCTACACCATCAAGAGAGGGATTTTGGATCTAAAGTGCTAAGGACATACAAGAACCCATCCCATTGAGGAGAACTGGTAACATCCTTCTATGTTTTCCTCCCAGGTGCCATTAATACAAAATTCATTCAACATATTCTTGTCTTGTCTATTGGATGCATGGAGCAACTCTTGTTTTTATTTACTACTTAATGTCTCTTAATGCATAGATCTAGATTTTTGCAGCATTTATCTTGGTCACCTAATTGCAAATCTAAAGATATTGGCATCCATATTTTTTTTTAGGGTTGTTTGTTATGCACAGGTAAAGTGGTATTTTTTCGTACACTTGTGAATAAGATTCATACTAACAACTGGCCACTCCACACGAGTTTACAATTATGACCTCTGTCGTTTTTCATATCCCTATATATCCAACTACTTCAAACCCTAGGATTTCTCTTTAGCTTCTTATTTTACTTTACTTGATGTTGTTTTTAACCTATAAAACCCTAAAACATTAAAAATTCTAACTTCCATGTGTTTTCAGACCTATTGCGCAAGTGACAGGAATCAGTCGCAGCTGAGACGACAAATTCTTCTGAAACTTGCTCCCAAGAGTGTCGGAAGTGTAGGTCACACTTTTTGGGCCAAAACCTACAACTTGAACCTCCAGGGCACAGAAAAAAGGCCTAAAACTGTGACCTCTGTATAAATCAGGTCAGAAACTGCGACCTGGACTTTTTGCGGGAGTTTTTCTGAAAGTTTTCTAGGTTTGGCTAGGCCTCTATTCAGGGTTGTCTGACCTCCGTTTCCACCCGTTTTGGACCTATACTTGTTCTGTTTTACTCATCTAAGTGAGAACCTAGCCCTCTAGGGCTTCAGTACCCTCCACCTTTTGTGGAAGAGTTTTAGCTGTTGCGAGTTGTCTGAAATTTCAGAGTGTTCAACCATTTTTTCAAATATGATACCTTACCTTCAAATCCACTTCAAATTGGCTATTTATCCATTCAAAACACCTTTTTTTAGTTTTGTTTGGGTTTTCCTCTAGGGTCCCCTCCGCTTCCCTCCAAGTTATAGTCTTTCGCCACCTCATTTACAACAATTTTTCCTCTGATTTTTTGTTGTTTTTTTGCACCTATTTCCAGCAGACCTAGCCTTTAGATCCCTATCCCTCCCAACCTTAGATATATTGGATATTTTGGTGCGTTTTGACTAGATTTTTGCCCACCTACAGACTACTTGTTGAGAGGCTCGCCTCCTTGGGTTTATATCATTGCATTATTAGCTATTTAATTTATGTTATTTTAGTTTCATATAGTGTTATCTGCAGGTCTATTTACAATTATACAACACACTTTTTCTTTTTCTCTACAAACGTCTGGGTTTAAAAATAAAAATTTACACACTTTACACATACACCCTAAGTGAAGAAGATCTTGGTTAACACCGCCAAGAAAAGACTTTAACATTGAAATCAATTGATCTTGCACCTCTCTTCCCTTGTTTCAACATTGTAATCAGTTGATCCGGCACCTCTTCGCCCTTGTTGGTCTCTCTTCCCTTTGTATCGTGTTTGTGCCGTCATCATTGCACCGCCAAGGCATTTATCCCGGAGACTTCTTAGCCTTCATCCTCAGTTTTTGGTAGGAAGACTTACTCCTCCACGTAGGATTCGAGTTAGTCCTCCATCGAGTCTGCACTCTGACTCCTCTTCTGGTTCATTCGGTTCCCCTTCTAGTTCCGCCCCCGGTTCTCCCCCTGCCACCTTCACCATGTCTAGTTCAGGACCTAACGCTAGTGGTAGCCCCAGCCCTAATGCTAGGAATACCACTAGTGGGACCGCAATAGGAATTACCTGGGCTGTGCCCTTTCTCCCCTATATGACAGGTCTCGGTCTTCCCAATTTTAACCAATTGATCAATGACCCTATACACCATGATGTTAGTTGGCCTGCTATGCCGACCAAGCTCCCTTCTGACATCCCCAAGTTCAAAGGCCTTGTCTTTCCACATGTGGTGTTCGTCTAACTCCATTACCGATGACTCTGTCTGTCTTTGGTTGTTCCAACGTATGCTTACTGGTGAAGCTTCTAAGTGGTATGTTGATCAGGGCTCATCCTCTCATACCACCTTTGCAACTCTTGCCCAAGCTTTTCTGTCTTATTTACAGCTTCCCCTTCGTTATGACAGTGGTACTGAAATTTTGACTTCTTTCTGTCAATCGTCTGCGACCTGCCTATCCGATCATGTCCAGGAATGGCGGAGAAGAAAGAGCCTATGTCAAGCCCCTACCTTCGAAGACCGTGTTTACATGGACTGGATCCTTAGATCCTTTTTTCCTGCTATAGGCAAAGATGTCACATCACATTTCCCTCAAACTGATGAAGTCGCTCTCCAAATTGCGTTAAAATATGACCTGATCTACGCTTAGTCGGGTTATGTTTATACCATTCTACCTGATCTTCCTAGACCCGGTGGTGCCAACGCACTAGGGGCATCTCATGCCGCCAATGGTATCATTGGAGCTCTCTCTCATCCATACGCTCAGCCTCCCATGGGCTATGGTTTTCCTTAGGGGGGGGTAGTACCTCCTGCACCTTTCCCCCTCCAGGTAGCATGTATCCAGGATACGGCATGCCTCCTCCTTTTTCCCAACCTCCTCTTTACCACAATGTTATCCAACCTCCTTATTATCCGTATCTGCAGCCCGGCGCTCGGCTCTTCCAGCATTAGCACCTCCACCTCCCTCGCCTTCTCAACCCCCGCAACAGCAGCCACTGCCCCCCCAGGGGCAGGTGTATGCACAGCAGGGCGCGACTAATCCTCCTCCCTCCAAAAAGAAGACAAAAGGCACTCAAAATCAATCTTCCCCTGGTAATCCTGGACCTAATCCTCAAAATAATTCTCCCAACATTGCTAACCAGCAATAGGCCACTCAGCCCAAGCAGGACAGGCTTGTTCGCATGAACAAGCCTTGTTCTTGTTGTGGTTTTTATGGTCATTACACAAATGATTGTCCTCTTTTACCATAGATGAAGAAGATGTGGGAGTCTCAAGCAAAATTACAAGGACAACAAGCCTCCCCTTCTGTCCCTCCCAGTGTTGCGCCTAGTCAACTGACTGTGTTTACTAATCCTTTCCCTCAGCAAGGATTCGTGGCTACCTAACCACCTGAAGGTCAGGAGGCCACTCAACCTCCTCCATCTGGTACTTCCAATTACCAGATTATTATAATTAATTCTGACCAACCTATAACTATAGACCTCAACCTTCAGACTCAGCCCGGTCAGTACAACAAGCCTCCCACTACGTCTATCCCCGAGCCACCTCCTTCGGGTTCTACAGAGCCTCTTTCGACAACTAATGGTCCTTTGCAGATCCCTCAGCCTAAGGAAAAGGTTCATACCAATATCCCTAAGGGACCACTACGCTGAAATGCTACTTCTATCGAAGTTGCCCATTCATATAGTATAGTAGATGATTTGGCGCAATCTCTTGCTACCATTTCAATGCTGGAACTCCTCCAGTCGTGCCTTTCACAACAAAAAGATCTACTATCTACCATGGGCGGTGTAGATACTTTCGATGATCGCTTGATCGTCTTCGATGTTGACTAGTCAGAACATCCTCCTCTTCCTGCTTTCGTCGCCTTCCAAATCCCAGTCAAGATCCGGAACGCCAACGTTTCCTGATGTATCATTGATGAGGGGGCATCCACCTGTGTGATGTCCGCTTCGGTTTGGAAGCAACTCGGATCACCTAAGTTGGCCCCTTCCACGATCACTCTTCAAGCATGGGATGGCCATGCTTCACATCCCATTGGCCTATTCCGAAATTGTCCTATTACTCTTGCGGGCAAGACTGTTTGCGTTGACGTAGAAGTCATTGATGCCCCCTTAGATTACAACATTCTATTGGGTCGAAGCTACACCTATGCGATGTCTGATGTCCCATATGCGGTTCACTGCAAGATGTCCTTCCCTCATAACGGAAATATAGTCACCATTGACTAGTTGACATATTACGAACTGAAGTCTCAGACCTCCCCTGAGTCCATAATCTCTTCGGTGGCCAAAAATCAAACCATCGATTCCTTGACCAATGTCTCACCCGGAGTCTACAAAGATTCCTCTTTTCTTGGTACATTCCCTGGTCTTCCTCCTCCTGTCTCTGATCCCAACTCATCGAATTTTTGCATGATGCAATCGTCTCGGGCTTCCCTCAAGTGGCCCGCTTCGGCTATTCAGCAGCCTCGCCCTCCACAGCCTACTCCTAGCCCTTCGATTCAACCTTCTAGACCTCCTCCTCCTGGCCCTTCACCTACAGCTGGTATCCATGAGCATCTCTACCCTCTTGGAACGGTCCCTCCAGGCCTTAACCATCTCGGAGCCATCCCGCCTGGCCATTACTCCTCCGATCAGATACCATTCCTAGCTCCCCCTCCTGGAGTGTTCTCGGTACCTGTCATGGCCACCCTATCTCTTCCTAAACTGACCCTGGGGATTCCCATCTGGTACCTCGATCCCCCAACCGCTACCCCACCTGGTCAACCCAAACCTTATCGTGCTTTGACCCTAGTTCAACCGGTCCCTATGACTTCTCCCGCTGCTACAATGCCTCAGCCACCTTAACAGGAACCATCTCTTGTTGCGACCACTTCAGGTAAGAAGGGAAAAGCTCGCAAGAGGGCATCAAAAGACAAGGCTGCCCTGACTGACCCTACTCCTCCTCCACCTCCAAAGCCTTGTGCTTTGTGGGATGTCATCGGTCATGCCATCTATACCTGTCCTGAGTTGACCCGCATCATGCCCATGGTTAGTGTTGCATTCCCTAAGTCTATGGTCCCTAAAGCCTCTGTTTCTTCCTCGACTGTAGCCAAGAACTCTAAGACTATCCACACCAACCAACCCTATGCTTTGTGTGATCTCCATGGCCATTATTCCTACCATTGCCCCCATATTACGCATTACCACGCCTCTTTAGAGGTAGTTTGGGAGTACGAGGTTGAACAGAACCAATCCGCCTCTCCCATACTTGCACAGTATGCTACGAGCTAGCTTTAGGATTTACCCGCTCCCATTGACATTCCCCCTCCTAATGTCAAGATGATGGAGCTTGCGGCCACCATCCTCTACCTATCATCATTCATGAGACCCTCGGTGGAAAATCCCTCTAAGACTTCCCCTTCTGTTTCGCTCGACCTCCCTTCAGCAATCACCCTGGCCTCAACATCGGTGGATCCTTCATCTACTTGTTTTTCTGTCACCCCTTGTGATGATGCGCATGTGAACCTCTCTTCTCATGATGATGAGTCAGGTAGCTTCGCCGCGTCAAGTGGTCTTTCTTCCACCAGTCACCCCATCTTCTATTACTATGATGAAATTATGGAAGTAGTCACCACCCCTGACTTTATCAATCCCCCCTTACATCGAACCCATGACTTCAAACCACATACACCTTGTGACCATTACATTGACACCCAATGTTTGTGTAAGGGGGCACCCATATTTGAGAGACAAAGAGAACCAATTCTCCACAACTCTCCTAGTGTATATGGCCATGTCGACTCTAGTACCCTTATTCTTCCCCATTTAGAAGAACCTCTTAAGTCCCATATCACGTCAGATCACTCTAGGGATGATACCCCTCATCATTCCTTCATCTTACATCAGCAACCCAGTCCCCTAGACATTATTGTTGACCAACCTGTGGGTTTTCTAGGAGATCACCATTTCATTATCTTCAAATCCTCTCTTTGGGATAGTGACACTATGTATTCCAACCCAGAAACTTAAGTCCATTTGCTTCATATATGCAGTACCAAAAGAGATTGGTAATCCTCCATTTCCTTTCTCGAACTGCATAACCATAACGAAAAAAAATGGCGCACCACATCATAAAAATGTGTTTAGATTCCCCTTTTTCTAAATACATTTTGGCATTACCATAACATGCTTGGGGGCACCTATGCCCCTCAACCATAAAAAATCCCAGATCTCAACCAAAAATAGTACTAAAACCCTCTTTCTCTGACAGGTCGCACTTTTCAGGTCATTTCCTGGGACAGGTTGCATTTTTCTGCCCAGTACCTGCTACCCAGGTCATAGAGCAGACCCCAAAAAGTGTGACCTGGCTTGTTCATGAGCTCTAGGTACCTAAACTGAAATTTTGATCCCCTTAATTGAAAAAGTAGGGTTAGGCATCTTACCTGCAACTTACGGATCTTGATTCCAACGGTACATTTTTCTGCTACGATCACCGCAAGATTTAGGGCTTTCTCTCCTCTCTATATTCACCACAGATACACTCACAAATGAGTTAATTTGGAGGGAAACTGCCTTATCAAAATAAAAACCCCGGATTTTTCTTTCGCTCGATGCGGCCAAACCATAGTTCAGTTTGAAAAACCATCTTTACCGTTGGAAAGCTCTCACCGAGCCCTAAAATGGGTATCTGTTAGTTTTTTATGATTTGATACTTCACCATGACACATTTTGTCCAAGAAGGGTCACTTCACCACTCCTCAAAATCAAATTTCCTCACTTGCAACACTTGTACTTGGGGCATCACTTTGCATCCATACTTGTCCATGCCCGTGTTAATTTTCGTCGCGAGTAACCATCTTGTACTCATATTTTTATGGTCCCCATTGGACCCTTTCTGTGTGGAAACATCATCGAGTCACCCTTGTTTAGAGCATCTGAGTTGAGTCATCATCACATCCATGGAGTCTATCCCTAGTCCCTTTGTATCCCGCTATAGTCCTCCATCCTTCATTGCTTGGTTCCTCTCTCGTGTCGCACATCATGGCCTTTAGTCCTACTATCCCCTATCCCCTTTGATATTGTGTCAGTCGCTGCCAGGTCATCCATGCTCTTTATTCTCTAACAAGGGAAGTCGTCCGTCTGCTACTCAATACCCCCCATTTCATCATCATCCCTGGTGTCAGTCTGTCAGTCGCTCTACTATTTTCTCTCATGCCTTAGTTGAGGATCCCTTATTGCCTCACCTATGGCGGAGCTCCTTCTGTCGACATCAGATCATTCATTCCAGAAGACAGGTCTAGAGGGCGGTGTACCTTGGTTCCAGCTTCCACTCTTGTTCGATGCCTCGTATCAGGCAAAGGAACTCCTTATTGCCCTTTCACTTCATTGTTTCTCAGCTCCAGCTCCTTTTAGCATGATCGATATCCGTATACTTGATGGTTCAGTGATGCAACAGATGATACCGGCTATTCCCGGGTGTGTGAGATATATTTCATCCCTCATGAGAGGGTGGCCCTACAAGTAGCCCCCAACATGCCCAAATGACCTCTTCATTACCGCCTTTGATGCAGCTCCATATATTTGATGATGTCGGCCTTAGCCGCTTGCAGCGCCTTTTTGCTTTCATGTATCAATCAGATTTTCAGAGCCCTTTCCTGTTTACAGGGGCATTTGGGTTGTATTTGTATCTCATGTACTCAGATATTATTGTATAAGTCCTAGCTATTATCCCAGGCACAATATTTATGTGGGATTCATTATCATGTTTTTACCTGAGCTCATGTTTATGCCAGCATGTACTATATTTCTCAGTCCCTTGTTTACTGGGCACATTATTCTTTGTACTTTGTCTCGGCAGGCATATGTATGCCTCCCCCGCCGCCTATAGCACAGATACTCACTCATAAAAGAGACTTGTCGCACCTGTAAGTCTCGCCTCCTCAGGGTCTAGTCCTTTAGTGCTTCGGTCTACCTTATATTTCTCTCTCTTTGACTTCCCCTTCGGTGTCTAGTGATTGAGTTCTTACAACGTACTTCGGTCATACGATTAGCTTCTAACGCTCGCACATTTGGGGGCAATCTGTTACACCATTTTTTGGTCATCTAACCTATTACTATTTTATGGACCTAAGTACACCATGTAACACCAATTTTACCCTAAGTAAAATTTCTTTCACTATGAAAAATAACTTAGTAAACCACCTTTATTAAGTTGTTTATGGTCTAAATAGGAAACCCCATGAGGAAATATTAAATAAATCTACATTTGTTTGATTTTCCTCAAGGAATAATTAGTTAAACAACAGTTTAATTAATATTCCTGGTCATATTTAACCCAAAACATGGAAATTAATTAGATAAATCATTATTTATCTTATTATTTTCTAGGAATAATTATTTAAACCTTATTTAAATAATATTCCTTGTTAAGTTTGACTAAATCATTCATTAATAATTAAATAAATCATTATTTATTTAATGATTACTCAACCACATCCTTAAAATGATAAATAAATCATTTATTTATTTATTATTTACAAATAAAGGAATTTGACCCAAGTCAAATTCTTTTTCCCTCCAACAAAAATAATAAAATATTCCATAAAGGTTGGATCTTGATTTGGTTAATAATATTTTAATTATGCACCAATATCTAGTCTAACTCAATATTTTGTTATGAATAGAGGGGTTTTTCCATTCATTCACTACCTTTTGTTGCCTAAAGATCACTCTGGATCTATACTTTTGGTCTGACTTTGATCCACCATCATTGTCATATTTTTCTATATTTTTGCTTGTGAGCTCCCTTTGAGTTCCATTTTTGTCTAGGTTTTCTACACCATCAAGAGAGAGGGATTTTGGATCTGAAGTGCTGAGGACTTACAAGAACCCATCCCATTGAGGAGAACTGGTAACATCCTTCTATGTTTTCCTCCCAGGTGCCATTAATACAAAATTCATTCAACATATTTTTGTCTTGTCTATTGGATGCATGGAGCAACTCTTATTTTTATTTACTGCTTAATTTCTTTTAATGCATAGATATAGATTTTTGTAGCATTATCTTGGTCACCTAATTGCAGATCTAAAGATATTGGGAACCATCTTTTCTATTATGGTTTCTTGTTATGCACAGCTAAAGTGGTTTTTTTTCGTACACTTGCGATTAAGATTCATACTAACAGTACTAGGTACCTTGGCTTCCATTTTCCTAATTAGTGAATTCCCTTACATACGTTACTATTTTACCTCATTGAATGGTAATCAGACAGTCTCTACCATGCACGACATCAACACATCTATTTGCATGTTGTATATTTGTACCATCAGGGTTTTTTCGAAGTCCTTGGGTTACAAATTATGGACATATTACTTTTAAATGGAACCCTTCCAGGTTGCATTAGAGTTGTATCATTTATGTACCTTGGGGACTATTCTGGGGCACCTCCTCTCTATTATGTGTCTGTAACCCTACCGATGTATACTGTAACATAAATCCAATTTATATTTGCTACAGCTTATGTTCTATCTGATGAGTCACATGGATCCACTATGTATTCTTCGTGGCCATGTCTTAGCATTTCATGGCATGGATCTGTAGTGTGTGTTTTGGCGGCAATGTTCAGTATTTATTTATGCCTGAGCATGGGTATGATTGCCTTGTGGATGCTATCAACATAAATGAGACTTCAACATTTTGTGTCTTCTGATCCAGATTCTTTTATTTGTATTCTTCCTCCTATTTTGACCTTTGAGCTCTATTGTAATGCATTTTGGTTATCATTTTTTCTTATGACCTCATGCATTAGGGGGCATTTGTTATAACCCAATTTTCCACTGCATTATAGTTAGTGTTGGCAATATGTTGTCCTTGATGGCAACCTACCTGATGAAGTTTTCCTTGATGTAAACCTACTTGATGAGTTTCCTTTTGATAAGAAACCTATGTGTTAAATATGGAAAAATTATGTTTCTTCAGGTCAGTTCAGATGTGACGGAGAAAGGAATTCCACTAAGTGCCAGAAAAATGAAACAGGAAATGTTTCTCAATGTATACGCAGGTTTGATGAAGGCAACTTGCATATGGAGGAAATGTATACGCTACTTGGTATATAGGAAACCCACGTACACATCCATAATTAGTATATACATAGCTTTGATGATGAGAAGTCGCATATACACGTAAGTACGAAGAAGCAAAGTCGCGTATGCCTTTTGCGCTCTAAAATTATGATACCAAGGGGCATTACCATGGTATTAGCCCACAGTATTGAGCTCTATATCGTCTATTTGATTTCGTCCAAGAATAACATTGAAACTTGTGTGGTTTTGGATCATGGTATTGATAATGGCTAATCCTATATAATGTGAGGAAGATCATAGTGCAAGTGTGTGCGTGTGGAAGGGTTGTCACTGAATACTTCTCTTTAAAGAATATCTGCATGGGTTGAACTTTGTTTTATTGGAAGATCTAAATATATGATGCACCCTTGGATACAATGATGAATCAAGATCTCTAGACCTGAAATGACTATGTAATTGCATGATCTAATGATGAGATGTTTGGATCTGTGACCTGTCGCATGTTTGCTGAAGTGAAGTGAAGAAATCTGGGTAAGATTATAGATTTGAAATATTCTGCAAAATTAATATTTAGAGATCTATATGCTAGTTCACCTCAGTGAAAGCGTGTATATACGCAGCTTTGTCTTAGGAAAAGCATGTATGGAAATCAGGGTTTTTTAAAGCTTACTGCAAATGTTATATGTTTATTTCTGGTGTATTTTTGTTGCCTGCCAATGAAGTCTTCATATAGATCTAGGTTGTTTGAATTCTACATATGCTGCTAAGTTGAATATGTACAAATCTGATCAATGAGTGAGTAAATATGCTTAATGATGTCTCACTGGTTAAGGGTTCTGCAATATTAGAAAGGTACCTGACTGAAAACCTTAGATCTGGTTCTGAGACTGATCATATTCTATAAATTTAGTATTCGCATACCTATACGCAGGTTGGTGTGAGGGAAAGCGCGTATACACGCGCATTCACTGAAGTAAAGTAGTGTATGTATTTTATGATAATGAATGTTCAGGATTGAGACTGATTCTGAAGTATGGGTTTATTACTGTGTTATGGTTACAAATCTCACTGTTCTGATTGAAGTTTGGGATTTTGATGATCTTTATGATGAGTTGTGTTGAAGCTGTGGGATCCAGTGTGAAAATTGTTGAAACGTGGTCTACAGTAATTCTGAGGGTTGAAGCCTTCAGTGTGGAAGTAGAAGATGGTGTTCTAATCAGGGGGTTGAAGCTCCCTTCCAATAGTGGCTGCTAAACGAGATCAGGGGGTTGGATCTCCCTTGCAGTACCAGCTGAATAACGAGATAAGGTTGCAGCCTTCTACAGGTAAATGCCTGCGTACTGATATGAGTCTGCATCAGTACAATATTGTAAGCAATTTTCCATATAATAAATATTGAAGACAGAGACGACAACAGCGATGGTTTTCCCCCGAACTGGGTTTCCACCTTAAATCTTGGTGTTCATGTGTGATGCTCTTGTTTGATGATTTATCTTGCTATTACTGCACATATTTATTGTTTAACTATCTGATGCATAACTGATAAGTTGAGTTAAAGATTTTTTGTAAAATTTTATCTAACAATAAAGTTATCTCATTATACGCAAGTTTCTATTTGTATATCAGCGTGTACATGTGATTTGGGTTCATCAAAGTCACGTATAGAATTCAGTAAAGAAAATTAAAAGTATTTAGTGAACTATAAATACTGACTCACCCCCCCCCCCCCCTTCTCAGTATTTTTCCCAACAGTTAGAGAAACCCAAGTTCAACTTACCTTATTTTTTAGCTAAAATGCATCCCCTTTTCAGCTTTTCTTTTAATTATGTGAGATTCATCCCATGTTAGAAAAATGAAATTACATAATCGAGCAATTTCTCATAATTATTTGCCGAAAATTTATAATTATGAGATAATAATTATTTGTAATTGAGATAATTAAGAAAAAACTCATAATTGTGAAAAAGGTTTCTAGAGTTTGTCACTCCCAAGGATACCAAATTGACCTACTTGTGTATGAGTTGGTTGGGGGTCCATTATTGTAGAATTGTCCTATCTTCTCAAGCCCCTAAGTGCCTAGATACATTCTCCCAGAGGATAGAATAAACCTATATAATCTCACTAAGAGAAAATGGAGGGGGAAGAGTGAGAATTATATTGAGATGTTGCTACCTTAATTCAAATATTGAGAGACATACTTTTTTTTGAGGTCATATTTCTCAGAGAGGGGGAGAATCTGCCAGATTTGGGAGAGGAGATATTATGCTTGAAGGTACACTTGTACTATTTTACTATTGATTAAAATAGAGATATATGTTCCTTTCCTTTCATATTTGTACTTGTAGCTATTTTTTCATGTTATTGTTTATTTATTTGAATTAACAATCTTCTGTGGAAGATCACTTGATGTCCTTGTTCGTTTGTTCTTATGTGCAGGCTCAGATCATTAGCAGAAGATAAGGATCTCCTAGTTGGAGTGAGAGGATTATGCACTAAACACAAGAGCCTTCACCAATTTGCAAGGATACCGGGTGTTGGTTCAAAGCCTATAGAAATAGGGAATGTTTGATTGCTTGCTTGTATGATCATATGCTTGGGGATTTTATCTTGTATCGATTAGCCATATTTTTTTTCTTGTCTAGTAATCCTAATAGGGCATAGTATTACATAGTAATGGCTCCTTGCATGTACAATTTACTGCAACATAATAGATCCTTGTGATGTTGACTTCATGTTCCATTATTGGGGCTAGTGGTCCGTTAATGATGTATGTATGATTGGAACTTTCACTTAATAAAAGCTCAGAGCCGAGACATTTTCATTCATATGTTGTAAATATAATAGGATTGTTATTTTTGTGCTTGCGATGTATGTTATTTCACTTACGCTTATGCTTAAAAACTATTTCGTTTGCATTGGTATGAATCTTGTTGAATGCATTTTTTTGTATTATTTCATCATTGTTAACTTGTGAATTATTTCGCATATTACCTTGTGATGTCTTTATGCTAGTGTGTTCCTTCCAAGCTACATACTATTATCGACTTCTAAGGGACTCATTCATTTTCCCTTCCTCTGTTTTAACCTTAATGCACCGCACTTGACTTTCCAAAAGGTTACACACATATTCTCACCAAAGCCACCATACGTCACTGTATATGTTATTGTATCCAAGGCATATCATTAATACCCACTGCATCGACAACCAGATCGTATTCTGGATGGGTCTCCTATACAAAATGGTGTGAGGTCTAATTGGGACTTCATATTGGGGAAATTCCTTGAATTTTGGTGTGTCTAGCACGAAATTGTCAACTGTTAGCCATCAGTATTTTTTACATGTTAGTGATGACTATATCTACAGCTGAGTTTTCTAGAAACTGATTTCCTTATGTTAATATGTCATCTAGAAAACCCTCCTAAAACTTTTTCGCCCCTTCTACTTTTCAGTCCACCCATGTCAAAATCAAAACCTCATTATCACTATCCTATCTAGCTTCAGCCCTATTGGTCTGCCCATCAGCTCCAAAAGGAAAAGTCCAAGTCTGTTTCAAGAGTCTCCCCTATGTTAGGAAGTGGCGCTTTAAGACATTTTACCCTTGGAAATCATCAAAAATCCAAAAAAGCCTCCATCTGCTACAGACCAATCATGACCAACCTCCTACTCTGCAAATCAAGTTGATCACAGCTCTAAGTCGCGCCACTTATATCCCTAGGTCTCAGCACTGCATGAACCACAGTCTCAAGCTGATTAGTAGGTGTTTCACAGTGTTTTTATGGATTCTACAAAGACAGGAAATATAACTTCATCTCAGGAGTAAATGCTTGAATCTACAGTTAGAGGAACAACTGCTTATAAATGTATCATGAGCCTGAGATATATCTGCAAAACAGAAAGTCACTCATCAAGACCTTGCAGTTTTCCTTCCAGCATGAAAATCACAGTAAGAAAAGGACACCACTGTCTCAGCAAACTGGTAAATTGTCATGGCCCAGAACCTCCTTCATTTACAAGCAGAGGGTTAGGGCGCCTCCTTCATCTATAAGCAGAGGGCACTAGCCAGTATTGACTTTAAAGATTGCAAAAGTCCAGGTTTTCCTTTTACTGAACAGTGAAACAATATCTCCAGGTTTTATGAATGTGAGTGATGATCATAACAGGGATAGAGTTTGAAATATGCAAGTTCAAAGGAAAACAGAGTTTGGTCTGATAAAGGAGGTCATTTGAAGTTTCAAATCATATGAATTGTTAAACTTTAGAAAGGCATATCATGAGTAAAAACAATTCTAATCATAGGAAGCTTGTTTTCCCCACAAAAACCAAATTGAAGAGATGCTGACAGATCATGTCATCACCTAGGCAGAAGAAAAGTTGTTTGTTTTTCAAAGGGTGCTGACCTCCATAGTCACAGAGATTATCTTTCAAAAATCTGTCATAAGTTGACTAAAGCAAATAATGATATTTCAGTCACCCTCAGAGCAGTGCAGGGAGACAGTGACACTTTGGCTAGGGTTTTTCTGAAGCACAGTGATGATTGCAAGCAGAGGTGCTAGTATTGATGTTTTTCAAGTGGTTTGCTTACCATCACATCCAGGGAAAAGCTGTGTCAAACAGATTTGTCAAACAACCTTCAGATACTTTACCTGATGAAGAGCCTCCTCCATTTATGAGCAGATGGCCAAAGCATTGGATGTTGTTGAAGACTGATTGGTCAAAAGGTGCAGTGGAAGGATACAAAGAAGGAAAATAGAAGTCATCACACAGGTAAAAGATAGTGTTTCTGATTCAAAAGTATTGGTTTTCCTATTCAAATGGAAATGTCTGTCAAACTATACCTATAGTGGACAGGAGACAATATTGAATATATGCAGGTCATTGATACAAAAAAGGGGCAGTTTCCTTAGGGGAAGAGGCCACACAGTCACCTCACTGTCACATGCCAAGAAGTTTAAAGGGAACTCCTCTTAAGTAAACAGAGAAATATAGTTTGAATGGATGCAACCAAAAATGGCACTTACAATCCAAAGAGAAGCCTATAAATCACCAAGAAGGTAAAATAGTGAACAGAATTGAGCTATGGAATGGTTCTATTACAAAAAGGTCAATACACTGGTCAAAGCAAAATGATAACTGTGTATCAAAGAACCCTGTTTTTCTTGCTTCACAAGCTTATCCTTTCAGATATACACCCAAGATGGACATGGTGAATAGGTATACAATTTTATGAATAGGCAAAAGGAGTTTGTTTTGATAAACTGTCACTGTTTAAATGATTTAAAACAAACACAGTTTTTCATCATTCTGAAGGACATATATAGCGCAGATGATACACCTATAAGCAAGAAAGTATGTTGAAAGGGTGAGCTTTTCCTAGATCAAGTCCAAGAAGACCAGTAAACCTGGCACCTGTTGTAGATAAAGGTTGAAGAAGCTATCAAAGACCAAGGACTGTCAAAGCAAGTTGACAAAACAAGCCCTGTCCTTCAGAAACAAACCAGTATTCAAGCATTCTCTTGACAGTGTTAAAGAGGGGTTGTTTTACATCATAAATATTACCAGCATCTTTAAAAAAGTGGCAGAGATGATGTGGAAGATATGGAAATATTTTTCAAAGTGAGAAGTTTGGTGTTAAAATGTCACCCAAAGAACAAAACCGGAAATCACTTTTCAGACACCGGTGCATAAGTGAGACAAGGTTCTGGTTTTTAAAGCCATTTTTGTTTTTATAAAGAGGTTCAGGTAGGAGATGCACCGAGGATATTCAAAAGGATCAAAAAGACTGTGAAAAATTTGCAAAAAAGCCAAACCAAAATTCCACTTTACATTTAAAAACAAAGTGACCATTGAAGAATTTAAAGTGACATATTAAGGAGTGAGGTCGAGGGTGATTTCATCATTCTCAAACTGCAAACAAAGTTCCACGCCGCCCTCAGCATCGAAACAACAAATTTCGGGTTAAATTTGCAGAGTTTTGCACTGCTAAAACACAGCGCGACGCGCCTGGAAACCCGCGTGCCGCGCCTGGGAGCCAGTTTACACGGCCGGTCAGTGTTGGTGTGACGCGCCTGTACAGTTGCGCGACGCGCCTGTACACGGCGCCTGACCGCCCGACAGCCCGACCCGACAGGACCACCGTTGGTAAACTGCGCGCCGTGCTATCCTCAAAGAGTGCCGCACAAATCTTGAAGGCCTCCGGTGCTACTCCATCCTTCTCAAAGGATTTTTTCATCAAAATTGAAGGTATTCTCATATTTTTTCCCCCTCGGTTTCAAAGATTTGCAAAAGTGACAGAAATGTTTAAAAAGACTGTTTCAAGCTGTGTTTGAATGACAAATTCACTGTTAGAAGTGCCTGTGGGAAAGAAGCTGTGATTAAGTTAAAAACCTGGTGTTTTCACCCTGTGATTAGTCAAGAGCAAGGGTGTGTCCTTTCTTTAAAGCACTGTAGGGCAAAGTTACCCTACTCAACCATCAAAGGATAGTTGTATCACTGCAGCACTGTGATTGTTTTTCTGTTATTCAAAGGATCATGTTCAAGTGAATTTTCAGAGAGCATGAGGACATTCTCCCAAAGATGACTGGTATCCTATATTGAAAAAGGCCTCAATTATTTGAAAAAGGAGCATACTCTTACAGCCTTTTGCTCAAAGCTTTTGGAGCTCTTAAACCCTATTACCTCTACTCAAACTGTAAATTTGACTGTATAGACGCACCAAGGTTAACTTTATGAACATGTTTTTGTTTAAATGAAGTGACATACATAAAGAAACAGTGAAGTTTAGTAGGAGAAAAGTTTCTTGATCAGGCATAAATTTATAGTTTGAAGTTGCAGAGGAAGATTTTATTATAGAGAGACAGGGTTTAGGTCTAAAGAGAAACATTTCACACTGTCCTCAAGACATTGCCACATTATTAAAACAGTGAAGTGCACTCAGAAAAAGGGGTTTTTTTGACATATTTGTTTTGAAAAAGAAAACTCATATAGCTTCTACCTAAAACTCTGTAGTCTTGTAAAGATCTGTCATCTTGGCTCAGGATTATGTCAATGACTGCTTAATAACACTAAGGGTTGATTTCACATATGCAAATTTGTTTAAAGTTGGCACACTTATACAAGGCAGGGTTGTTAATCATTGAAATTCTACCTTGAAGCAGAGATACATGTTTATTGGTTGACATATAAGGCTTCAAGAACAGGGTGATTTTAGCACTTTCTCACAGCAAACTCTTTCTAGCAGTCTGCCCATCTTTTCACTATATTATATCATATTGAAAAGTTGTTCACTGAGATGTTTTCAAGGTATAGGGCCACTTTCTGAAGAGCAGGGTTTTTATGATTGAGTTTCATCTTGGAGACACAAATATAGATGTGTTGATTGGCCTCTAACAAATTCACAAGAAGAGTGATTTCTTAACACAGTGTACAAGAAAATTACACAACAGTCTGTCTCCTCTTTTACTATATGGTATCCTATTGAGAAATCTGCCTGGTTGAGGTACATTCAAAGGCAGAAGGCTGGTTTGAAGAAGAGCAGAGGTTGTGTATTCAAAGGAACATTGTTGCAAACCATTCAAATCACATTGTTTATCTGTCCAAGCAGCATATTGACACAGTTTGACTCCAGCAGGGCATTTTACACACAGTGAAGGCAGTTTGCCTCTTCCAAAGCATATTCAGGTCAAAATGCCTCCAAGGCAAGACAGCAGGAGCGGTCCACATAAAAGATATGAGCCCATCTCTACAGAAGAGATTAATGCTCATCCATCTGTACTTTTCAACTTCCATGAAGTAGGTTGCCTTGATTTCTGCCAGAAGATAGAAGAAGTTAAGAGTTTTTCGCCATTAACACACTTGTGCGCCCTGAGATTCAAAGAAAAACACTTCCAAGTGGCGGGTCTTGATTTCAAAATTTCTCCAAGGTATGTGTCCAAGGCCACCAAGATCCCGTATCATGGCGAAAAATGGTTTAAACAGGCTCATCTTGACTTAGAGGATTACAAACCTTTCATCAAGCCTGAACATAGAGAGGCTGTCACTGCTATTTTCCCTTTTTCATATCTCCTTGACAGCTATGCTCTGCTTATGAAAGTCATAATGAAATATTTCACTTGTGAAGGGAGGTTTAATCGAATTTATGCCTACCATGTCCGCTTATTGATGCATTTTACCAGAAGCAGGCAACTAAACCTCCCTTATTTTTTGTTCAAAAGCATAGAAAAGATGGCATCTACTGTCCAAAAGAAGGCCCCACCTCAGCAAATCCCTTCTCTTTTTCATCATTCTTTGATCAAGATTATCTTCCTATACCAGCTAGAGAAGAAAGAGGTTCCATGGGATTTATTCATCAGCCATCCAGACTTCTCTACTATTCCTCCTGTTCATGTGTCTCCCACTCAGCCTATCCATCGCCCGGTACCTTTGTCCAGTAGGCCTACTCCTAGAAGGCTCAGAATGACTACTGGACAGCCAAGTCAACAGGAGGAAGGAGAGGGCAGTAAACAGCATCAAGAGAAAAGGGATGAGGGACAGCAGCAGATAGATGATGAGGGACAGCAGGTCTATGATGAGGAACAACAGCAAACAGAAAATGAAGGACAGCAGGTCCATGATGAGGGACAACAGCAGATAAATGATGAACAACAGCAGTTAGATGATGAGGAACATCAGCAGGTGCAAGATGAAGAACAACAGGTTGGGCAGGAAATTGAGATACCTCCTGAGCCACAAATTGGACAAGACATTGATGAAGAGCAGCAAACTAATGTTGGCGAACAGGGGCAGCCAAGTGAACAACAAGAAGAAGACATCCAGCAGCCTCAAGGAGAGCAACAAGTTCAGGAAGATGTCAAAGGTAAATCAGTTGTTTCTCCTTCTCCCAAAAAAACAAAAATCAGCACAGCAAGGAAGAGAGGGTCTAAGGCTGCCACTCAAACAGTGATAAAGGTTGTTCCTAGCAAGAGGAAATTGCCCAAAAGGACATCTTCTATCATGCCAAGGAGGAAAAGCGCCAGATTGGCTTTCAAAGGTAAAAGAAAAGTTGGAGAAAGTACAAAGCATGGAGGTGAATTAGCTGTCATCCCTATCCAAAGCGATGACAGTGATAATGAGGCCCGCCTCCTTGAGAATCTCCTAATCCATAAGGAGGGGAAAATTGAGGCTTTAGAGGAAGATCTTCAAAGGGCAAGGAATTTCAACCACTTCTTGGAGGTTGAAAACAAACAGATGAATGTTCATGCAGCTATCCATGAAGCACGGGCAATCAAGTATAAAAAGGAGGCAGCTAAGGCGCAAGCAAGGATAGAAGAACTCCTTGGTGAGTTTGATGAGGAGGAAGAGGAAGATCAGCCTAGGCGGAAGAGGCCTAGGACCATCGGGCTTAAAAGAGCCTTGGAAAAGCAGAGAGCAGAAGAACAAGCCCATTTCCAAGCCTTTCCTCTCACTGCACTCCTTGAGCAGGAAATTGAAGAAAACAAAGAGGCATGGCTTGAAAGAGCTAACAAACACTTGGAAATGAAGCTTGAGAGGGCGAACAGAGATCTAGAGCTGCAAAGGAAGAGGACTCATCACTTTCAGAAGCTAAATCAGTTTGCCAGGCGAAAATTAAAGGCAGCCCAAGAGAAATTGAAGAAGGCAAAGGGGAAGCGCCCGGCTCGAAAAGAGGGGAAAAGCATATCAGCCCTTGATATTTTGGCATCAGCTTCAGATCATGTTGCTATGGACCCTTGAGGGTCATGCATGCCAATTTTGGGCCTATTTCGGCAACTTTTTGTTTTTTGGCATTTTTTGGGTTTTTGGTCAAAAACTCATAATTGCGCCATTTCAGTTTGAGGATTTGTCAAAGGAGAAGGATGATTCCAGTGGATGCCATAATTCTATGAGCAGGTCCCCAGCGATTTTTAGGGCATTCGGAGATCATTCGCCCCCTCAAATTGGCGAAAAATGCCCTCTTTTTGCACATTCTGCCCGCCATATCAGCAGTCTGCTATTTTCTGGGTTTTTGCACATAGGTATAGTTTTGGGGGACTTCCAGAGATCAGATTGAGGTGATTTCAGTTGTGCCGGAAAGCAGACATAGAGAGATTTCCAACGGGCCATCATGAGCCTCATTTCGACACCGGGAAGGCTGCCAATTGCCTCCAGCAAGTCAGGGGACCTTTTTCAGGCATAAATATGAAGTATTTTTGTAATTTTTGAACCTCAAAAATCTGCTTTTCCCAAATGTGCGTTTAGCTATTTTTATACTTGGGAAATGATGTAAAGTCAATATAATTTCCGTTTTTAGCAGTTTTTTAGATATTTTGTGGGATATTTTGTGCCTTGGGCTTTGCAAAGCCTCAAGGACAAGTTTAGATATTTTGACTTGGCCAATGGGATAGTTAGTTGCTCCATGAGGTTTTCCTCCCTCAAGCCTATTTATTCCATGGGTTTCATTGTAAATCAGAGGCTGAACTTGAGAGAAGAATTAATACATTGGTCATATGAGCTTTGAAGAATACACTTGTGTTATGATTTTTGGACTACCTCTTGGATGCTTTTGATGAATGATGAAGGATTGGTGATGGATTCCATGACATGGTAGAATGGTATAGTGTTTCTTGCTATGTTTTTGTCTTCTAGTTTTCATTCATAATACATGCTTCTTGCTGCTATAGATCAGTAGAGATTGATTTTGAGATATGCCCATGGAGGCACCTCAAAATTCCTGAATCTTCATAGCTTGATTTTTTCTTCTTCCTTAGTTATACTAAAGAATTCTTAACTGCTCTTTAGTAACTTAAGGATACTGTTTGCTAAGTTTTATTTACAAGTTCTATGTATGTTGAGTAGGATGTATGGTGTGCCCTGCCTACCTATAAGTTGTCCATAGTTTTGTCCATAAAACTTTCTCTTTGACTGATTAGTTGATCATCTCGTTGAACCAAGGAGGCCTAGTCCCGATCTAGCCCTTTGCCTAAAACTATGAAAGCTTGTTTGTCAAAGTGCCCAATAACTTAGAGACTATGTTTAGGCATTCCGGCATAGTATTTTGAGTTGTTAGTCCTTCTTATGTGTTTTCCCCAAAGTCTGATAGCCATTTCCCAAAGTTAGAGGGTCTTATACTTCTATGCATGGCTGGAATGTTTGATTTCTGTGTATTAATTAGCTCATAGTTACACTTAGCATGATTAATGGCTTGCTATAACATGTTTATGTCTGCTATCAACTAATTACACTTGAAATCCCTCGTCTTTCACAAGCTTGATGTCCATTTACTCCATTCTTCCCAAAGATCCCTTCTACCGTGAATCAAATCGGCCCTACAGCAACCTTGCATCATCATCTCATAGCTTCCTTGACCTGTTTGACCCCATAGCCCAATTTATCTACATCTTGTTATCCAGTTTATGTCTTTGATCAGTTTTATCCCTCACGAACTTAAAAAACCCCAAAAAATCAAAAACTCACTTCATAACTAGCCTAATATCAGAACACCATAAGAAAACACACCGATATCTTTTGCATATAATAGAGAGAGCCCTCTCTGAGTCCAGGAAGGCTAGGTCCTTGGGCGCCAAAGCTTGGTTTGATGTTACATCGTCATTTGGCTCACCAATCGGCCAAATCACGGGAACCTAACAAACTCAACACAACTATAGGTACCAATTAATACCTCTGTCATATAACACTGCCTCCTCAGAACCTCCTACCATTATGTTGAATGATTCCTTATAATTCCATCATATTTCACCTTTCCCACACTACTTCTTTAAATTTCCTTGGCATACTCTTCTACCATCATGTTCATGGATCTTTCCCACCTCCTTCATTCTCTATTTTCTTTACCTTCTTGCATCCCAATCTTCTCTCCTCATACTACTCTCTAACCATTCCCTAACTCACACTAAGTGCATAAGGGGATTAAGTTCTCATGGAGTCAAATTCCATATTCAACATGCCTTTGTCGCATAGACACATCTTCACAAAAATCAACAATGATAAGACAAATTGTTTGCGCGGGCCTCCCAAGGATATCCATTCAATAATGGTGTACGAAATAATCAACTCAATATAAAATTATGTAATATATCCCCCAGCCACTTTCAAACTGTTAGGGTCCTATAAGTATAGGATTCATAATTTGGAATTGACTTATGATAATCTTGTAAAAATATGTACATACCTTGCTTTCTGCAAGTTGTTTTCCCATATTTTGTAAAAAAAATATAAAATCAAAAAACAAAAAATCAAAAAGAGGGTAAAAGTCCTAAAAGAAATATCAAAGGACTTAGAAAAAATAATATACCCCAAAGAAAAAAGAAATAAAACATGAAAGTGTGCAAATTCAAATGCCACTACTTTTTACTTTGTTACTGATGATTATGGCAAAGTGTGAATAAATGCCATAATCCATGATGAGTTGAATTGTTCAATCTTGACTTGTCATGATTTCAATTTTATTGTTGTAGAATAGTGAATAAAGATTAGTCAGATTGTTTAATCCTAACTAATCAGTAGATAGGTAGAGAATAAAGAGGAGCCCATTAGTTTAATCTGAGCCCTCGGATGATATAAGGTAGATTTAGATAGTTTTTATTGCTTTCAAAAGAATAAAATGTTCAAGGTTGCTAGCTCAAATGCACATGCAAAATGGAAGAAAAAATGTTAGATTAAAGTTGGGTAGGTAGAAAGAAGTGGGAAGAAGCTTGTAAATATTCATCACCGGGCAAAAATAACTAATTTCCCATCCCCTATAGTGATTCTACATTCTAAACTTCCAGTCAAAGAGGCTCAGAGCATTTTTCTTACTTCTGTTGGAACCAGATCCAAGGCTCAATGAATGTTAAAGTTAAAAGTGTTGAATTCCTATATTAATCCCTAGTTATCATCATTTACCTACATTCATCCATTTACACTTCAATTTCATAAGTAAAGACCTTTTTACTTAATGAAAAATAAAATCCCCTTTTGATTAATCTCCTTCATTCATTCCCAGATGCAGGTGCAGAGAACAGAGCATAAGGTGATGGGATGGGGGTGCGGCATGGTGGGGAGACACCTTCCCACCCACAAGGCGATTGGCGCTCGACATTTAACATTGGCTGCTTTCTGTTTAATGGAATTTACTCTCGGCACTGGTTACAATCCCAACTCTGCTCCTCGATACGATCTCGCGTGTGGCGATATGGCTCAGCCCTTGGCTCATAATAATGGAGGTTTATTGCAAGGGGTCTATCAATGCATGATCATCTAGATAGATATAATGGAGAGCTACTCTAGTTCAGCTAGCGCCCCCTTGCCAGTTAATCATTGGTGCACGCCAGAGGCAGGGCTCCCAAATGTGTGCACAGCTACTGGCAAGTGGAGCAGGCTGAATTACTATCTGGATTTTAGAGATAATCTCCACTTCTCTCACTCTGGATTCTGTAGGCTAGCTTATGTCTCCCTGTAACTTCATTCGCCTCAGTCCTCTGTCAACCCTGCGCTTCCTTTGCTTCTTGGTCCCTCTGTCACGACTGAGAACATGCCCCACCTTCGGCAAAGGATGAGGTGCCGAAGAGGCACCACCAGACGCCGGCCTCGGTGTTCTCCCTCCACCTCCAACACCTCAGAGTCATCCTCTCATTCGGATAGCCAAACCAAAATTCAGAGAGGTCACCTGCTCCGCTCGGGCCATCGCCTAGGCTCCCCTAAACCTCCAATTCTCCCTGCACAGACCCATACCGCGCACTTTTCCTTCAATTGTTCACTCAATCGCCCTCGGGTCACTGCCTCCATCACTGTTGTCTTCCACGAAGAGCCTCAAGAGGATGCTCCCAGTTCGAGCCCGGCGGGTCTGTGCAACACTGAGGCCCATACCTCGGGTCCGACTGTTGGGTCGATGCACCCAACGAGCAAGGATTTGTAGGGTCAGGCGAGCAAGGATTTGCAGGGTCCGGCGAGCAAGGATTTGCAGGGTCAGGCAAGCGCGATTCAAGATGTGGACATGGTGCAAGGCGACACTGGGCAAGTGAGCGAGGCGCAGGTGGCTCCACCACCCTCCAGGCGGGTGGTCACTTCCATTGCGGACCTGTACAAGGATGACGGGGAACCGGATGAGCTCTGGTGCAGAGTCGTGGACAAGCCGCTGGATGAGTAGTACCCCCTTCTTAGTTTGGTTTTCCTGTTCAGTTTCAGCCCTTACTCTCGGGCTTGTTTTTGAGTTTTTTGTAGTTTCAGCTCATATATCAGTTTTTTCTAGCTGTAGTTTCCAGACACAAAACTCTATGGCTCCCCTGCGTGGGAATTATCTAGATTATTATTCAAGGCTGGTTTCCCTCCTGATGGGCAGTCTTTATCACTGGTTTTTTTGTTAAGATTGCCACAACACTGGGCATAGATCAGGTTTCGGCCCATTGTACTTTACTACCTCTGTTAATAGAATACCTTAACTTAGAAAAAAATCTCCTTCATTCATGAAAACATAAAAAACCCTCCAAAAATATTATATTCTAGGTCAAAGTGGTCAACTTATAAATGACAAAGCTTTGCTTTTACATTATCACTTTACTTAGTCATATAATTATATTTTGGTTTTTTTCATTGTCCTTGGTCATATTAACTTCTAATTTATTTATTAAATCCCTATAAACAAACCTTATCCTATTATTATAACCCCTTTTATTTAAATATCCCCAAAAACCCATTATTATAAGATTTTAGGCCAAAATTATTATCCACATGCTGAAATAAAATCCCAAAAAATACCCCTTTTGGCCTAAAACTAACTATATATAAATACCCCGCCCCTTTTAGTTACTAAACCCCCCATGGTTTAAAAACTATATAATAAAATAAAAAATATATGAACTGCTCAGAGGTATTCTAAACATTTGCAAATTAAAAATATTATCTAGCAGTTTACACTTTATCCTAAGCTTTTATAAAGGTTCACTCGCACCTTTGTAAAACATTTGCCATCCATTTCGACCGCACAAAATTAACCCATAGTTAAATAACTTGCCTCACGCACATCCCTCCCATTTACTTACCATATATATAAAATTCGTTTTATATATATACGAACCTTTTTTAACCATATTGCTGCATATAAACATTACCCTTTGGATATAAAACCTTGGATATAAAATTCATATAATATAAAGGTTTTATTTCATTAATCCATTGCCCAGCACATAAAGCCACCCCGGGTCCCACCCTACTTTTCAACCGCAACTCTTGAAATGATCCTAACCATTCGCTCCTGTCCTGATGATCTAACGACGCAAAATCGTGTTCGCGCTCACAAACCAATCGTTCACCCAAACGGAAATTGAGCGTGAAATGGGTGGTTTTCCCATTTCCGCCTCTTGTGATGTGTCACCATTTGATTGCGCCGCGTTCATTTTGCGAAAAAAGCATTTACTGCCTAATGTCAACGCGAAACCCACCTGTGGTTTTTCGCATTCAAAAACATAAAACCTCTCCTGCTGATGATTTGACCAACATTTATGATATTTTTTAAAGATTTATGTATAAAGATTAAAACCTTTGTAATAAATATTATTGTTGTATTTGCATCCCGACTGATTAAAAAAGCTCCGCTAAGCCCTTTTTAAGCTTCATGAGCTTATTTTAAACCTCTGTGTGTCAATTTTGTGCCTGAAAATTCCGAATTTGCAGTTTAAAACCCTCTTTGAAGACCATTAACACCTGCTCAGATCCAACCACTGAACCAGAGCTCAACTTCAACTTACAACAAATTGCAGAAACCCTTCTTACTACCAAAATACTTGCAAAAAGGTATTTTCCCAAATTTAGCCTGTAATTTTCTTGATTTAAACCTCCAATTGAACCGATTGAGCTGTAAATAGAAATTATTCATCCCATTCTGTCCGAAACCTTCAAAAAACAGGGCAAACCCTCGAAATTTTTTCCCAAAAATTGTTGTTTATAGGAAGCCTCATTTTAAATCCAAATTCTCAGTCCAAAACCCCTAAAAAATTAATTCCACGGATCAAAAAGGTTTTAAAACCTACATAATACCTAAAAAACCCCTTTTGCAGTCACAATCATTCAGAAAACATGTGTTTTCTGTCTTAAACCTGTTTCCTATGTCCCAAATTCCTAATTGAGCACTGAAGTACCCACTGTCATCATTTTTGCCTATAAGTTTGCTCAATTACCCTCTGTTTCAACAAATTAACTATTGAAAACTGTGTAATATTGCTTTAGTTATCTCAAAATGACAAAGAAACAAATGACACCTAAAGCTAGAGGATCCAAGCTTGTTAAACCTGGAGGATCCAAACCTCCCAAGTCTGAATCAGCAAAAGCCCCAAAATCCACCCCTGCACTCATTGAAAAAACCACTGTGATTGTCAATCCCCTTCAGCCACCAGTGTCTACTGAAGAAATCATCCCCTTGGTTGATGTGGATTATAAAATTGTAGACCCTATGGTAGAATTCAACTTATTAGAAGTTCACAATTGGTGTTATGAGAAGTTCCTAGATAAAGATAGCATGCCTCTCTGGGATACAAATTTACCCAAATATGTAGTTCTAGTAACAGATCCTGGTCAAGACTTGATAAGAATGTGCCAAAAGTACTATGTTCCAAACCAAAGAGAAATTGTGAATGTTGATAGGGAGATTTTATTTCTATCACTGCAGAGTCTATTAATGAAATTTTGCAACTATATTTTGACCCTAGGGAAGTTCCCCTATCCATTGAAGCATTAACTCAGTTATATTTGGGATTGAATTTCCATAAGAGATTCATGATTTTTTCAGAATTTCATGCCAGCTCATGTAGATATTCCAAAGTTGAATCCTCCCTATTCCACTTCCAAGTTTCCTGAGGGTTCAAGACATGTAGTTTCAATGTTATCCTTCATATTGGGCTATTTCACTAATGAATTCACTGATGAATCCATCCTTGGTTTTTTGTCTACCTTGTCTCCTGGTCAGCCTCCTGTTATGATTTTTGACTTTGCCAAGTTTATAGCTGATTCTATCCATCATCAGTTGACCAAGTTGCCCACTGAAGGGGTATTTAGATATTCTTCATATTTATTTCACTTGTTCTTATTCTCACAAGTTGATCACTTTCCAATATCATTACATAAAATGAATGTAGAGGGCCAGCCTCTATCAGTTTTCTTTTGGACATCACCATTGAAAAAGGAAGTGAATAAAGCTACACAGATTTTACAGATTTGTTCATTAGGCCAGCTATGAATTTGCTACATAAATCAGAACAGCCTAGAGTAAGTGAAGAAATGAAAAGGATATTATAACTATCAGAGGAATGCAAAATGGGAGATTGGTACTTGTATGAAAAACACACTGAATTGAGAATCTTTGGAACCACTCTGCTTCCATATAGATTACCTAAATTTTTGACTGTCAGAGTCTTTGCATTAGAGTATTTGAGACAGGTTTTGAATATTGATGCCATCCATTTCTTAGCCTCCAAGAAGAAAACTCAATTCAAACTAAAAAATCAGATTGGTCCTTTCATTGTGAATAATAGAGAATCTGATAAAGAGATAGAAAAAAGACTGTCAGAGCTAAAATTTCATAAGATTTTCCCTTGGAATTATGACCCTCAAGGTCTTCTAAACAGTATAAGGGTTAAAAATAAACTACCTCCTTTCATACATGATCCAAAGCCTGATATTGAAAAGTTTGCTAATCAAACAGAATGGGCAGAAAATACATTGGTAGATGCAACTGCAAATGAACAGCCAATAGGAAAAATGGATACCACACTTACTATGGTAACTTCTAGACAGCCAGAATCTTCAAACAAAAGAAGTAGAGATGAGGGAGCCTACACATCAGAAACTACTACAAATACTAATTTCAATATCATCTACAAAAAAAGGCTCAGATTTGGTTCCATAGGGAAAGATAAAGTGATTGAAATTGATGATACAAATGGCCAAGAAACAAATAATGAGCCTGAGGTAAGTAATGATGAGACCACTGAAATAATTAAAGAGACTTTACCAGAAATAGAAAAGGAACAAGCAGCATCCAAAGAATCAGACACTCGGATGATTGAAAAATGGGTTATTATAGAGGCTTCTTCTTCTCAGACAACAGAAGAAAAAGATTTGGATATTAAAGCAAGATATAAATAGATCAAACAAAGGAATGAAGAAATCAAAGGTGAGATTTATTCTCAATTTCTCAAACAGAAGCCAAGAAATCAGAACAAGTTGCTTACAGCATTTGATTACTCCTCAAATAAAATGATCATGTCATATTTACAACCAACTACTTCAACTCCAAAAACAGTGGCTGACTACAAAAAAGTTGAATTTGAAGTAGATACTGAAAAGGTGCATGAACTGGATCAAATAGAATTCCACAGACATAGCTCTGAAATGATATATTCTACTATGGTGAAAAAAGCCATGAGTGTGACAAATTTGCAGAATATCGTTATCAACATGCAATACCAAATGAAACTTGACAAAGGCTCTTTGTATGCCAAATATTTAAGGATAAAGGCCTTAGAAGATTTGATTTTACAAATAGGAGTTGACCCCTCAAATGTACAAGCTACTGAAGTATTGATCAAGAAGAAAAATGATGATATTACTACTTTAAGGAAACAGTTAAAACTTCCTCAAAGTGAGCACCCACAGAGTAAGGAGATACTTCAAGAACAGAAAGAAAAAGAGGATATGATGCAGTTGATCATAAAGCTAACTGCCCAAATCAAAGATATGGAAATTCAAATGGATATACTTATGAAAGAAAAAGAAACTGTGAAGGAAACTGATACTTCCACCATTCCTACAGTCATACTTATTATTACAGCTAATGTTCCTTCTACACTGGGAGAAAAGTTAGCACCAAAAGAGCCACTGGCAACTGCAGTGTCAGTACAATCAGCCACAACATCAGAAACAGATTCTTCAACCTCGCAGGTACAGCAGACAAATGATGCAGGGAAAATAGTCAAAGCAATGGAGGAAATGTCTCTGAAAAATAATGAAATTAACAGTTTGAAGAAAATAATTCAAAATATGGAAGTATCTAACAAAGCAGCATTAATCAATGCCAACAATTATGAGCAAAATACCAAGAGACTTGAAGAGAAAATCAAAAGCCTTCAAAAAGACCTGAGTTTCACTACACAAATTTCTTACATAAGAAATTACCTATGGACTAATATAATTGAGGCTATACATCTTCAGTGGCCATCAATCCAGATAATATATGAACAGAGAGACCTCCTTCTAGCAGCGCAAGTGGAAATACAAAGGACAACAGAAGAATTAGCAGATAAACCAACACAGGCATTAAAGCTAATCACCTTCTTGAACAGTAAAAACAGGACAGAGCTAGAAGAATTGAAGATACAGGATAGGACAGAGACTATATTGAAAATCAAGAAAGTACTGACAAAGAAAACTCTGATGAACAATTTGAAAGAAAAATGTGATGCCATGAATTTTTCTATTACCAAGTTTTTAGCAAAGTACACCATGTTAAGACAATCTGGTCTACCAGATATCCATGATTTCAATGAGAAGTTGATGGACCAAAAGGAATATGACAAAAAGATAAGGGATCATGCCAAAGAACAGGTCAACAAGCCACTGCCACAAGGCTCTCCAAACGGGAAAGTTGTTCTCCAATATATTAAAGACTTATTTTTTCTTCAAAATGAAATGAAACATTTGTTTGTAATTAAACCAAATTTTTCCAAGTATACTAATGCTGATGAGAACTTCAGAAAACTAAAAAGTGTAAAAATACCATATGTTGAACAATGGCGGACTTTTACAGATTTGTTGTAGCATCAAAGAAGAAAAACAGTGAAAGAAAGTGCAAAAGAAATAGTCAATCTGAGAAGGAAACAATAAAACAGTTATTTGATTTTGATTTTTAACTGCTGAGAAGTTTCTTTTTACAGCAGTCAAAAACACATATTTCATTAAATTTGGAAGTATTCCATTGATCTAGAATTTAGAAACTTTAACTAGATTAAGTTTTTTCAAAATGTGGAATTATAAAATCACTTAGTTTACTAATTTTAGTGTAGATATTCACCATTTTTGGTGAAAATTTTATCATGGTAAAGTATATAAAAAAAAATTATATAAACTTGCAAAAGCAAATATTTCACATCTTAATCTTGGATTCCTTACATTATCTCTTTTAAGATTTTTTATGGTTTGTACTAAAAGCTAAGTTTGTTAAAGTTATCTTATGAAAATATTGTTGTGTATATTACTATTATTAACTTTATGAAAAGAATGTTTTGTATGTTTTTTTTTTCTAAATTAGTTTAAATCTATTAAAGAGGAAGAGTAATTTACATCGTGGCCAAAGCCTTAACTTTGCCCAAAAAATGTGGCATGTTCAGCAAAAGAAATTGAAAATTGACTGCCCACTAGGGGAAACCAGTCCAGTCCATACATTGTGCTAATGTGCTGCCCACGCAGGGGTATCAGCCTTGGATTCCACTGTTCTTTGCATATATTATAGACTGTTAGACAAAAACTACCTGATAACATTCCTAAAAATTCAAGTTCAATCCCATAGAGTTGGGACTCGTAAAACAAAAACCAAACACATTTTGAATGATTAAACATCATGATGAGGAGGTGGTTCTTCAATAATGAGGAATTTGTAGGCCTCCATGTCGTCATCCTCCCTTGGCTTGTCTGCATTTGAGGCAGCACTCTGCTTGGAGCACTCACACCCACGGAGAACCTTCTCCTCATCACTTGGAGCTTTTTATTTGTCCTTATCCACATGCCGCTTCTTCTCGTCCGCGTCCTGAGCTGTCTTTGTGGTTGTCCCTCCCGAATGCACGCTGGTGTCAACTGACTGTGGTTCCTCCTTAAACACAACCGATATGGAAGCAATGATATAGGGGCGATTCAGGGAGCAATTGAAGAAGAATTGAGCTGTCTGGGGCGTATTTGAAGCGAGAGTAACAGGGGTGGTACGTGTGGGAGAATCCATTCTGAGACCAGCAGCATGGTATCTCCCCCTACCACCTCTTGTATTTGGGTACCTGCCTATAAAGTATTCAGAGGAGGGAGATGAGGAATCAGAGTTGGAAGAGGTAGGGGTGCGTTGAGGATGGCTTTTGGTGCTGCCCTTACGGCATCTCATGCAGTGATGCAATCTCGGCATGGTGACTGGCTCAGAGGTTGGAAAATGAGGATTCAGGGAAGCAGAGCGAGGAGTGAACGGAGTGAAAAGGAGGTCCAAGGTGAAATTTTTCAAATTGTAGAGGCCAATTCGAGATAAGTGAAGCCCATCTCCCAGCTCAATGCAGCAAGAAAGATGGCACCGTCTTCCCATTGCAGTGCGGGAGCAGGGTCTCACAGCGGAAGGGGAGAAAAAGCTCTGTAGCGGAGGAGGAGCAACTGAATTTCCTTTGCCATCATCCATCTTAAAACCCAGGGTGGAGTTGCATCGATGGTCACCCGGCTTGATTAGCCCATTAATATGATTAGAGTGCTGGTGCAAATAAATCCATACGGAGGCACAAGTGAGAATGATGGCTGGCTCTCGGCCTTCGTTCTGCTTAACTGCAGCCTTTATGGCTGCACCGCGGTAGAGACATTCGCGCATGGCTATGGCGTGGGTGGCCAAGTGTCCTCGCCACTTGCCAATCCCAAGTTCCATCAACTTAGTCCTCCAGCTAGACACCCGCATCCAGGAATTCTGCATCATTCTGGACCAAAGTGTTACATTCCTGTATTTGGGCGCTATCATGTATAATGTCTAGAGAACCGACGAGAAGAGTATGCTCACTGTCAACTCCCTTATTGGCCAAGAGGTCGGCAACCTTGTTTCCATCCCTTTTGACATGTTTGAAAATGAGCGCTTAGTTGGTGTTGAGCCATTGTTCAATTAGTTCCAATCTAGCCCCTAGTCTCCAGCTTATGGCCACTTTGTTTGCATGGGCCCCTTGGAGAAGTTGATTTGCCATATTTACGAGAATTTGTGAATCTCCTTCAATCTCCAAAGGATTAAAACCATAAATATGGGATAAAGAAAGACCCTGCCACAAGCCTTCTAACTCATCTAAGTTATTCGTATCTCATCCTATGTTGCCCAGAAATAGTAGGAGTGGTTTACCTTCGTGATCCCTGAAGATGCCACCAAACCCATCTCTGCCTGGATTACCCTTGGATGCTCCGTCAAAGTTGAGTTTTAAAGTTCCCTGAGGAGGGGGCATCCATTTACTTATCACTGTAGATGAATTGTGAGAAATTCCTGGATCTATCAAAATTTGGGGGATTCGAAGATTCCAGTTCGCCCAGATAGCCTGCTCTTGTGGGAGTGTAGGAAAATCTTCAACTTGCCAGGTTTGAAGCGCCAAGGTTTCCTGAAGATTAAGACAGAGGTTGCTCCATATGGTGTCTAGAGGTGTGCTCTGATTCTTGAAAATGCGTCGATTTCTTTCTTTCCAAATTGTCCAAAGAAGAAGGTCTGGTATTATTTGCCACAATTGGTTAAGTAGCTCGGTTTTATAACGATTCTGCTGCCAATTGCAGATTGTGTTGATTAGATCCTCTGAAACTTTGCACCTTTTTTTACATCGAAAGTTGGCTTTCTCCCAGAGTTGGTTGGCAAGAGAACAGTTGTCCAGGAGATGTTGTATGGTTTCTTCCTGCTGAATGCAGTTGGGGCATCTTGAAGGTCCATGAAAATTTATTTTCCTTAGGTTATCCCATGTGAGGATTCGCTGATGTCCGAGCAGCCAAAGGAACATGGAAACCTTGGGCCAAATTCCAGGAGACCAGATTATGTTCCAAAGAGGATCGATGGGCGTTGGATCAGTGCAGATAATTTCATATGCCTCCTTGGTAGTGAATGTTCCTCTTGGAGTATAGCCCCACCTTAGAATGTCCTTTTTGTCATAGAATCTGATTTTTCGATTTTGTAGTTCAGTATCTATGGAATTCTGGAGTTGCTCTGTTCCATTCCTGATCAGATGTGCTACTAGGCACCATTTTCTGTATCCTTGTGCTAAGGTGTGTGTCCATTATTGCTGGACTATTTCCCTTTATTGCTCTTCCCATTCCTGACTTGGTGGAGGTCTGTAGATATTACATATCCTTGGTTGTTGTTGCCAAGAGTCCATCCAAAACTGTGTTGTGTTGCCATCCCTGATTTCCTAGAAACTGTGTTGTTGGATCAAATGAAAGTGTTGTCTAGCCGCATTCATATTAAAGACCCCTTTTCTGTTGGTGTGAATCTAATTAATTCTTCAGGTGGTCTATGATTTGCATATTTGGCCGTCCAAATAACTTCCCAAGGCGTGTTTGGAGCTGAGAGCCATTGCCACCAAATTCTGGCTCCCATGATTGCATTATTGTGATGGGGATCTCTTAAGCTTATACCACCATTTTCATTGGGTCTACAAACAGTCATCCATTTGACCAATGCCCACTTGCGATTTTGTCCTGTGGCTCCCCAAAGAAAATTGTGTTGCAAAGTTTTGATTTTCTTGAGAACCCACTTTGGAGCAGCCAGGACAGAGAAAAGATAGAGAGGCATTGCTTGTAACACTGCTTTGACTAGCACCAGTCTACTAGCTATATTAAGAGCTCGGTACATCCAAGAAGAAAGACGGGCTTCTAGATTTTCTAGTAGTAATTAACAAGAAGCATGTTTTATAGTTGAGTCAGTTAAGGGAGCACCCAGATATTTGGAAGGTAGAGAAGCTATGGAGAAGCCAAGAATGTGTGCTATAGTGTTTTGAGTCACGGGTGGAGTATGAAAGAAGAAGATTTGGGATTTAGCTGTGTTAATGTTGGCGCCAAAAACCTCAGAGAAATCATCAAGTAGCGATTTTTATTTTAAAGCTTCTTGCACAAAGGGATGCCCAAATAACATATTATCATCTACAAATTGTTGGTGGGTAATAGCTAGAGAATTATGAATGGAGATACCTCTGAGTTGCTGAGAATGGAGAGCTTTCTTGATAAGACGTCCTAATCCTTCCGCCATTAACACAAAGAGAAAAGGTGAGAGGGGGTCTCCTTGCCTGATACCTCGAGAGGGACTGAACATTCGAGAGGGAATGTCATTGATGAGGATGGAGAATAAAGTGGAAGAAACCAAACTCATTACCCAACGGACCCAAGGGGGAGAGAAGCCGTAGGCTGATAGCATTTTTTGAATATAAGTCCAACTTAACTTGTCAAAAGCTTTAGATAGGTCCATTTTAAGTATCATACCTGCCTTTTTGGAGTGCTTGAGAGAGTGTATAACCTCATGAGTGAGGATTATACCATCCAGTATTTGCCTGCCTTCCACGTATCCTGATTGTTCTGGTGATATGAGCAGGGGAAGAAGCGGTTTCAGCCGAGAAGCTATGAATTTGGATATGACTTTGTAAATGACATTACATAAGGCAATTGGGCGGAACTTTTCTGGCATGATAGAGTGCTCTTCTTTAGGAATAAGGGCAATAAAAGTCGAGTTTAAAGATGGAAGCAGCCAATGAAGAGTTTTTGATTCTTCCACCACCTGCCAAACTTCTTCTTCGATGAGGTCCCAGAAATTGTGAAAGAAGGTGGTGGTGAAACCATCCGACCCAGGAGCCTTACCTTCCATGAGTTGTTTCATATCCATATCTACTTCCTGAGGAGTAACTGGCTAAGGAGCAGTTCGCTATCTTCCTCTGTAATGATTCTCAGTATATTTTGAGTGAGTGTTTCTATAGATGGTTGTCTATCAATTTGGGGCTCTTGGTGAACAATCTGGAAATGATTGATGAACTCCACTTCAATATCTGCATGATCTTCAACCCTTTCCCCTTGTTGATTCTGGATGTGAGTGATGGTGTTATGCATTCGCCTTTGTATAGTAGTTCTGTGAAATAATTTTGTGTTTCGCTCACCCTCTTTTAGCCATTTGACTCTGGATTTTTGATTCCAAAGGATTTCCTCCTTCTTTCTTCTATCATCCAATTGATTTTTAATCCGTCGCTATTATTCCATTGTCTCCTCTGTTCTGCCGTCATTGATTATCTTTTGCTGGAGAGCCATCAATTCTTGGTTTAGAGCATTCTGAGCCTGAAAGATGTTTCCAAATGTGGAGTGATTCCATATTTTGATGTGCAGTTTAAGATATTTGAGTTTCTGTTGGAATTGAAACACTTTTTATCCTTTTGGGGGGGAGAAGTCCTTCCAAGTTGAACTGACCAAATCGTTGAAATTAGGGTGAGTGAGCCAAAAAGCTTCGAAACGGAATGGTTGATGAGTAGAATTGCCTGGTCTTTGCCATTGAAGAGATATGGGCCAATGATCTGATCCAGAAAGGGGCAAAATTGAGGCAGAGATATCCCCTCCAAGATGTATGTCATTATCAGAGATTAGGAAGTGGTCTAATTTGGATGCTATTTACTGCCTCCCTGCTCTGCGATTTCTCCAAGTGTAAATTCCAATGTTGAACTACAGATCAATTAACCAATTGTTTTGTATAAAATCCTTGAAGTGGCCACTTTTGTTCTCCAGTTTGGCTCTTCCCCCTGGCTTTTCTTCAAGTCTGGTTATCATATTGAAGTCGCCACGTGTGATCCATAGTGGATGGAGTCTATTGGAGTTTAGCTTTGCTATAGTGTCGAGCAGTGCAATCTTACTACCAACGTCCTAGGGAAAATAGACATTTATAAGATGTCCATGAATATTAGTTCCTATTATGTGGAATGTAGCCTGAATGATATGATGAGATGCATGAAAATATATGAGTGAGATAGCCTGCGTATTCCATGCTATAGCTAACCCTCCTGAGGCACCAGAGGCATCCACTGCTACAGAGTGACATCTTGGCCATGCTTTCGAGAGTGTGTTACCAAGTGTAATGCTATTACATTTTTTTTCTTGCATGAAAAAGATTTGTGGTTTCTCCTGCTTTATCATGTTTTTAATCATTCTGTATTTTTCGGGACTATTTAGCACTCTTAAATTCCATGAGGTGAGTTTCATGATTCACTATTTGGGAGGGGTTTGTAGTACTTTTTCAACTTGGAATATCTTCCTGACTCCACCAGTATCTTACCGATGATGATGATTCTTTGCAGATTTGTCTTTCTCCCACGCTTCTTGGAATCTTTGGGAAATTGTGCTCCGTCCCATTGACTCCCCGGTTGTATTCCTAGTTGGTGTTGCTGAAATGCTCTAGAGATAATGACCTCCAGGTTGTCTACTTGGTTTTCTAGAATTTTATCTAATTCTTTCTTTCTGCAGGCTTGCTCAAGACTAAAAATGTCAAGGCCCCTTAAGTCGATGCTTTCCGGCTCCTCCATATTTTGGGCCTGACTGCTTCCTTCCATGGAGTTGTTTGAGTAGAGAGGCTGGTGAAGAACGCAATCAATATCCAATCCATTTAATTTCCACTCGGGATCCTTATCGATCATTTCCTGTGTGATATGGGTGTCAGCTAGAGGCGAGGGAGTCGGGATTGAGCCAGAGGGTGGGGGAGTTTGGGAAGGCTTGAAGGGGGAAGCATCTTGCTTGTTTTCATCAGGGTTAGGCTCATTTTCCTTGGCTAGTGCATCAAAGCTATTGCTGGTGGAAGGAATGGAGGAGATATCTTGGAAGGTCTTTTTTCCAGAGGCGATTTTTTTATGAGTCTTTTTTCTATTGGTAACTTTGGTGAATCCTTCAGGGTCAATTTTTTCTGATACATCAGTATTCTTGGGCTTAGCATTTAAAGGGAAGTCACAGAATAGATGTCCATGGACATGAAATTTTCAACATCTAAAAGGTACATGTTCATAATCTAAAGGCTGGATCCACTCAAAGTCATCATGATAAAGACTTACCGAATCCGAGAGAGCTTTGTCTAGGCGCATATAGACACATATGCGAGCATATGAGGTATATCTTCAGAGTTTTGTTTCTTCAGCTATCTTGATCAACTCGCCCAGGCCATTTCTGACGTCTTTCAGTGATTCTTCATCCCAGTATTCCAATGGAAGAGAATACATTCAGATCCACATAGATGCCTAGCTGAAGTCCTCCTTGTCTAGGTTAAATCTTTCAACCCAATCCCACAAGTACGGACCAGATGAGTTAAAAAAGAAAGGGCCGCCATCTAGGTCTCTGTTGCAGTCTTCAATATAGTTGAAGACCACTGCGAAGAATCATTTTAGGCCTAGCTTCAGGGTAACATGTCCTTTAGGTTTCCATTTTTCTGTTATCCACCCCTGTAGAGCTTTTTCAGTCGGCCAGAAGCCGATGAATTTACCTATGAGGGCATGGTCCTTCATATAATGGATTTGACCATTTATCCCATGACTTGGTAGTCCTATTTTGGGCCATTCTGCTTTTATGGGCTTGCATGTTGGAGATGTCGCTATGGGAGTTTCCTTGTGCGCTGCAGTGTCTGCTTGTACATCGCTGGGATTTTCTGTCATATCTTGTGAATTTTTTTGTGGTTCTTGCACTGCCGGTATGTCTTGCATTTCATCATTGTCAAGTTGAACAGGGATGGAGTTATTTGTCGTTTCCGAAGTCGTCTTCGTGCCATATATTGACGGGGGAGGTGTTGAAACCCTGGGCCGCTCTGCTGCTATGGGCTTGCATGTTGGATATGTCGTTGTGGGAGTTTCCTTGTGCACTGCAGTGTCTGCCTGTACATCACTGGGCTTTTCTGTCATATCTTGTCACTCTTTTTATGGTTCTTGCACTGCCGGGATGTCTTGTATTTCATCATTGTCAGGTTGAACAGGGATGGAGTTCTTTGTTGTTTCCGAAGCCGTCCTCGCGCCAGAACCTGATGGGGGAGGTGTTGAAACCCCCCCCCCCCTGAAAGGGGATGCCATTACAGGGATTCCTGTTGCAGTGAAAGGCAGTCGATCAGGTGCACGGTATTGGCCAGCAGAAGGCAAGTAAGGATGGAATTCTCCGTTGCAGAGGCTGACAAAAACCCTAGTCGCTCAGGGTTCGTAGGTCCATCCCTCCAGTTCATATAATTATTATGTTTTGTATGTTACTATTATTAACCCATTTAATTATAATTTGATATAGTAAATATCATGTATGTGTTCAGTTATGATTATTACTAAGACAAGGTTGGCACCATTTAAAATTTTATCGCCTTTGCAACACTAGTAATATGGTTGAAGATGAAAAACTCTCTTAGATCATCCACTTTATACTCAAATTTGGATTTAAATTTCAAAATATTTGTGGCGCTACCAACCTTCTTGATCTTTTAACTAAACAAAATTATGATGATCTTGAAAAACTTATTTTAATGTTTTTTAGCATATTAACAATAAAATTCTAAAGAATTTTGAGTAATATATTTATGGCTTCTTATATACCATATTATTTGTTCTTAGTGCATGATAATCATCATTATCACCATCATCATTACATACTATTGTAGGAAGTTTGAACCATTTTAGAGTTGACATGAGAAAATATTTTTTTACAATTAATTTAAATGTTGAATGAGAGTAGTAGTATAATTTATTTATTATTTATTATTTGTACTTTGTGTTAAAAACGAAGTTAATTGAGACTTACTTGATGAATAATAGATTAATATGCAAGATATATTAAGTATAAAATTATTTAATGACAAATTATCATAGTAATGTGTCCAATATATACCAGCGTAGATCCATCTTAAATACGGATTTAACATGGGCCTAGAGGGATTAAATGTTGATTTAAATGTTGAATGAGAGTAGTAGTATAATTTATTTATTATTTATTATTTGTACTTTTGTGTTAAAAACTATTTTTTTTATAGACGAAGTTTAGAAGATGTTGTTTTTAAGTGCATTATTGAATTTGATTATGCATATTTGATATGATGAGAAGTCATGTTGGTCAAACAAAGCTTTGAAAACTTAAATATTTTATGGCACTGTCATGTCATTTGTATCACCACATGATTACATTGAAATACTAAATAATATAAAACTCCAAAAATAACATGAAGAGAATATTTGATATACAACAAATATTGAAAAGTGTGTCTGAATGTTTATTAATAGATCCTTCAAAAAAAAAAAAAAAATTATAGTCAAACTTACACATCCCCTAGGCTATATAGAATTAACCTCTCGACTCAATTACTAATCTTTTTAATTATCAAAATCAATCATGAATTAGAATAGTAACAAAGTAATACAATTTGATTATTTTCAAATACAAGAGGAAAGAGAGAAAATTGACCGAACTATTTATTACAAATGTTTAGTTTTTATTCTTGGAGTATTTAAGGATATTATATTGAAAAGAACATATTGACATTCATCTAAAAGTTAGATTCCTTACATTATTTCTATTATCATTAATATTTATATTTATGTATTATATTTGACTCATGAATAATAGATTTTGTAAAAATATCCTTACCTATAAAGTTATTTAACAATATATGAATATTGTGTTTCTTACTATTATTAACCATTTTAAATTGACACTAACTACTTTTCCTATGTTGAGTACAAATTTATTATAGTAGTACCATGTTGGCACCACTTCAAAGTCTATAAGAGGAAATGTTTTATAAGTTTAGTTGTGTTGTTCAAGGATCAAAATCATTTTTTTTATAAATTAGAGTGCAACAAAACAACAAATTTGATTTATATCAATTATAATAAGGAATATTAAGGAAAACTCACTTTTATTACAAATGTCTAACATTTTTTCATTAAGTGTTTAAAATGTTTATATTAAATAGAATACTAATCAGCTACTCCATTATTGTGTTAATAGACCAAGTTTAGAAGATGATGTTTTTAAGTGCATTATTGAGTTTGATTATGCATATTTGATATGGTAAGAAGTCATGTTGGTAAAACAAATCTTTGAAAACTTAATTTTTTTATGGCACTGTCATGTCATTTGTATCACCACATGATTGAATTGAAATAATAAATAATATGATGTAGGGGCATTAGGCACAATACAATACTTTGTATCTAAGTAGACATAGGGGGGTCTCATGTTTTTAAATTTTCATGTAAATATTAGTATTTTGAATAAAATGGTGAGGAATTGTAAATGTTATCTAACCTCTAGAGAACATGAGAGGAGAAGTTGATAAGTTAGGAAGGTGAAGAGTCAGTTTCAGTTATTTAGGAATTGAGTCTAACTCTAGGACTTTGGAGGATTCCAAGGGTCCTTGTTGAGCTGTCAAAGCAGCTGAATTGATTCATTCATCTCTTTTATAAAATGAAAGCATATGTAGTGTAGAGCAGAGAGCTGTGCAGAGTAGGTTGTAGAAGGCCACTGTAATTGAAGATTTGGCTGACGACCAGAAGTTCTGTAAGTGAAGCCATTTATATATTTGAAATGATTGTTCTAGTTTTAATTGATTTAACTTTGTGTGGTAAGCTTGAGCTTCAATCAAAGTTGTATGAACCCCTGTATAGTCGAGAGAGGGTCCGATTAATTTAATTCCTGAGCTATTGCATTATGGAAGAAATCGAACTGTCAATCTCTCTGTGGTGAGACAATTCGTTCCCTCAAGCCTTAATTGACTTATAAGTTCGGTAAAACGCTGCATTTAAGATTCTGGTCTCTTCGGAATCCATTGATATTGATAATAATATATGTATGGATTTTTTTTGTTTGATTCACATCATCTGATACCCATTCTTGTGACAGAGTCGCCTATGGTATTCAATGAGATGGTTTGAACAGAGAAGAGAGATTGGGAACTGAAATCATTTGAGGGTTTTGCTGTGATAGAAACTGATTAATAAACACCGGATATCCAAGGCGGAGAGGAAGTATGAATCGGGGTTTATCTATGATAGCGCAGAACAGCGAGGCGAGACCGTAAGGAGATGAATTCGTGAGGTAACTAGTGTTAAAGCAAGTGCAATTTAATGAAAAATTGTGCGGAATCAGGAGTCAACAAAGGGTTGAACGATAAAACCAGAGTTTGGAAACCAGTGGATTCGCGTGGCTTTTAAAATGGTAAGTGGTAATTCAGTTTGGAAAGCGATATAATTGGGCGCTCGACACGTCACCTTGCAGTGGTATTATAATACCACTTATATCGCGTAACTTACAAATATTAAGTTCCATGCAGTTAGTTTACGCGACATTCGTTCATAGTCGTTGGATCCTTGATGTTGATGTGATGATCTGCCCGCCGTTAGATGAGTGAGGTACGTTAATGCCAGGGCCGCTTTATTGCAATGGTTATCGTTGAATTTTAAACCTTGGCCGAGGCTTTATATTAACATTATAACATTTGATTCAAGGGAATGTTGATGTATGTTATGGTAAGCGTGGACACTTATATTTAATGAGGGTGAGCACCTTTTAGTCATTCAAAAGGTGATTCGAATAGGCAATAACCAATAGTTTCGACTTCGGAGTTTAAGCCGAAATATTGTTGAATATCAATAAGCATACAATGGGTTTTAATATGAGTTCAACCCCTAAGTCTTAGAAGTTAACCTTCGCATATGAAGTTAAAAAATTTGGTTTAAATAAAGTTGACCATTGTTGAAGAAAATAACTTCCACAAGTTAATATTTTGAATTGGGAATAAAGGTAAAGCCTTCACACAGGAAAACTGGGTTGTGTGGTTTTAAAACCATAAGAACACTTTAATTAATATCTCAAATCTCAGATTTGAGATATTAAACCTTCCAGAGGTATATGAAAGAATTGCCCAAATTTAAAATTATTGGGGAGTAAAAGTTGAATGCAAGTTGTGTGGAAAGGAAATTGAAGATTGTGGGAATTAAAATGAAATTGAACTTTTATATATGGACAGAAAGAGAGTGTAAGCAGGTAGCCCAGGCATCAAAGTGGTATCAGAGCTGGAATAGCTCTTGAAAATTTAATTTTTGAAATGCATATGTGAACACAGATGTGATGGTGATGTGCATACAAAGATTCAGTGCATGTGATGAGAGAAGAGGGAAGATCAGATTTTAAATCTGATGTGCAGCAGAGACATATTTGCAGTGAACAGGATTTGCAGAACTGAAGGAGTGGAAGACAAGATCATGCAGAGATCTTGCAGGTAAAATAATTTTAAATCTGATTTGAGATTTATGATTGCAGGAGTATGGTTACAAAAAAATGAAGACAGAGTTGATGATGATAGCAGTGAACCTGACATTCAGCTAAAGGCTGGATAGGGAGAGAAATTGCAGTGTTCTCAAGAGAAGGTGAGTTGATGAGTAGTGTTTAACTCTGGTTTGAAGAATTGTTTGTAGAATTCAGATTACAGACAATTGAAGGAATCTCAGCAAAGGCAGATCACAGCTTTAAAAGCAGTGATAAAAGAGTCCAGCAAAGGATTCTAAGGTGAAGAAGAAAGTGTGGCAGAACCTATAGGATTCCCAACTGAGGTTGGATGAAAGAAGAACAGATGTGTTCTTGAGAAAAGTTACAGAGTGAAGCCTAGAGAGAGCAGAAGAGAGTGCTCAAAAGGTTCTAGCAGATTGGGAACCAGTATTTGCCAAAAGCCCAGATCCGGAGGAAAGGATTGGTGAGGTAAGTTGCAGCAAGAGAGCTTGTAGTTGCATAGGCTTAGTGCAGCTTGTGAGTGAAGAACTCATGAAGGAGAAAAAGGCTACTGATAGCCATAGCAGAAATTGCAGAGGTTCTGAGAGAGGCCACAATAGAAGAGTGAGGGAAGATGCCAAAGCAAATGGCATGAGGAAGAAACTCACTGATGAAGAGTATTGGAAAGAGATAGCTAAGATTAGTAAGCAGCTTTATGAACTGGAGAGGATGATAGAGGAAAACCAAAGAGTTGGTTGGCTCATGAAGAGTGTGAAATGGCAACCATTACAGTTAAAAATGAGGCAAAAGGAGATTGCCTTATTGAGAGAGGAGCTCGAGACAACTAAGTTGAGAAAAGAAGTTTCTGCTTGTGAAGGAGAACAGAGTACAGAAGAATAATGGAGATCTGCAAGAGATCGTGTCATGCATGGTCAAGACTTGAGGCAGCAAGAAGCTTGTCTTGTTGAAGAGGATATCATTGAGGATTTCCTGAGTTATTGGACAGGTCTAGATCAGCTATATGAGGTAAAGACTTGTATTTGTGAATCTAACACTTGTAAGGTGATGACAGATTCTCGAGAGGAAGAGGAACTCAGATTTCTTGAGTTAAGAATGGAATTTGAAGATTCCACATGCAGATTTGTTCAAAGGGAAGTGCTTGAAAAAGCAACCAAGACTGAAAATTCTTGTGGTTTTGAAACCAAAGAATTGTGTGTGTTTGCAGGTACACCATAGGAAGATAAGCAAGCTTTAGAGTTTGTTGTTGACGAGGAGAAATTGAATCTGAAATCTGTTCAGATCAATGCTGAGATAGCAAGATCTCAGGAGGAAGACATGAAGACAAAGGAGTCCAAGGAAGGTATTCAGCAGAATATTGAGGCAGAAAGAGAAGGACAAACTGATCATTGGTCAAGAACAAGCAAAGGCATAAAAGGTTGTGTGAGGTTCCCAAAGTCTACTCCAATGGAAGTTGTTGAATTGTATAGGAGGTTGGATTTTCAAAGAAGAGAATTGGAGAAGCAAAGGACCTATGCACAGGATGAATTGCTGAAGAAGCAAGGCAGGAAAGTCTTCATGGATAATGTTCATGAAGCAGATGAAGGAAAGCAGGAGAGACTGACTAACAGTCTGATGAAGAATGTAAGGCAGCATACTGATGTGCCGACAGAGGATTTGGAAATAAGTTCTGAACAACATACTAATGTGTTGTCAGAGGAGAAGAAGGTGTTGAAGCGTTGTAGTTTTTGTGCTGAAGGTTCATGTGTTGATTTTGCAGGCAAGGAAGAACAACAAATGGAGGTTGTCAGAGGAATGAACGAAAGAGAAACTATGTTAGCTGAAAACATAGTGGAGGATCATCATTTTAACATGGTGATTAGAGCAGTGGAGATAAATCTGGCAGCTGAGGAGAAATATAGTGAAGAATTTATGAGTCTTGAAAGAGACTTAGAACTGCTGAAAGGGGAATTGGTGACTGGGTCATCAAATGAGACCAGTGGATCTTATAATTTTAACACTGACAGTTTGTTTATGTATACAGGAATGGTAGAAGACAATCCATCTCTTGGAGTTGTCTTGAAAAAAGAAAAATTGTTGCAGAAAGCAGATGAGACAGTCACGTCTCATATGCAGAAACTTGATACTGTAGAGGACAGAGAAAAAGTGTCTTGTCTGAATAGCCTAGAGCAGACTATGGGGCAGATTTTTAAGACTGACACAGTAAGGAGGAATCAACATTCTATTCTGACAGAAGATGAAAATACAGAGCTTGAAGAACTTGGTTTGATTGCCAGAATCAACCAAGGAGATAAAAGGCAATTGCTGAAGTTTGACCAAGAAGAAGAGAAAGATGCTGAGATTGAATTGCAACATATTGAGGGTGTGAAACAAGTACAGAAGATATGGTTGAAATGTTTGCTAGAAACATTGGAAGAAGAGATTGCAGACACTGAAGTGAAGGTACCTGAAGCTGTGGAAGAACTAGGAGCAGATACTAGTTTGTAGAACTTAATTATGCTTACTAGTATACAAAGAGAAATGAAGGATTATGTTACTGCAGTTAGTGAATTGAAAGATAGTCTACTTTTTAAAAGTAAATTTGCAGGTGATAAGAAAAAGCATGTTGCAGAGGGACAGGAAGTTTGGGAGGCAGCAACACCCATGGTGGCAGCTGGAGCGACATGGGGGATGACATCTGCAGAAGTAAAAACAATCACAGCAACAATTGAGGAGGCAGCCACAGAAGCAGCAGCAAGAATTTTGAAGACAGTAACAGCAGTAGTATTGGCAGCAACAAAAGTAGAAGACAGCAACGGACAAAGAAATTTCCAGACAGAAGATAAACTGGACAGAGAAATTGAAGGCATCAGAAGACTGATGATGGAAGTGTCTCAGGAGCAGCAGACAGCAGCAAGAAAACAGGGGAATGTTAGCACAGGAAAGACAAGAAGAAATTGTGAAAGCATAGCTGGAGGTAAGATGCAAAATAGGATATGGAGACCTGGAGAAATAAAGTTGGAGGATGATGCAGTTGCTGGACAGCAGCAAAACAAAGTATGGGATCCAGGAGGCAAAGATCAAAGACACGTGATCAGGAGATCATGAAAAATTTGAACCTTGGGAGTATGATGCAGGGGAATTAGGCACAATACAATACTTTCTATCTAAGTAGACATGGTGGGGTCTCATGTTTTTAAATTTTCATGTAAATATTAGTATTTTGAATAAAATGGTGAGGAATTGTAAATGTTCTCTAATCTCTAAAGAACATGACAGGAGAAATTGATAAGTTAGGAAGGTGAAGAGTCAGTTTTAGTAATTTAGGAAATGAGTCTAACTCTAGGACTTTGGAGGATTCCAAGGGTCCTTGTTGAGCTGTCAAAGCAGCTAAATCGATTCATTCATCTCTTGTATAAAATGAAAGCATCTGTAGTGTAGAGCAGAGAGTTGTGCAGAGTAGGTTGTAGAAGGCCACTGTAATTGAAGATCTAGTCGAAGACCAGAAGTTCTGTAAGTGAAGCCATGTATATATTTGAAATGATTGTTCCAGTTTTAACTGATTTAACATTGTGTGGTAAGCTTAAGCTTCAATGAGAGTTGTATGAACCCCTGTATAGTCAAGAGAGGGTTCGATTAATTTAATTCCTGAGTTATTGCATTGTGGAAGAAATCGAACTGTCAATCTCTGTGTGGTGAGACGATTTGTTCCCTGAAGCCTTAATTGACTTATAATTTCAATAAAACGTTGCATTTAAGATTCTGGTCTCTTCAGAATCCATTGATATTGATAATAATCTATGTATGGATTTTTTGGGTTCGATTCACATCATCTGATACCCATTCTTGTGACAAAGTCACCTATGGTATTCAATGAGATGGTTTGAACAGAGAAGAGAGATTGGGAACTAAAATAATTTGAGGGTTTTGTTGTGATAGAAACTGATTAATTAACACCGGATATCCAAGGCCGAGAGGAAGTATGAATCGGGGTTTATCTATGATAGCGCAGAAGAGCGAGGGGAGACCGTAAGGAGATGAAATCATGAGGTAACTAGTGTTAAAGAAAGTGCGAGTTATTGAACAATTGTGCGGAATCAAGAGTCAACAGAGGGTTGAACGATAAAACCAGAGTTTGGAAACCAGTGGATTCGCATGGCTTTTAAAATGGTAAGTGGTAATTCAGTTTGGAATGCGATATAATTGGGCGCTCGACACGTCACCTTGCAGTGGTATTCTAATACCACTTATATCGCGTAACTTCCAATTATTCAGTTCCGTGCAGTTAGTTTACACGACATTCGTTCATAGTCATTGGATCCTTGATGTTGATGCAATGATCTGCCCGCCGTTGGATGAGTGAGGTACGTTAATGCTGGGGCTGCTTTATTGCAATGGTTATCATTGAATTTTAAACCTTGGCCGAGGCTTTGTATTAACATTATAACATTTGATTCGGGGGAATGTTGATGTATGTTATGGTAAGTGTGGAAACTTATATTTAATGAGGGTGAGCACCTAAGAGTCATTCGAAAGGTGATTCGTATAGGCAATAAGCAATAGTTTCGACTTTGGAGTTTAAGACGAAATATTGTTGAATATCAATAAGCATACAATGGGTTTTAATATGAGTTCAACCCCTAAGTCTTAGAAGTTAACCTTCGCATATGAAGTTACAAAAATTGGTTTAAATAAAGTTGACCATTGTTGAAGAAAAGAACTTCCACAAGTTAATATTTTGAATTGGGAATAAAGGTAAAGCCTTCACACAGGAAAACTGGATTGTGTGGTTTTAAAACCATAAGAACACTTTAATTAATATCTCAAATCTCAGATTTGAGATATTAAACCTTCCAGAGGTATATTAAAGAATTGCCTAGATTTATAATTATTGGGGAGTAAAAGTTGAATGCATGTTGTGTGGAAAGGAAATTGAAGATTGTGGGTATTAAAATGAAATTGAACTTTTATATATGGACAGCAAGAGAGTGTAAGCAAGTAGCCGGGGCATCAAAGTGGTATCAGAGCTAGAGTAGCTCTTGAAAATTTAATTTTTGAAATGCATATGTGAACACAGATGTGATGGTGATGTGCATACAGAGATGCAGTGCATGTGATGAGAGAAGAGGGACGATCAGATTTTAAATCTGATTTGCAGCAGAGACATATTTGCAGTGAACAGGATTTGCAGAACTAAAGGAGTGGAAGACAAGATCATGCAGAGATCTTGCAGGTAAAATAATTTTAAATCTGATTTGAGATTTATGATTGCAGGAGTATAGTTGCAGAAAAGTGAAGACAGAGTTGATGATGATAGCAGTGAACTTGACATTCAGCTAAAGGCTAGATAGGGAGAGAAATTGCAGTGTTCTCAAGAGAAGGTGAGTTGATGAGCAGTGTTTAACTCTGTTTTGAAGAATTGTTTGCAGAATTCAGATTGCAGGCAATTGAAGCAATCTCAGCAAAGGCAGATCACAGCTTTAAAACAAGTGATAAAAGAGTCCAGTAGAGGATTCTGAGGTGAAGAAGAAAGTGTGGCAAAACCTAGAGGATTCCCAACTGAGGTTGGATGAAAGAAAAACAGATGTGTTCTTGAGAAAAGTTTCAGAGTGAAGCCTAGAGAGAGCAGAAGAGAGTGCTCAAAAGGTTCCAGCAGATAGGGAACCAGTACTTGCCAAAAGCCCAGATCCGGAGCAAAGGATTTGTGAGGTAAGTTGCAGCAAGAGAGCTTGCTGTTGCAGAGGCTTAGTGCAGCTTGTGAGTGAAGAACTCATGCAGGATAAAATGGCTACTGATAGCCATAGCAGAGATTGCAGAGGTTTTTAGAGAGGCCACAATAGAACAGTGAGGGAAGATGCCAAAGCAAATGGCATAAGGAAGAAACTCACTGATGAAGAGTATTGGAAAGAGATAGCTGAGATCAGTAAGCAGCTTTATGAACTAGAGAAGATGATAGAGGAAAACCAGAGAGTTGGTTTGCTCATGAAGACGAGTGTGAAATGGCAACCATTACAGTTAAAAATGAGGCAAAAGGAGATTGCCTTATTGAGAAAGGAGCCCGAGACAGCTGAGTTGAGAAAAGAAGTTTCTACTTGTGAAGCAAAACAGAGTACAGATGAACAATGGAGATCTGCAAGAGATCGTGTGATGCATGGTGAAGACTTGAGGCAGTAAGAAGCTTGTCTTACTGAAGAGGATATCATTGAGGATTTCATGAGTTATTGGACAGGTCCAGATCAGTTGGATGAGGTAAAGACTTGTATTTGTGAATCTGAAACTTGTGAGGTGATGACAGATTCTCTAGAGGAAGAGGAACTCAAAGTTCTTGAGTCAAGAATGGAATTTGAAGATTCCAAATGCAGATCTGTTCAAAGGGAAGTGCTTGAAAAAGCAACCAAGACTGAAAATTCTTGTGGTTTTGAAACTAAAGAATTGTGTATGTTTGCAGGTACATCACAGGAAGATGAGAAAGCTTTAGAGTTTGTTTTTGAGCAGGAGAAATTGAATCTGAAATCTGTTCAGATCAATGCTGACATAGCAAGATCTCAGGAGGAAGACATGAAGACAAAGGAGCCAAAGGAAGGTATTCAGCAGAATATTGAGGCAGAAAGAGAAGGACCAGCTGATGATTGGTCAAGAACAAGCAGAGGCATAAAAGGTTGTGTGAGGTTCCCAAAGTCTACTCCAATGGAAGTTTTTGAATTGTATAGGAGGTTGGATTTTCAAAGAAGAGAATTGGAGAAGCAGAGGACCTATGCACAGGATGAATTGCTAAAGAAGCAAGGCAAGAAAGTCTTCATGGATAGTGTTCATGAAGCGGATGAAGGAAAGCAGGAGAGGCTGACTGACAGTCTGATGAAGAATGTAAGGCAGCACACTGATGTGCTGACAGAGGATTTGGAAAGAAGTTCTGAACAACATACTGATGTGTTGTCAGAGGAGACAAAGGTGTTGAAGCCTTGTAGTTCATGGGTTGATTTTGCAAGGAAGGAAGAACAACAAATGGAGGTTGTCAGAGGAATGAATGAAAGAGAAACTATGTTAGCTGAAAACATAGTGGAGGATCATCATTTTAACATGGTAATTGGAGCAGTGGAGATAACTCTAGCAGCTGAGGAGAAAGATAGTGAAGAATTTCTGAGTCTTGAAAGAGACTTAGAACTGCTGAAAGGGGAATTGGTGACTGGGTCACCAAATGAGACCAGTGGATCTTATAATTTTAACACTGACAGTTTGTTTATGTATACAGGAATGGTAGAAGACAATCCATCTCTTGGATTTGTCTTGAAAGAAGAAAAACTGTTTCAGAAAGAAGATGAGACAGTCATGTCTCATATGCAGAAACCTGATACTATAGAGGACAGAGAAAGAGTGGCTTGTCTAAATAGCCTAGAGTAGACTGTGGGGCAAATTTTTAAGACTGACACAGTAAGGAGGAATCAACATTCTATTCTGACAGAAGATGAAAATATAGAGCTGGAAGAACTTGGTTTGATTGCCAGAATCAACCAAGGAGATAAAAGGCAATTGTTGAAGTTTGGCCAAGAAGAAGAGAAAGATGCTGATACTGAATTGCAGCATGCTGAGGGTGTGAAACAAGTATAGAAGAGATGGTTGAAATGTTTGTTGGAAACATTGGAAGAAGAGATTGCAGACACTGAAGTGAAGGTGCCTGAAGCTGTGGAAGAACTAGGAGCAGATACTAGTTTGCAGAACTTAATTATGCTTACTAGTATACAAAGAGAAATGAAGGATTATGTTACTGCAGTTAGTGAATTGAAAGATAGTCTACTTTTTAAAAGTAAATTTGCAGGTGATGAGAAAAAGCATGTTGCAGAGGGACAGGAAGTTTGGGAGGTAGCAACACCCATGGTGGCAGCTGGAGCAACATGGGGGATGACATCTGCAGAAGTAAAAACAATCACAGCAACAATTGAGGAGGCAGCCACAGAAGCAGCAGCAAGAATTTTGAAGACAGAAACAACAACAGTATTGGCAGCAACAGAAGTAGAAGACAGAAGCGGACAAAGAAATTTCCAGACAGAAGATAAACTGGACAGAGATATTGAAGGCATCAGAAAACTGATGATGGAAGTGTCTCAGGAGCAGCAGACAGTAGCAAGAAAACAGGGAAATGTTAGCACAGGAAAGACAAGAAGAAATTGTGAAAGCATAGCTGGAGGTAAGATGCAAAACAGGATATGGAGACCTGGAGAAATAAAGTTGGAGGATGATGCAGTTGCTGGATAGAAACAAAACAAAGTATGGGATCCAGGAGGCAAAGAACAAAGACATGTGATTAGAAGATCATGAACAATTTGAATCTTGGGAGTCTGATGCAGGGGCATTAGCCACAATACAATACTTTGTATCTAAGTAGACATGGGGGAGTCTCATGTTTTTAAATTTTCATGTAAATATTAGTATTTTGAATAAAATGGTGAGGAATTGTAAATGTTCGCTAACCTCTAGATAACATGAGAGGAGAAGTTGATAAGTTAGGAAGGTGAAGAGTCAGTTTCAGTTATTTAGGAATTGAGTCTAACTCTAGGACTTTGGAGGATTCCAAGGGTCCTTTTTGAGCTTTCAAATCAACTAAATCGATTCATTCATCTCATGTATAAAATGAAGGCATCTGTAGTGTAGAGCAGAGAGTTGTGCAGAGCAGGTTGTAGAAGGCCACTGTAATTGAAGATCTGGCCGAAGACCAGAAGTTCTGTAAGTGAAGCCATGTATATATTTGAAATGATTGTTCTAGTTTTAATTGATTTAACTTTGTGTGGTAAGCTTGAGCTTCAATGAGAGTTATATGAACCCTTGTATAGTCGAGAGAGGGTCAGATTAATTTAATTCCTGAGTTATTGGATTGTGGAAGAAATCGAACTGTCAATCTCTGTGTGGTGAGATTATTCGTTCCCTGAAGCCTTAATTGACTTATAAGTTCAATAAAACACTGCATTTAAGATTCTGGTCTCTTCGGAATCCATTGATATTGATAATAATCTATGTATGGATTTGTTGGGTTCAATTCACATCATCCGATACCCATTCTTGTGATAGAATCGCCTATGGTATTCAATGAGATGGTTTGAACAGAGAATAGAGATTGGGAAATGAAATCATTTGAGGGTTTTGTTGTGATAGAAACCGATTAATAAACACCGAATATCAAAGGCGGAGAGGAAGTATGAATCAGGGTTTATCTGCGATAGCGCAGAAGAGCGAGGCGAGACAGTAAGGAGATGAACTTGTGAGGTAACTAGTGTTAAAGCAAGTGTGAGTTAATGAACAATTGTGCAGAATCAGGAGTCAACAAAGGGTTGAACGATAAAACGAGAGTTTGGAAACCAATGGATTCGCGTGGCTTTTAAAATGGTAAGTGGTAATTCAGTTTGGAACGCAATATAATTGGGCGCTCGACACGTCACCTTGCAGTGGTATTCTAATACCACTTATATCGTGTAACTTCCAAGTATTAAGTTCCGTGCAGTTAGTTTATGCGACATTCGTTCATAGTCGTTGGATCCTTGATGTTAATGCGATGATCTGCCCGCCATTGGATGAGTGAGGTACGTTAATGCCGGGGTTGCTTTATTGCAATGGTTATCATTGAATTTTAAACCTTGGCCGAGGATTTATATTAACATTATAACATTTGATTCGGGGGAATGTTGATGTATGTTATGGTAAGCGTGGACACTTATATTTAATGAGGGTGAGCACCTTTGAGTCATTCGAAAGGTGATTCGAATAGGCAATTAGCAATAGTTTCGACTTTGGAGTTTAAGCCGAAATATTGTTGAATATCAATAAGCATACAATGGGTTTTAATATGAGTTCAACCCCTAAGTCTTAGAAGTTAACCTTCGCATATGAAGTTACAAAAGTTGGTTTAAATAAAGTTGACCATTGTTGAAGAAAATAACTTCCACAAGTTAATATTTTGAATTGGGAATAAAGGTAAAGCCTTCACACAGGAAAACTGGGTTGTGTGGTTTTAAAACCATAAGAGCACTTTAATTAATATCTCAAATCTCGGATTTTGAGATATTAAACCTTCCATAGGTATATTAAAGAATTTCCCAGATTTATAATTATTGGGCAGTAAAAGTTGAATGCAAGTTGTGTAGAAAGGAAATTGAAGATTGTGGGTATTAAAATGAAATTGAACTTTTATATATGGACAGCAAGAGAGTGTAAGCAAGTAGCCCAGGCATCAAAGTGGTATCAGAGCTGGAATAGCTCTTGAAAATTTAATTTTTGAAATGCATATGTGAACACAGATGTGATGGTGATGTGCATACAGAGATGCAGTGCATGTGATGAGAGAAGAGGGAAGATCAGATTTTAAATCTGATGTGCAGCAAAGACATATTTGCAGTGAACAGGATTTGTAGAACTAAAGGAGTGGAAGACAAGATCATGCAGAGATCTTGCAGGTAAAATAATTTTAAATCTAATTTGAGATTTATGATTGCAGGAGTATGGTTGCAGAAAAGTGAAGACAGAGTTGATGATGATAGCAGTGAACCTGACATTCAGCTAAAGGCTGGATAGGGAGAGAAATTGCAGTGTTCTCAAGAGAAGGTGAGTTGATGAGCAGTGTTTCACTCTGGTTTGAATAATTGTTTGCAGAATTCAAATTGCGGGCAATTGAAGGAATCTCAGCAAAGCAGATCACAGCTTTAAAAGTAATGATAAAAGAGTCCAGCAGAGGATTCTGAGGTGAAGAATGTGGCAGAACCTAGAGAATTCCCAACTGAGGTTGGATGAAAGAAGAACATATGTGTTATTGAGAAAATTTGCATATTGAAGCCTAGAGAGAACAGAAGAGAGTGCTCAAAAGGTTCCAGCAGATAGGGAACCAGTTCTTGCCAAAAGCCCAGATCTGGAGGAAAGGATTGGTGAGGTAAGTTGCAGCAAGAGAGCTTGTTGTTGCAGAGGCTTAGTGCAGCTTGTGAGTGAAGAACTCATGGAGGAGAAAATGGCTACTGATAGCCATAGCAGATATTGCAGAGGTTCTGAGAGAGGCCACAATAGAAGAGTGAGGGAAGATGCCAAAGCAAATGACATGAGGAAGAAACTCATTGATGAAGAGTATTGGAAAGAGATAGCTGAGATCAGTAAGCAGCTTTATGAACTAGAGAGGATGATAGAGTAAAACCAGAGAGTTGGTTGGCTCATGAAGAAGAGTGTGAAATGGCAACCATTACAGTTAAAAATGAGGCAAAAGGAGATTTCCTTATTGAGAGAGGATCTCGAGACAGCTAAGTTGAGAAAAGAAGTTTATGCTTGTGAAGAAGAATAGACTACAGATGAACAATGGAGATCTGCAAGAGATCGTGTGATGCATGGTGAAGACTTGAGGCAGCAAGAATCTTGTCTTGTTGAAGAGGATATCATTGAGGATTTCCTGGGTTATTGGACAGGTCCAGATCAGCTGGATGAGGTAAAGACTTGTATTTGTGAATATGACACTTGTGAGGTGATGACAGATTCTCCAGAGGAAGAGGAACTCAGAGTTCTTGAGTCAAGAATGGAATTTGAAGATTCCACATGCAGATATGTTCAAAGGGAAGTGCTTGAAAAATCAACCAAGACTGAAAAGTCTTGTGGTTTTGAAACTAAAGAATTGTGTATGTTTGCGGGTTCATCACAGGAAGATGAGAAAGCTTTAGAGTTTGTTGTTGAGTAGGAGAAATTGAATCTGAAATATGTTCAGATCAATGTTGAGATAGCAAGATCTCAGGAGGAAGGCATGAAGACAAAGGAGTCCAAGGAAGGTATTCAGCAGAATATTGAGGCAGAAAGAGAAGGACCAGCTGATGATTGGTCAAGAACAAGCAGAGGCATAAAAGGTTGTGTGAGGTTCCCAAAGTCTACTCCAATGGAAGTTGTTGAATTGTATAGGAGGTTGGATTTTCAAAGAAGAGAATTGGAGAAGCAGAGGACCTATGCACAGGATGAATTGCTGAAGAAGCAAGGCAGGAAAGTCTTCATGGATAGTGTTCATGAAGCGGATGAAGGAAAGCAGGAGAGACTGCCTGACAGTCTGATGAAGAATGTAAGACAGCATATTGATGTGCTGACAGAGCATTTGGAAAGAAGTTTTGAACAACATACTGATGTGTTGTCAGAGGAGAAGAAGGTGTTGAAGCCTTGTAGTTTTTGTGTTGAAGGTTCATGGGTTGATTTTGCAGGCAATGAAGAACAACAAATGAAGGTTGTCAAAGGAATGAATGAAAGAGAAACTAGGAGTAGACACTGAAGTGAAGGTGCTTGAAGCTGTGGAAGAACTAGGAGCAGATACTAGTTTGCAGAACTTAATTATGCTGACTAGTATACAAAGAGAAATGAAGGATTATGTTACTGCAGTTAGTGAATTGAAAGATAGTCTACTTTTTAAAAGTAAATTTGCAGGTGATGAGAAAAAGCATGTTGCAGAGGGACGAGAAGTTTGGGAGGCAGCAACACCCATGGTGGCAGCTAGAGCAACATGGGGGATGACATCTGCAGAAGTAAAAACAATCACAGCAACAATTGAGGAGGCAGCCACAGAAGCAGCAGCAAGAATTTTGAAGACAATAACAACAACAGTATTGGCAGCAACAGAAGTAGAATACAGTAGCGGAAAAAGATATTTCCAGACAGAATATAAACTAGACAGAGAGATTGAAGGCACCAGAAAACTGATGATGGAAGTGTCTCAGGAGCAGCAGACAGCAGCAAGAAAACAGGGGAATGTTAGCACAGGAAAGACAAGAAGAAATTGTGAAAGCATAGCTGGAGGTAAGATGCAAAACAGGATATGGAGACCTGGAGAAATAAAGTTGGAGGATGATGCAGTTGCTGGACAGCAGCAAAACAAAGTATGGGATCTAGGAGGCAAATATCAAAGACACGTGATCAGGAGATCATGAACAATTTGAACCTTAGGAGTCTCATGCAGGGGCATTAGGCACAATACAATACATTGTATCTAAGTAGACATAGGGGGGGTCTCATGTTTTTAAATTTTCATGTAAATATTAGTATTTTGAATAAAATGGTGAGGAATTGTAAATATTCTCTAACCTCTAGAGAACATGAGAGGAGAAGTTGATAAGTTAGGAAGGTGAAGAGTCAGTTTCGGTTATTTAGGAATTGAGTCTAACTCTAGGACTTTGGAGGATTCTAAGGGTCCTTGTTGAGCTGTCAAAGAAGTTGAATCTATTTATTCATCTCGTGTATAAACTGAAAGCATCTATAGTGTAGAGCAGAGAGCTGTGCAAAGTAGGTTGTAGAAGGCCAATGTAATTGAAGATCTGGCCGAAGACCAGAAGTTCCTTAAGTGAAGCCATGTATATATTTGAAATGATTGTTCCAGTTTTAATTGATTTAACTTTGTGTGGTAAGCTTGAGCTTTAATGAGAGTTATATGAACCCCTGTATAGTCGAGAGAGGGTCCGATTAATTTAATTCCTAAGTTATTGCTTTGTGGAATAAATCGAACTGTCAATCTCTGTGCAATGAGACGATTCATTCCCTGAAGCCTTAATTGACTTATAAGTTCAATAAAACACTGCATTTAAGATTTTGGTCTCTTCGGAATCCATTGATACTGATAATAATCTATGTATGGATTTTTTGGGTTCAATTCACATCATCGGATACCCATTCTTGTGACAGAATCGCCTATGGTATTCAATGAGATGGTTTGAACAGAGAATAGAGATTGGGAACTGAAATCATTTGAGGGTTTTGTTGTGATAGAAACTGATTAATAAACACCGGATATCCAAGGCGAAGAGGAAGTATGAATCGGGGTTTATCTGTGATAGCGCGGAAGAGTGAGGCGAGACCGTAAGGAGATGAAGTCGTGAGGTAACTAGTGTTAAAGCAAGTGCGAGTTAATGAACAATTGTGCGGAATCAGGAGTCAAAAGAGGGTTGAACGATAAAACCAAAGTTTGGAAACCAGTGGATTCGCGTGGCTTTTAAAATGGTAAATGGTAATTCAGTTTGGAACACGATATAATTGGGTGCTCAACACGTCACCTTGCAGTGGTATTCTAATACCACTTATATCGCGTAACTTCCAAGTATTAAGTTCCGTGCAGTTAGTTTACACAACATTCGTTCATATTCATTGGATCCTTGATGTTAATGCGATGATCTGCCCGCCGATGGATGAGTGAGGTGCGTTATTGCCGGGGCTGCTTTATTGCAATGGTTATTGTTGAATTTTAAACCTTGGACAAGGCTTTATATTAACATTATAACATTTGATTGAAGGGAATGTTGATGTATTTTATGGTAAGCATGGACACTTATATTTAATGAGGGTGAGCACCTTTGAGTCATTCGAAAGGTGATTCGAATAGGCAATAAGCAATAGTTTCGACTTTGGAGTTTAAGCCGAAATATTTTCAAATATCAATAAGCATACAATGGGTTTTAATATGAGTTCAACCCCTAAGTCTTAGAAGTTAACCTTCGCATATGAAGTTACAAAAGTTGGTTTAAATAAAGTTGACCATTGTTGAAGAAAAGAACTTCCACAAGTTAATATTTTGAATTGGGAATAAAGGTAAAGCCTTCACACAGGAAAACTGGGTTGTGTTGTTTTAAAACCATAAGAGCACTTTAATTAATATCTCAAATCTCATATTTGAGATATTAAACCTTCGAGAGGTATATTAAAGAATTGCCCAGATTTATAATTATTGGGGAGTAAAAGTTGAATGCAAGTTGTGTGGAAAAGAAATTGAAGATTGTGGGTATTAAAATGAAATTGAACTTTTATATATGGACAGCAAGAGAGTGTAAGCAGGTCGCCCGGACATCAAAGTGGTATCAGAGCTGGAATAGCTCTTGAAAATTTAATTTTTGAAATGCATATGTGAACACAGATGTGATGGTGATGTGCATACAGAGATTCAGTGCATGTGATGAGAGAAGAGGGAAGATCAAATTTTAAATCTGATGTGCAGCAGAGACATATTTGCAGTGAACGGGATTTGCAAAACTGAAGGAGTAGAAGACAAGATCATGTAGAGATCTTGCAGGTAAAATAATTTTAAATCTGATTTGAGATTTACGATTGCAGGAGTATGGTTGCAGAAAAGTGAAGACAGAGTTGATGATGATAGAAATGATCCTGACATTCAGCTAAAGGCTGGATAAGGAGAGAAATTGCAGTGTTCTCAAGAGAAGGTGAATTGATGAGCAGTGTTTAACTCTGGTTTGAAGAATTGTTTACAGAATTTAGATTGCAAGCAATTGAAGGAATCTCAGCAAAGGCAGATCACAGCTTTAAAAGCAGTGATAAAAGATTCCAGCAGAGGATTCTGAGGTGAAGAAGAAAGTGTGGCAGAACCTAGAGGATTCCCAACTGAGGTTGGATGAAAGAAGAACAGACTTGTTCTTGAGAAAAGTTGCAGAGTGAAGCCTAGAGAGAGCAGAAGAGAGTGCTCAAAAGGTTCCAGCAGATAGGGAACCAGTACTTGCCAAAAGCCCAGATCCGGAGGAAAGGATTGGTGAGGTAAGTTGGAGCAAGAGAGCTTGATGTTTCAGAGGCTTAGTGCAGCTTGTGAGTGAAGAACTCATGGAGGAGAAAATGGCTACTGATAGCCATAGCAGAGATTGAAGAGGTTCTGAGAGAGGCCACAATAGAAGAGTGAAGGAAGATGCCAAAGCAAATGACATGTGGAAGAAACTCACTGATGAAGAGTATTGGAAAGAGATAGCTGAGATCAGTAAGCAGCTTTATGAACTAGAGAGGATGATAGAGTAAAACCAGAGAGTTGGTTGGCTCATGAAGAAGAGTGTGAAATGGCAACCATTACAGTTAAAAATGAGGCAAAAGGAGATTGCCTTATTGAGAGAGGAGCTCGAGACAGCTGAGTTGACAATAGAATTTTATGCTTGTGAAGCAGAATAGAGTATAGATGAACAATGGAGATCTGCAAGAGATCGTGTGATGCATGGTGAAGACTTGAGGCAGCAAGAAGCTTGTCTTGTTGAAGACGATATCATTGAGGATTTCCTGAGTTATTGGACAGGTCCAGATCAGCTGGATGAGGTAAAGACTTGTATTTGTGAATCTGACACTCGTGAGGTGATGACAGATTCTCCAGAGGAAGAGGAACTCAGAGTTCTTGAGTCAATAATGGAATTTGAAGATTCCACATGCAGATCTGTTCAAAGGTAAGTGCTTGAAAAAGCAACCAAGACTGAGAAGTCTTGTGGTTTTGAAACTAAAGAATTGTGTATGTTTGCAGGTACATCACAGGAAGATGAGCAAGCTTTAGAGTTTGTTGTTGAGCAGGAGAAATTGAATCTGAAATATGTTCAGATCAATGCTGAGATAGCAAGATCTTAGGAGGAAGACATGAAGACAAAGGATTCCAAGGAAGGTATTCAGTAAAATATTGAGGTAGAAAGAGAAGGACCAGCTGATCATTGGTTAAGAACAAGCAAAGGCATAAAAGGTTGTGTGAGGTTCCCAAAGTCTACTCCAATGGAAGTTGTTGAATTGTATAGGAGGTTGGATTCTCAAAGAAGAGAATTAGAGAAGCAGAGGACCTATGCACAGGATTAATTGCTGAAGAAGCAAGGTAGGAAAGTCTTCATGGATAGTGTTCATGAAGCAGATGAAGGAAAGCAGGAGAGACTGACTGATATTCTGATGAAGAATGTAAGGCAGCATACTGATGTGCTGAGAGAGGATTTGGAAAGAAGTTCTGAAAAACATACTGATGTGTTGTCAGAGGAGAAGAAGGTGTTGAAGCCTTGTAGTTTTTGTGTTGAAGGTTCATGGGTTGATTTTGCAGGCAAGGAAGAACAACAAATGGAGGTTGTTAGAGGAATGAATGAAAGAGAAACTATGTTAGCTGAAAACATAGTGGAGGATCATCATTTTAACATGGTGATTGGAGCAGTGAAGATAACTCTGGAAGCTGAGGAGAAAGATAGTGAAGAATTTATGAGTCTTGAAAGAGACTTAGAACTGCTGAAAGGGGAATTGGTGATTGGGTCATCAAATGAGACCAGTGGATCTTATAATTTTAACACTGACAGTTTGTTTATGTATACAGGAATGGCAGAAGACAATCCATCTCTTGGAGTTGTCTTGAAAGAAGAAAAAATGTTGCAGAAAGAAGATGAGACAGTCATGTCTCATATGCAGAAACCTGATACTGTAGAGGACAGAGAAAGAGTGGCTTGTCTGAATAGCCTAGAGCAGACTGTGGGGCATATTTTTAACACTGACACAGTAAGGAGGAATCAGCATTCTATTCTAATAGAAGATGAAAATACAGAGCTTGAAGAACTTGGTTTGATTGCCAAAATCAACCGAGATAAAAGGCAATTGCTGAAGTTTGCCCAAGAAGAAGAGAAAGATGCTAAGACTAAATTGCAGCATGTTGAGGGTGTGAAACAAGTACAGAAGAGATGGTTGAAATGTTTGCTAGAAACATTGGAAGAAGAGATTACAGACACTGAAGTGAAGGTGCCTGAAGCTGTGGAAGAACTAGGAGCATATACTAGTTTGCAGAACTTAATTATGCTTACTAGTATACAAAGAGAAATGAAGGATTATGTTACTGTAGTTAGTGAATTGAAAGATAGTCTACTTTTTAAAAGTAAATTTGCAGGTGATGAGAAAAAGCATGTTGCAGAGGGACAGGAAGTTTGGGAGGCAGAAACACCCATGGTGGCAGTTGGAGCAACATGGGGGATGACATCTGCAGAAGTAAAAACAATCATAGCAACAATTGAGGAGGCAACCACAAAAGCAGCAGCAAGAATTTTGAAGACAGTAACAGCAGAAGTATTGGCAGCAATAGAAGTAGAAGACAACAGCGGACAAAGAAATTTCCAGACAGAAGATAAACTGGACAAAGAGATTGAAGGCATTAGAAGACTGATGATGGAAGTGTCTCAGGAGCAGCAAACAGCAGCAAGAAAACAGGGGAATGTTAGCACAAGAAAGAAAAGAATAAATTGTGAAAGCATAACTGGAGGTAAGATGCAAAACAGGATATGGATACTTGGAGAAATAAAGTTGGAGGATGATGCAGTTGCTGGACAGTAGCAAAACAAAGTATGGGATCCAGGAGGCAAATATCAAAGACACGTGATCAGGAGATCATGAACAATTTGAACCTTGGGAGTCTCATGCAGGGGCATTAGGCACAATACAATACTTTGTATCTAAGTAGACATAGGGGGGGTCTCATGTTTTTAAATTTTCATGTAAATATTAGTATTTTGAATAAAATGGTGAGGAATTGTAAATGTTCTCTAACCTTTAGAGAACATGAGAGGAGGAGTTGATAAGTTAGGAAGGTGAAGAGTCAGCTTCAATTATTTAGGAATTGAGTCTAACTCTAGGACTTTGGAGGATTCCAAGGGTCCTTTTTGAGCTGTCAAAGCAGCTGAATCGATTCATTCATCTCATGTATAAAATGAAAGCATTTGTAGTGTAGAGAAGAGAGTTGTGCAGAGTAGGTTGTAGAAGGCCACTGTAATTGAAGATCTGACCGAAGACCAGAAGTTCTGTAAGTGAAGCCATGTATATATTTTAAATGATTGTTCCAATTTTAATTGATTTAACTTTGTGTGGTAAGCTTGAGCTTCAATGACAGTTGTATGAACCCCTGTATAGTCGAGAGAGGGTCCGATTAATTTGATTCCTGAGTTATTGCATTGTGGAATAAATCGAACTATCAATCTCTGTGTGGTGAGACGATTCGTTCCCTAAAGCCTTAATTGACTTATAAGTTCAATAAAACGCTGCATTTAAGATTCTGGTCTCTTCGGAATCCATTGATATTGATAATAATCTATGTATGGATTTGTTGGGTTCAATTCACATCATCCGATACCCATTCTTGTGACAGAGTCGCCTATGGTATTCAATGAGATGGTTTGAACAGAGAAGAGAGATTGGGAACTGAAATCATTTGAGGGTTTTGCTATGATAGAAACCGATTAATAAACACCGGATATCGAAGGCGGAGAGGAAGTATGAATCGGGGTTTATCTGTGATAGCGCAGAAGAGCGAGGCGAGACCATAAGGAGATGAAGTCGTGAGGTAAATAGTGTTAAAGCAAGTGCGATTTAATGAACAATTGTGCGGAATCAGGAGTCAACAGAGGGTTGAACGATAAAACCAGAGTTTGGAAACCAGTGGATTCGCGTGGCTTTTAAAATGGTGAGTGGTAATTCAGTTTGGAACGCCATATAATTGGGCGCTCGACACGTCACTTTGCAGTGGTATTATAATACCACTTATATCGCGTAACTTCCAAGTATTAAGTTCCGTGCAGTTAGTTTACGCGACATTTGTTCATAGTTGTTGGATCCTTGATGTTGATGCGATGATCTGCCCGCCGTTGGATGAGTGAGGTACGTTAATGCCGGGGTCGCTTTATTGCAATGGTGATCGTTGAATTTTAAATCTTGGCCGAGGCTTTATATTAACATTATAACATTTGATTTGGGGGAATGTTGATGTATGTTATGGTAAGCGTGGACACTTATATTTAATGAGGGTGAGCACCTTTGAGTCATTCGAAAGGTGATTCGAATAGGCAATAAGCGATAGTTTCGACTTTGGAGTTTAAGCCGAAATATTGTTGAATATCAATAAGCATACAATGGGTTTTAATATGAGTTCAACCCCTAAGTCTTAGAATTTAACCTTCGCATATGAAGTTACAAAAGTTGGTTTAAATAAAGTTGACCATTGTTGAAGAAAAGAACTTCCACGAGTTAATATTTTGAATTGGGAATAAAGGTAAAGCCTTCACACAGGAAAACTGGGTTGTGTGGTTTTAAAACCATAAGAGCACTTTAATTAATATCTCAAATCTCAGATTTGAGATATTAAACCTTCCAGAGGTATATTAAAGAATTGCCCAAATTCAAAATTATTGGGGAGTAAAAGTTGAATGCAAGTTGTGTGGAAAGGAAATTGAAGATTGTGGGTATTAAAATGAAATTGAACTTTTATATGTGGACAGCAAGAGAGTGTTAGCAGGTAGCCCAGGCATCATAATATAAAACTCCTCCAACAATAATATGAAGAGAATATTTGACATACAACAAATATTTAAAAGTGTGTTTGAATGTATATTAAAAGATCCTTCAAAAAAATTTTACATTCATGAATCATATAAACCTAATGTTAAGATATTCGCTCAAGTAGGTCAAGAACAACTTCTACACCATATTTATTTATCTTGGTCTTCTTGCAATGTTCTTTCTTTGGCAGCCATGCCCAAACTATGGTATTAATTGGAATAGAGCCAAGTTCTGTGTCATCAGGATTTGGTATCCAGTATTGCTCTAAAAAAATTTCAATGTATTTCCCTGAAATAGGCTTCCACCAATGAACCTTTACATGAAGATTCTCACTTTCATTATCCCTAAAGATATCTGAGATGGATTTTTCCATCCAAATCATCTCTCTTGCATCCTCATTTCCTAATCTAACTAGCAACATTTTTCATTTCTAAACATCAATCTTTGGATTAAATGTTGGCTTTGGCTTGTTGCATTCGGATCCAACATATACTGGTTCATCTATTGCATTATCAAAATCTTCATCCATAATACTTGAGATTACATGGAGTGCATTACGATCAACATCAACAGCGTGCCTTGTCTTAGGCCAAAAATCCTCAAAAGATGACTCACTTCCATCTATTATTCTATGATCATTATAGATTCCATCTAATGTATCAAGAATTCTTTCCCAATACACTACTTTATTTTTCCATTCCTTTGTAACAATTGGTGAATCCTCATTCCGATAGTGTCTTTCCACATTTTTATGTATGATGTTATCCCTTCCTTTAGTTCTTTGAGATAGGCATCATTCTTTTTGGAAGTTAAGAAAGATGGGTTCCCTCTGGGAATTATAGGTCGACCTTCATCATCTATATTCCATAACTCAACTGGTTCTGACCACTCAATATCTCTAATGGATTCTTTGTACCTTAGTACTAGAATATCATTGAGTACAAGAAATTGGAAGTATTGAACACTAAGATGTCCAACTAGTGCATTTTTTCCCTCCTTGATATATCCATTAAGGAAACTTTTGAAGTCGTAGAACTTGTCAATAAGTGTAGGTGGAAACACTTGTTTTTCTTCAATTTTGTATCCATCGTTTCAGGTAAAGAATATATATCTTTACTTTTTAGGTTGGAAGGCATTCTTTCGTAGGTTCCATCTATGTCTTCATGGGTGTGCCCCACAGGCAAGAATCCAACCTCAATAGTGATGAAGACACCAAGTGCAATTAAAAGTGATAAAAACATGAAAAGATAGCGATTTTCATTATCACTTGCTGCATTGTCCAACTGTAACAAAAAATGTGGAGGAAGAGATTTAAAATCAACATTTAGACTCTTTCATCTTCCATGAGATATAAAATCATCCTTGTAAACTTGACATTCTGAGTAAATAGAGTTGTCAAGTAATGCATTTGTAAGTGGGTTTCTTGAACTTCCACTCTCATAAAGTAGATCACCATACGTATCAATTTGTGGGTCTTCAAGGTCCCTTAAGCACTTTTCAAGGGATGTGATAGTAAATTGTGATCCCATATGTACAAATAGTAGGGAGAAATGACCAAAACCTCTTGTGTTATTCCCATGTGTTAGCATACCTGTCAATGACAAACCTAAATTTGCTCCTACAATAGATTTTGATTTGACACGTAGCCTTGGGATTGAAGTCTTTGTTTTATCCATTTTATCATGGATAATTCTCAAACACTCCTTTGGAAACCGCTCTGACATAATTCTATGGGCATAGTAGCAATATCTTCCACACGTAACAATCTTGTTATGTTTGTTCAGCCTACCTCGTGCCTTTTCTTCCATATCTTTTCTATTCGTTGAGTTAATCTGTGCTTTCAAAACAATACATTCATTACATTTACTAAAGTTGGTGTTCTTTGAAAATGCCACATCTCGAAACTTAGTATTCCATATCTTGCTCATTTTTTACTATGATATTGATGGGTAATTGAGCTTTTGAAGAGCCTCATTGATCTCTTTTAACAGATAACTTTGTGTGTAAGTCGAAAAAAGCAATCTTAAAGGAGCAAATGTTCCATCTTCTTCAACTTAACGTTTTTGGTTTGGTGAAAAATCTGAATTATCCATTACAATTTTGTGCAATATTTCTATGGCTGCCATGGTGTGTCCTTGTGCTTTGCATGTGTTGGTGTTACCATGAATAGCTTTGATTTGTCCATTTTGGAAATATTGTTGGTGGTTATAGAATGTTCTTTGAGGAATATTATGTATCTTATATCATGCTTTCTTACAAATAATATTCCCATTAAATCTCATGTCCTTTACATTTCTAGCAATAGGTGGTAGGCCATGGCCATGGCTCCTTGACATGACTGTGTTTGAAATGAGTGAATTCAAGACAAATTCCCTAATAAAATTTTTATTTATTTGTCTCATACCCCTTCTAGCACCTACAATGGCCTTCCTATCGACCTGTTGAAGACAACCTTTTCTACAACATACATTTGCTACCAAAAGTCGAATTTCTTTCTCTTCATCTATATTTGTTTGACATTTTGCAATTTTTGTTGTAGCCATAACTCATTTATTCCTTTTATATGTCCTTGTTACATGCATATCAATTGAGTTTATATATTTTTCATTACAAATATTCTCATCCCATTTGTTTAAGGGATTTGTGTCTTCTATAACATCCCATAACACCATTTCCTTGGGTGGCTCCTTGAACTTTTCCTTAACCCTTAATATCACACTTTTATTTTCCACCAACTTATTTATTGGCCATCTAACCAAACAATGTATAGAATTTTCCCCAATTTTGCATATTTCACAATTTCCATCTATCTCTTCCAAAAAAACACCAAAGTCCATTTCACCTAGTGTTTCACCTTCAACAATGTCATCCTCGCGGACATTAACTAGCATTCCTTTGGTAATGTACATGCTTGTTCCCATGCATTCATGTGTAAGAGAAACCTTTTTACATATGAATTTAACCCTATCTTGGGGAATGTTTATGGCATGATCATGACAATGAGGTTCCAAATCTAATTCTCGCCAAATCTCATAAGATTCCAATGCACCCCCTAGGGTATGCTCAAATCCTGTTGGATGTGGTAGAGCAACATCATGTTTTAAAACCTTCTCAATTTTAACCACTATGCATCCTTTCTTTACCATCCTTCCATGCACTTTATGCCTAAGCTATGTATTAGAGCCCTCACCAACCTTTACTCCATGTTGCAGAAGATCTACCTTTTCTCCAATAGAAAATGTAGAAGAAAAATTTGCACCTATAAACGAATGTAAATAAGGTTAGTATTTACTCAAAAAAAAAGTATTATACTATCAATAATATTTGAACACATGCTTCAATAATTTGATTTACCTATGTTGTGCCTCAAATCCCCGATCTTCCATAAATGTTTGTCCCTTTCATCAACATCCTCAATCAAATGTGTTTGAGTGACATCAATTATCAAAATTGCAACATAACATGCATTAACCCTTTATCTGACATAATAAGTTCCAAACTCTGTAGATTCGACCCTTCCTAGCCCAACAACCTGATCATTAATAAGGAGATCAACATAGTCCCCTTTTGCTATATTTTCCATTGTATCTTGTACCAATTCTGTAACAACAATTAAACCATAAATTGTAATTAAAAGGTTGAACCATGTAAAGTGTGATTTTATATTTTCGCAAAAACACGCAACTTTCAAAAAGTAATATACATGCAATAATTTAAATAGTATGGTAGTCATATTGTATGTAATGAAACATTCTTCCCCACCATCTAGTGCTACCAAAAAGTACTTTACATGCAAATTACACAAAAAAAAAATATATGAAGACCATGCAATTAGAGATGTAGATAGTATCATAGAATGACAAATATAAACTCATATCAAACCACCAAGTTCCTATTTAACTTCAGAAATGACACTTGTAGTCTTAATGCATGTGTATAAATAATGATCATAAGAAGTTTGTAGAAGTTGAAGAACCAAAACATGGTCCATTGTAAAATCTAAGAAATCCCAAGATTGATGCTACATAAGATGTCTAAAAGCCCCATGAAAAGGAGAAATTATTTTTTCACTTAGTGAGGATGTTTGATGTTTGAACTTGATAATCAAAAGCCAAACTAGAGGTTTTCTTCCAAGTAAAAGTTTTGAATGACAAATATCAGCTCATATCAAACCACCAAGTTCCTATTTAACTTTAGAAATGACACTTGTAGTCTTAATGCATGTGTATGAATAATGATCATACAAAATTTGTCGAAGTTGAAGAACCAAAACATGGTCCTTTTGAAAATCTAAGAAATTCTGAGATTGATGCTACAGAAGATGTCTAAAATCCCCATGAAAAGGATAAATTATATTTACTTAGTGAGGATGTTTGATGTTTAAACTTGATAATCAAAAGGCAAACTAGAGGTTTTCTTCCAAATAAAAGTTTTGGTACTGTAAATACTAGATAATTCTCATTTTTATTCTAAAAGAAAAGAAATTGCATTTTACAAATCTTTAGTTCCAATTTTAGCACTCCCTACCTGTACACATTAAGGACATACTATTGAGGATGGAACAAAGGGATGTTAACTTTAGGTCCTCGAAAAGTGTAGATTTGAGTTTTCCTAGATTTTTATGTCGATGAGAAAAAGTCTTATCTTATGCATCCAAACATTAGTGAAATTGTTTTTGGAAGTTCATAACTATACAAAAAAATAGAGAGAAAAACAATACATGTTAAAAAATTATTCTTGATACTTTAAAGTTCCATACATTTTCATTGGAAGCAAAATATAGTATACCTCAATAATACATTTATTCATAAACTTCAAAAGTATACAAAGATCACATTATTCTCCATGGATCAAATAATTATGATTGGAATATTGTGTTTGTGCCAAAAGGAAAGCTATACCATTATCTTTCATTCCAACTCAAGCACAAATGTAGTGCCAACAACAACACATATCTATATACAACTCTTTTGCACTATCATTGATCTCCATAAATTGTTCCAAATTCAATAAAAGGGCACATAAAAATATATAACTCTAACCATTGTGATTATTGATACAATTTCACCCCTAGAGCAGTGATTGCATAAGCGTAATGGTGTCCAGAAGAAAGCTAGTAATCACTAGGTATCCTTCTTGCATAATCACAAATGCACTACCAAGAATAATTTCAGAGCACTAACCTTGGTGAGGGTGAAATCTTGATAGTTTTCCTTTTGGAACAAGAACAAAGAAATCTAGTGCATTATATAACTCCTAACACAAATACAAGCACATTTCCAACAATAATGTTGCATTGCAAAGAAAAAAAACAAAAAACAAAAAACAAAACAAAACAAAAAAACAAAAAACAAAAAACAAAAAAAACAAATGCAAGTTTTACTTCTACACAAACACATTTTCAACAATAACATTGCAAGATGAAGGAAATTTAACACATTATAACCTTCCTTCTAGCATAACAACAAACATATTTCTAATAACAACATTACATTATGAAGGAAATATAATGTGTGCTAACTTTCCTTCTATCACAAGTAGAATCCCATTTCGAACAACAACATTGCACCTCAAATGAAAGCTAACAATCAATATCATTCCTTCTACTACAAACATAAGCATATTGCTAGAAGCAACATTACATGGTCAAACAAATCTAGCACGTGCTAGATTTCCTTCTAGCACAAACACAAGCACATTTCCAACAACAATTTTATAAGGTGTTTGAAATCCACCGCATGCTAAATCTGCTTCTAGCGTAAATAGAAGCATATTACTCACAAAAACATTGCAAAGTAAAAGAAATCTTACACATTCTAGAGTTTCTTCTAGCACAAACAAAATCGCATTGCCAAAAGCAACATTACAGGGTGGAAGATATCTAACATATGCTTGATTTACTTCTAGCACAATGCCAACAATAACATTGTAGTGAAAACGAAATCCAATGCATGATAAAATTCCTTCTAGCACAAGCAAAAGTACATTTCCAACAATATTGCATTGCAAAAGAAATGCAATGCAGATTATATTGCATTCTAGCACAAATACAAGCATGTTGCCAACAACAATATTGCATTGCGAAACATATCTATTGCATACTAGATTTTATTCTAGTACAAACATAAGCACGTTTCTAACACCAATATTGCATTGCAAAAAAAAAATTAGTGCATGTTATAATTCCTCCCACCATACACAAACATATTGGCAACATCAATATTGTAGGGTAAATGAATCTATATCATGCTAGATTTTCTTCTATCACAAACATAAGCCTATTTCCAATCACAGTATTGTAAGGTGAATTAGATCTAACATGCTATTTGTACTTTCATCTCAAACACAAACATGTCACCAATAACAACATTTCAAGGTGAATGAAATCTAACACGTGCTAGATTTCCTTCTCTCCCAAACAAAAGCACATAACAATATTGTAGGGTGAAAGAAACATATCGCATATTAGATTTGCTTTTAGAACAAAAAGCATATTGTCAAAAATACCTTATGAAAGACAAAAGAAATCTGAAGTGGTAGATTTCCTTCTAGCACAAACACAAACACATAACACTGTAGGGCTTAAGAATATAGCGCATGCCAGATTTTGTTATAGCATGAACACAAACATATTACCAACAACATTCTAGGGAAAAATAAATCTAGCACATGCTAGATTTCCTTTTATCACAATCACAAGCACATTGCCAATAACATCATTTTGGTGAAGGAAATATGGCGCATACTAGATTTCCTTCTAGCACAAACAATTCACTTGCCAACAACAACATTGCAATGCGAAAGAAATCTAGTGCACACTAGATTTCCTTCTAACACATATACAAACACATTGTTAATAAACTCATAGAAGGGTGAAAGAAATCTAATATATGCTAGATTTCCTTCTAGCACAAACACAAACACATTACAACATTTATAGATAAAAGAAATCTAGCACATGGTAGATTTACTTCTAGCGCAAACAAAAGCATATTTTCAACAACCAGATTGCAGTGAAAAATAAATCTAGCACATGCTAGATTTCTTTCGAGCCAAAATTGAAGCATGTTAGCAATAAAAATATTGCAAGGTGAAGAAATTCTACCACGTGTTAGATTTACACATAGCAAAAACACAAGCACACAACAACATTGTAGGGTGAAAGAAATCTAGCATGTTAGATTTGCTTCCAGCATAAAAAAAACCATATTGCCAACAACAACATTGCATGGAAAAAGATATCTAGAACAACTTCTATCACAAACACAAGCACATTTCCAATAAAAGCATCGCAAGGTAAAAGAAATTTAATGCATGTTAGTTTTACATGTAGCACAAATACAAGCATACTACCAACAACAACATTTCATGCCAAAAGAAACCTAGTGCATGCTATATTTCCTTCTAACACAAACACAAGCACATTGCCAAGGTGAAATGAAATCTAACACGTGCTAGATTTCCTTCTATAATAAACAACTAAATTGACAAAAACAATATTGTAGAGCAAAATAAATCTAGCACAACTTCTAGCCCAACCACAAGCACATTTCCAAGGTGAAGGAAATCTAACACGTGCTAGATTTCCTTCTATCATAAAAAACCAAATAGACAACAACAATATTGCAAAGCAAAAGAAATCTAGCATAGTTTCTAGCCCAAACACAAGCAGTTTTCCAATAACAACATTGCAAGGTGAAAGAAATTAACGAGTGTTAACTTTACATGTAGCACAAATACAAGCATACTACCAACAACAACATTGCATGCCAAAAGAAATCTAGTGCATGATGTATTTCGTTTTAACAAAAACACAAGCACATTGCTAATAAGAACATTCCAAGGTGAAGGAACTCTAACACATGTTAGATTTCCTTCTATCATAAACAACCAAATTACCAACAATAACATTGCACTGTGAAAATTCCTTCTAGAATGTCAATAAAAATATTGCAAGGTGGAAAAAATGTAGTGTGTGCTAGTGTTGGTAATATTGAGAGGGAGTTGAATCAATATTTCTTTACAATTGTTATATTATGCCAGTCAAAATCACCAATTAAACCAAAACACAAGATGTGCAACAAGAAAATAATTTTATTAATGAATTTAAGGACTCTAAAAACCCAAGCTCCAACTTGTACAGCAAAGTCTTTAACTCCTTCAAGGCTTGAACCCTGAATGAGGACTCTAATATTAAACTACAAATCCAAGCTCCAACCTTGTATGACGACTCCAATCCTCTACGGATCCAACCCTCTCAGTTTGCTTCAATCCCTTAAGGTGACTTCAATATTGCTTCAAGCCTCCATCAAAAACTTCAAATACTTGTAAAAAATGTATCCAAGATAAGCCTGGACTCTCAAATCTACCTCTACATAAACTTCATGTCTGCTTCAACAAAAATTTTATGGTTGCACCAACGAAACATGTCTTCAAGTGTTGATCTTCAACTCTGCTCCAAGGATGACTGCTCCAACGAAACAATTCTTTAAGTGTTGGTCTTCAACTATACTCCAAGGGTGATTGCTTCAACAAAACAAATCTTCAAGTGTTGGTCTTCAACTATGCTTCAAGAGTGACTGTTATTTCAACAAAGGCTTGAAGAATGCTCAATTAATGTCATCATGAATGCACTCTACTGTCAACTCAAAAGATGCTCAAAGTATGTTATCATTTTATCATTCGATGAAGGTGTCTCCTAGGATCTTCATGTGTGCTTTAAAGAATGTCCTTCGATCTACAAGGATTACTTTACTTTTGTTTCAAATATGACTTAATATGTTGATCAAGCCTCTCAAGGTGTAATATTCCGATAACGAAAACATACAATAAACCCAACACAAATATTTTTCAACAAAACTGAAATGCTCCAAACTCACCAAAATGGGAAAATTTTATTATAAGATATTGTTGGAGTACAATATAAAAAATAAAATGCACACCCTGGCTTTTAGAAGGCAAGCTACAAGACTCAGGTGGAAGTTTTATCAATGCCAAACTGTAGCTGGAATTTTCCCACTAAAAGTCTGCACTAGCCTTGTGATTTTTGCACCGTTGGTTGTGTTGATACCTTGATTAGCCCCCTCCTAACTGTGAAAATTTATGAATATTACTTATGCAAAGACCCTACTGTTAAATCACGATTTACTTCTCCTACGTATACAAGTTATTAATCTGAAATGTTAAGTATTAACATCGAAGTAAACACTTTAACATCCTACACAGATATAGATCTAAACTGAATACATGCACATAGACAAAGTGACACACGATATTTTCTGGACAACTGTCCTTGGAAAAACCCAATGCAGGAAAACCAGTATTATAGCTAATGGATTAAGTAGATTCTAAGTACAACAAATCTAGGCACCTTACTAGTTAACTCGACATAGAAAAAATCCGTAGCAATACCTCCATTCCGGAGACGGAAAACTAAACTGATTCACACCCTCAAATGGGATTTATAGAACTCAGCCCTTTTCTGTCTTCAGAAACCCCAGCGCAGCTCTGAAGCCCTTTGCGTCAGCTCTGCTAACCTGCGTGTGCCTCTGCGCTGCTCAGGAGAGGCCTGCGTCACCCTAGACTGGGTTACGTTGTCCCTGCGTTGCCGTAGTTGGGCCTGAGTAAGCCCTTATGGCCTCCTGCTACCTCTTTGCTGCCCTTTCTGGGCCTGCATAGCACCTGCGTAGCACTGAAGCCCTCTGTGTTGTGCAACTGCTGCGTAGCTGCTACTCCCTATGCACTGCTATGAATGTTGCTTCTCTGCCTCTTGCTAACTCTTGGCCTGGGATCAGATCATCCCTCTCACAAATACTACCCCTCGCTACAGCTGAAACACTTCTATAAATTCTTCGCAAACCACGCCCTAGAATTCCAACTTAGTCTTAGTGCTCTGCCTCTGTGTGTGTTCTCCAACTGACCCCAAGCCTAGCCTTTATACTTTTCTTGTTGGGAGACCAACGACCGTGATCTAATCTTGAATCGACAACTAAGATTAAAAGAAATCTTGATCCGTGTGACTTAAGTCATTTCCATCACATGTTTAAATTAATTACCTTTAATCTTTTAATTTTCCTAAGTCAGACTTTGGTCCTTAATTAAAAATATTAATTAATTAATTATCTCTTAAACTGGATGAAATTTCTCAAATCCCTTTCTCGGTCTTGGAGATCTCATGTACTCTAGTCCCTCCACAATGTTTGGGAGCTAGAGCACATCTGATGCTACCCCAACACTCAAAAATCTCAAAACTAACTACTCAGCAAATTTTGATAAATTAGTCATGGAATCCTTGTCAAAAACCCTAAAAACCTAGAAAGGGTTTTCCCTAGTTTTGACGCTCCAAAAATGGCCCCAAATTCTTTGACCCTCCTCTAAGTGTAGAAAAACTAGAACTGTGACTGATGTCGGAATGAATGTCCCAAAATGGTTGGAAAAATCTTCTCAATTACACCCCAAACCAACCCCAAGAAACCCAACTCTCAAAATCACTTCACAAGCCACCCCACAAATGTGCCTCCACAATGATTGCGCAGTTTTTGGGTAGGATGACATAGTTTCTCCTCCGAAAAATTAGTATGACGTTGTACGTTGAATTCTACCCTTGCAAATATTCCTCCTTTTTCCTAGAATTGACCAAAAATTACTTCAACAATGCTACAGCTCCCAACTCCAGCTCTTCCTCCTCAACTCTCTGTGTGGCCTCCTAAACTGCATCTTAGTTGCCCAGAAACCATACCACATGCATGGCCCTCTCTCCAACTCCTGAAACTATGAAGAATCCTTCTTGGGGTGGTACTCAGAATCCACTGAAGAAAGGTTGAGCTTCCTCCTCGGGAAACTCTTGTGTTGAACAACACTATGTAACTCTGTTAAAAACTAAAGCAACACCAGGGATAATTTTAAGAACCCCCCTAAATTTATATATATAAAAAATAGGTGAATCCCCATGATACATAGGAAGAATGGAAGGCGATTTTATTAATAATATAATATGTATATATAATTTTTTGGCGAATCTCTCACGAGATTATAATATCCTGTAAAATCATGGCGAATCACTACTACAAAATGGTGAATTGTTGTCTAATGGAGTTCGGAGTGTTGGTTCCAATGAAGATATGGTAATTGAACCAGGAGGAGAAGGAAGAGAACCATCGAGACCAAGCATGGCACATGGTGACTCGTGAGGGAAGTAGTTCTCGTGCAGTTTGGAAAACGCGTTCTAGTTCTACTAAGTGTAATATTGTTGCTCATGCTACTACTAGCACTGATATTGAGGTTGGAGAGGAATTTGAGGAAGCATGGAAGGTAGCAGTGGTGGAGAATTACAAAGAGAACCCCATGATGGGCTCCATTTTGCCCTTTGGTATTTGGGCTTGCAAGATCTTATGTCCATTGAGCCAACAATTAACCGTTCAACCAACAATCAACTTGACTGAGTTGATTAGGTACGAGTCAACTTAGACTAATCTTCAAAACTATGCTTTGCATTATCCCATATTTATCACACTAATGCACACAACATTGAGCATTTTCACCCAACTCTCATGCATGCACACAAAATTTTCATTAACATCTATAACCCTCACCAAGTGAGAATTGATCAACAATTTGCACCAAAGTTTGTAATAGTGTTGAAAGTTCATAAGAAATTTAGATCCATGATACCTTAAATAAATTTTGAGATAACCTCCACAAATTTGACCACAATAGAGCAAACTTGTGATAAATTTTAAACCTACAAAAATTAGGATTCGTGTTCCTAGGAACAATCATAAGAAGTAGTTGACATATAGGTCGAGTTTTGAGCCTTGACACATTGATAATGCAATGGCGTAGGTCAAAACTCACACATTGAAAAGTCATCAATGAAGAGAAGACAATATCATTATGAATTACACATACTCCAAACTTCTTACCAAATTCTACTTAGTTGTCTGCAACTCAGCTATACATAATCTTATAGTAAATACAAAATCCACAAAGCCTTCCTCACATAGCTAATAAATGGAAATTGGAAGAGCACCCCTTATATAATAGTAATAGTAGCAATCAATAGATTATTTCATATTGAACTTCATAGCCATAGCACTCCTATGTATTGTATGTTGTATTCAACTTGCATTATCAAATATAGATACAATCATAGTTTTGATTGATACATGTAAATCATACTTGTGCACCATGTTGAATGCAATGTCAGTCAAGGCGTAAAGTCGGTTTGACGTGTAATGATCTATGAATTTTGCATGCAAGTTATTATAACCAACAAAAGTTTGGGCCCAGTTTGAATGAGCAGTGGAGGACACTCTCTGAGAGGGAAACTGGAATTTGTACGTGTTCTACAGTCCAATCTCAGTCAATGTTACAATATATCAAAAGAGTTATAGTTCAAGGTTACAAAACCACAATAAAAATCTCCAGACAGAAAGAGGCAACGTTACAAAACCACAATAGGCTTAACCCAGCACCAATTACCCTGAACAACTCTAAACAAAACCATAAATTCATCTTTCTTTCAGCTCTGCTTCAAACTGGAACAATCTATTCTGAATTGGAGACAAGAATGACGCAAGATCTTTAATAATTGTACTTCTTTTGGAGTCCGGGATTCCCTTGTCAGTGTCCAAAGACACGTTCAACTAACAAAAAAAAGACAAGGAAATTTTATAATCAAGTTTTTGAATATCATGTATGACTAGCAGACTTTAAAATTAGTTTTAAAAAATATGTATATAATACGGCACAAAATTATACAGCACAACACATTGAATTTCTGGACAACAATATAACTAAACAACAGTACCAGCTGGGATCTTTGCTATTTAGATGAGGATAATTTACCAACATTGATTTACACCATCCAGAAGCTTGACACAACAGATCTTAAGCATGACAAAAATTTAAAATAAAACTGTTTCTCAACATATGTGTAGACAAAGAACATCCATCTGGTAAACGCTGACACTTAGTAGTGTTTAATTATGGCCCACCCCACATTCTAAATAAATATAAGCCAGAAAACATGTGTGTTTAAATTCCTATTTCTCTTTCAAATAGTATTTTTCATTTCTCCTTGCTAAGACCACGAAAGAGACCTATTTTTGATCCAGAAAACAGGTATGCTTATATAATTACTACTCTTTTAGCTAGTGTTTTGGATTTCAGCTCCACTGATACTCTCCTAACTCAGAGCCAGATAGGAGCCATTTGTGGTTATGGATAGCTGATAACCATTTGTGGAAATGGATAGCTGATCAAATGCTATCAGTTGGCTTCTAGGAGCTATTAGTTGGCTTCTAGGAGCTGGTTTGAATACGATCAACTGGGAAGGTGATAAATATGAGGTTCATTCCTCTCATTGATGGCAGGCAAAAGCACATGATCCATGCCAATGCACTACACTTGGTCCAACAAGCAAAACAAAATGGGCTTTTCATTCCCAAGTGATTTTACTCATGCAATAGAGGTCCTTACTTCAGTAACAAGCTATGATATCAAATTCATTGTGTATGAAACACAAATTCATTGTTAAGCTTAATGTTTCCCACCAAAAATCATTGGAGCGTAGGAAAATTACTCAGCAAATGTGGAACTTACTTCCATGTTCTATTGCCAGTGTCGAGTGGAATTTGCGGTGGGAATGTGGAACTTACTTCCCTGTTCTATTTCCCGTGTCGAGTGGAATTTGTGGTGGGAATGTGGAACTTAATTCCCTGTTCTATTGCCCATGTCGAGTGGAATTTGTGGTGGGAATGTGGAACTTATTTCCTCGTCTTGGCCTTAACCCCAGATCTATCCCTCCTTGAAACATGATAATATCCAAGGAAAGATGGTCTCCCTATAAAATTCTACAAGGGTTTCTGAGACACCATTGGGAAACCTTTTAAACTTATGCTTGGAAGCTCTTCATCTAGAACCACTTGCAGAGCAAACTAATGCAGGCATATTCAATATAAAGTTATAAACCACAACTTGTAGAATGGTTTTTGGACTCTAGAGGCCATTTAGAGCCTCACAGATTATGTATTTTGTTGCTAATATGTGCTGCAATTAGTGCAATTTTGATATATTCACTCTTAAATGGTATATAGATGAGCAAACTTTGCAAAGTTCATCTCTAATGGTTTGGAATCTTAAAAATATTTTTTATTAAAAATTAATATTTTTATGTATTTTTTTTTAATCCGGTTCATTGAATCTGAGTCTATCTGAGTCTGAGTCGAAACCCGATTTGATAGGTGGCCAAGTTGAAGACTGTTCCCAAGTTTTAAAACTAGGATATTAACTAATCACTGAAAAGTGCAATATGACCTCACGGTAATTGCAGTAGCATTTTAAGAACTGTTGTAACAATGTGCCGAGTGGAATATCCATGGCAGTTTACCGATCATCCATGGAGTAGTACAACCCAATAAATGTGTCAACCAAGTGACATCTTGTCAAAAATATTCACAAACTTTTCAAAGGAATTGAAAGTCTAGTTCTAGTGCTACGAATATTCATTTATTGTCCATTTGAAATAAGCATCAAATTGATGATAAAATAAATTTGTTGGAATTTTTCAGATAAATCATAAAGTTGGAAGCATTCCCTATTTTTCTGCAAAGAAAGAAGGGACATCATGCACCAAACTAACAATGTAAATGGCATCTGCAGATAGGATGTATCAAACATAAAGCAAGAATTGAAAGCCAAGCAAGTATGACAATAATACCTTTCCAGATGCATTTCGAATAGGTGCTGTGTGAAGAAGATTCCAGAGAGAAATGTTATCCTTCCTGCACGATAAGAACATCTATTAGTTCAAAAAATTTTGTGAGCTATAGACTAGTTCTTTAAGAAACTAAACGAACTGATAACTTATGCCACAATATTAAAATACTAATTTTCTGCTTCTAAAAGAGGTTTGCTCACTCTCAACATAAGCATACCTATAATTTAGGATCCGCACTGTACAACATTGTTCTGCTACAATACTTTGCCGTATCTGCAACTAATATCTGTTAAAAAAATGAAATGAAAAGTAACATGGCACGTGCTCTAGGAAGCACATAAAAGATGGATACAACATTGTTGAATATTATGAGAACATAGTTAAAACAAAGCGAAGTGCAATTTATGACTGCCAAAACTCAATGCTTGAAACACCAGAAACCCATACGAGAATACAATGAAATGAAAAACGCTATAACGCAAGTAACTCACCTGCGCTACAGCCGCATTGTCTGTGTCTCGACCCTGCAAAAATAGGCAGTTCTGCCCTAAAACTTCATCTCTAGAATAGCCTTCACAGTTTTTATACCATTAGTTTATAGTCTATCCCCCATTCTTAATTCCTGGCATGTTCTTCATAATGGAAACCTCTTTGACATATTACCTTTTACCCTTACCCAATACTCTGTTTATATCCTTAACACACCAAAGACACATGCAGAACCAACAAATTTCAGAAATGGTCTGAATACGAAAGACGAGCTTTATAGTAATGATGCCAAATTTAAAAAAATAAAAATAAAATAAGTTCCTTTAGTTACAAAGCTTAGAGATAGCATTAATATTTAATAGGGCTAAAGGACTTTTGTCATGGGAAACACATACAGCAGAAAAAAATAAAAATCGATGGGGATATGGGAGAAGAAAATCCTGTGACATTTCGAAAACAAAGAAACAAATGTCCAAGGAGAGGCAGATGAAAATTTTCAAGATCACCCACCCACGCAACGGATGTAGACTCTTAACCCAACATATCAACAAGCAGAAAATCCAGCATCAGGACATTTCTGGCAGATAAAGACAAATGTATGGATGGCAACACACTCAAGAACAAACCCATACAGCAGACCGACACAGGTATGCAGATTCAACAATATCTCTAAACCATCCTCAAGTGGCTGCAGAATGTTCCAAACAT
>CM076572.1:134511696-134727670 GCA_034641835.2 Pinus albicaulis | reverse complement strand
ACGTAGAATATGTGACGAGCACACCACCAAATAATATATATTAGGCATCCCTCTTCGTTTGCATTCTCTATCCACTTCCGTGACGTAGAATATTCGACGAGCTCACCACCAAATAATATATATTAGGCATCCCTATTCGTTTGCATTACAACCTCTAGGAAAGGTAAGTGAAAGGTATGGATAAGGAAGGTCCGCTTCGAGGCTCGTGATATGAATATGGAGGACGAAAGAGCTCCAGGTTCTGCCCTAAGCATGGTATACTCCATGGTAAACCCCTTGTCCTAAAATGTGCCCGTCATCTTAAATCCCTGACATTATCTCGAGAGCTTCGCCACGATGTTGCTCTCTCCGTCCACTGTGATCGCCGCCCAACTCCCCTCTCGAAGCCCCCGACGTGAACGCCCTTTCCCGCATTCTTACGTACCTTTCAAAATCAAGAAACTCAATCCATTGCTAATTTGAATATATTCGCGCTATAACGCCATTGCCATCCAAATTCAAGCCGTTGCTTTCAATGGGAAAAAGAAATGAAGCCATGCTTCGGGTTTGAACCTATTCAAGTTGTCACACCAAAGTCAAGTCTTGGTTTAAGAATATACCAAATGAACTAAAAACCGTAAAATCTATATCACCGCAAAAAAAGAGAGTATGGATAAACATAATAAAGCTTAAAAGAGAACGACAAAACCACAAAATAACAACCACAATGATAATAATATGCACCATCAAAAACGAAGTAATATAATTACATGATTTAAACTAGCAGTTGTCCCAGAAGGTGCAAAGAGAGGCCGATAGGATTTTTAAATCAAAAAAGTTGTACAAGAAAATAGCAATTGATAACTTAAATTTTGTTTGTATTTTTTATTAAGTTTATAATATGTAACTATATTAGAATTGTTTAACAAAAACATTCTCCAATGTCATTAGAACCGCATGGTGGAATATTAAATACTAAATTGATTACATTATATTTTAAAGTAATCTAACTAATAGATGAGATGATATTTTAATTTACAAAAATTGAATGTCTCAAGGATCCATTTATACATAGAGTGGTTCTAAACTTCTAATAGTTAAGAATGCATGCTTTCTTGTAAAAGATTAAAAGTTCAAATTCAAAAAGGTAGAAAATAGACATCTAGGAATCAAATCACTAGGCAAAGACATCGAATTCATATTTAAGTATAGCTTCCTTCATAAATCATACATTGCAATAAAAAATAAGCTTTATCATAGCTATATAGCAACAACATGTGGGATTCAACTAATATAATTATCCCAACTTGCAAAAGATGAATTGAAATTTAGTTAGAGTGTAATGGTAAAAAACCCAACTTGGAGAAAGATTCGTGGAAATTCAATTACAATATAATAGAAAAATGTGAAGTAAATGTGGTTAAAATAAATATGTGAATTAAAGATTTATTCATTACTTTATAGTTTAAATATTACTTTATATATTAAATATTAATTAAATATGTGAACTTACTATTTTTTTTTACACAAGTCTTACTAGTGACATGTGAGTTCAAATTGGGCAACTTAGAAGTTTATGGTTACTTTCTATAAAGAAAAATAATATTTTTGGAAAGATCTCTAATTCTATTAAAAAAAATAAGTTACGAGGGAAAATTCCTAAAAATTTAAGAAAATATGTGAACTTTCTATTTTTTTTACATACATGTCTCACTAATAACATGTGTCATTACCAAAATGAATTGATTGACAAAAAAAAGTAAGTGTATTTTCATAATGGTTTCACACAATCACCATTTATAAAGCACACATTAAAATTCTTTAGAGCTTAAGACTATAAAGAAAAATAAAATAACCTAACAAAACAGTTAAGCATATACTAGTGGAACCATTCATATAATTCATTAATAGCATGAACTAAATTAAATAAAATAACCTAACAAAACAGTTAAGCAAATACAAGTGGGACCATTCGTATAATTCATTAATAGCATGAACTCATTTCTTTATTTCAAGCAGAAATTTTTGTACTTGGAGAAACATTCCATGGTCTCTCATTTCTGTGAAAGGTGGTGGACAATCGAACAGTTTTGCGATCAGCGCTCAAATACCAGGGGATTGGTAGTATGATGGGTCATAGATTTTGTTGCCGCATTCGCATTTCCACACAATTGGATCGTCTCCACCTATTGGAGTGCCAGGGCATTGCAGTTGTGGAGTGATGGTGCACTGCACAGGCATACATGGATTGCACCCCTCGCATTTATTATAAGATGACAGCGGCCTAGAGCCAATAGTGGGCAATGCAACTTCGCTTCTACGCTCTCCCATCCCCTTCACCCTTGACAACGGGTTTTTTGTTGAATCTTTAATTAAACTGAGAGGGGGGGGGGGGGGTGAATCAGTTTAATACATACATAAGCTTTTTAAAATTTTCACCAAACTTACTTTACAGCTTAATTTGTGAACAGTATTAAATGTTGCAGCCAATGTTAAATTAATGTGAAACCATACTTATGTTGAGAGCAGCAAACAATTAAGCAGATTGAAAGAATCACATCAACACATAAGAAACACACACAGAGACAACAGATGTAAGTGGAAACCCATAAAGGGAGAAAACCACATCTTATTATTGTTGTGATGCAAAGGCAAGCTCCAAATCCCTCTCACCACTGTTTTCTGCAGGCACCTACCTACAGGAGGCTCTATCCTCAATTCTGCACGCTACAACTTGCAAGGAAGCACCAACTCCCTTCAATTTTCTGTAGACACCAACCTACAGGAGGCTCCAACCTCAGTCAGCTACAACTGACAGCTATCAAGCTGCAACTTGATAGGGAAGCTTCAACTTCCTCAATTTATCAAACTGAATGTTTGCTGATTTACCTCAGATATCAGCTCTACTCTGTAGCTTCTCTTTCTGCTCTTCTTTTCTTAATCTTCTCTGCCTCACTCTTCTGTATTCTGCCTTCTCTATATTTACTCTTTCTCACCTCTTTCTGCTCTTCTTTTCTTAATCTTCTCTGCCTAACTCTTCTGAACTCTGCCTTCTCTATATTTACTCTCTCTCACTTCTTCTACATATCAAGATGATATTATTTATAGATTTCCTCACATGACTGTTTGTATTTCACAAAGAATTTGGAGTGAATAGTCATGACTCATAAAGCCATCTTCTCATTTCCCCCTTTTTTTTCAATAAATATAAGCACTAGGTCACTTATTTTAATATTACGGTGGGATCTCTTGTTTTTCCTCGGAGACTTTTGATACATCACAAACAATAAAAACAATTAAAATATTTACATTCGAATTACAATGTGAACTCCAGCTCAACTCATTTAGTCTTTTGAATCGCTACGCATTTGTCTTTTCTTTGGCTGTCTTTGTCTTTTCTGTGACTGTGTTTTATCTCCTTTCAGCTCTATTTTCTTTTATGTCCTCTGTGGGGTTGTAATTGCTGCATATGTGTAACTGAGCCTTTTAAATAAATAAAATGTAATTGTTGACTTTTAAATCAGGGCAATTCCAACCCTTTTCATGCCACGAGTGTCTTGTTGATGTGGCAAGTTCCGCAAGCGGAACATATGTTCATCACAATGGTTTTATATTAATAATCACCCTCCCATTAAGCTGAGGCATATATATATAACCCATGGACCACACGACACTTTTTAATATAATCGCAACAACTTTACGTTAACAATTGCCCTCCACCTTACGCCTTTGGTCTTATATTACAATCCAATAAATCGGATGACATCCTCTAATATATGAAAGGGTCGGGCCACACATCTGACGGCGGACAACACGCCGCACCGGTGATCGGTGGATCAAACAAAAAAAATGCGCAATGTAACATTTGCGATGTGCGATGTTGCGATGGTGTGATATTGCGATTTCGCAATGTTGCAACGGTGCGATGGTGCGATGGCGCGATGTTGTGATGTTTCGATGGTGCGATGGCACGATGTTGTGATTACGCGATGTTGCGATGGTGCGATGGTGCGATGACGCGATGTTGCGATGGTGTGATGGCGCGATGTTGCGATGTTGCGATGGTGCGATGACGCGATGTTGCGATGGTGCGATGGCGCGATGTTGCGATGTTGCGATGGTGCGATTACGCGATGTTGCGATGGTGCGATGGCGCGATGTTGCGATGGTGCGAAGGCGCGATGTTGTGATTGCGAAAGGGTCCCACCATATAAGGCTTTGTTACCTTTGTTTCTTTGTTTACAAAGCTCTCCATATAAATATATATGTATGCTTTAGACCTCTATGCATAAGGCGCAATATATGTAATGCGCTGCATATATACTCCAGCGTGGGTAACGAATCCTGGAATGAGATTTATATATAAGTATACTTTGCTGCTCCAATATTTAGTGTATCTTCCAGCAGGGGAGGTGATTATCGGAATTTGTTTGTATATATATATACTTTCCGCTTGGGGTTATGATTCCCGGAATTATATTTATGTTATGTGTAACGCCCGACTGGGTAAAGATTCTCAGAATTGTATACATATATTCTCCGGTTGAGGTCGCGATTCTCGGAATTTAGTTATATATATATATATATATATATATATATATATATATATATATATATTCACCAGGTGGGAACAGCGATTCTCAGAATAATAGTTGTTTCTCTGCAATAACGGCTGTGTTTCTGCCTATGCTACTTCGGTCGCTCTACCTCTGCCTTTGCCTCTGTTGTGCTAACGGCTCTGCCTTTGCCTTAGCTTTGCTTCTTTCTCTGTCTCTGCCGTTGTTTCCGTTCTGCTGTTTGACTGTTACATTTCGACATTCTCTTCCGCCTGTCTCCTTTGCTTTCTTTGTTCGCTTCTTTGCTGCCTCTGCCACTTGTTTGTTGTCTCTACCTCTCTACTACTTTGCTTCTCTCTTTGTTTCATCTTCTCCTTGACTCCTTCATTCTCCTTTTTCTGCCTCTTCTTTAAATTCCCTGTCTCTGCTGCTCGACCTTCTCTACATCTTGTTGCTATGCTGCTCTCTTTTCCTGTCTCTGTCTTTTCTACCTCCTTTGCCATCAATGACAATATTTCCAACAGTTTTTATCATTCAAGTGTGCACCAATATCTTCAATCCAATATTATTTTATCTGAAAGATTACAGAAAACATGGATTCAGAAATGAATGATTACAAAGAAAGCAGAGCCAAAATGTTCCGACAAATAGGGGGTTTGTTCATCACTAATTTCTCTCCCAGCGATCCCTCATTATTAGCGAAATAAAAGGGTTACTGTATCATATTAGTTCTTTCGCAGGCACGTGAGAAAATATTCTCTGCAAAACATATTGAATACCCAATGAATTCATGCAAATTACGCATCCCCAAAGCTCAATAGGCCTAAAGCAAAAAAACAGAGTCTTCATCATGGAATAACGTGAAAATGCAGCTTCCATAAGCGTGTTTTTCTATATCCCAGTAGAAATCTCTTTGAATAACCTACTCTCCCTAGTCTCTTTAACGTATGCTCCCCAGCAGAATTTCTTCGAATAAGGTCGTATCCTCCACATATGGTATATATCGAATATGAAGAGCTACCATGCAAATAAAAGAAAGCACAAGGCAAGAGTAAAGCATTAGCAAATAAAGCATATTACCAATAATGCATAAATCATATTACCCAAATTAGAAATGGAAACTCAGTGTCATTTTTGGTAAAAAGTTATCATGTTCTTATGCTTTTTTTTTAACTTTATATATATATATGATGAAGGTATATTTCTTTGTTTTTTTGAACGGTTATCTTTTATGATTTTTATGATAAAGGTATAGTATTATTTTATTTTTGGAACTATTATATTTTATGATTTTTATGATCAAGTAATTCAAAAAAATGAGTTATGAGGGAAAATTCCTAAAAATTTAGAGAAATATGTGAACTTGCTATGATGAAGGTATATTTCTTTGTTTTTTTGAACGGTTATCTTTTATGATTTTTATGATAAAGGTATAGTATTATTTTATTTTTGGAACTATTATATTTTATTATTTTATGATTTTATGATTTTATGATTTTTTTGCACACGTCTTACTAGTGACATGTGTCATTATCAAAATGAATTGGTTGACGAAAAAGCAACTGTATTAATTCAAAAGAGAAAGCCTATCAGCCTAACTAAAAATATATATATACTTTAACATAATGTTTTATTAACATATTATTCTTTTAACCTATTTAAGATAATTTGTTTATAATGTATATGTAACATTTTTTTAATCTAGCATGAAAATGTATGGAGTTAGAAAATTTGTACACAATATAACCACACGTAATTATCCAAGTTATTCTTCATTAACCATTTAAGATAATTTGTTTATAATGGTAACCTAGCATAAAAAATGTAGAGACTTAGAAAATTTGTACACAATTTAACCAGACATCTAAATTGTCCTCGTTAACCATTAGATAGAATCTTCATAATTACATAAGTAACTTTAGTAAGGGAATAGACATAAACTTTGAGATGTTACCTTGCATCATTTTCATGATTCCTTTATTGGGTGCTAACTAATGAAAAATATTCTTTAGCAATTCTAAAATTATTGATCCTAGATCAATGAAAATGCTCGTGAAAATGGGGTGTTGCCAAATATGGATAACAATTTTATTATAGGAGTGGTTGGAAAATTAATTAGAAATAAATAAATTCAATAAAACATTTTTTTTGTAATTTAATATGGACGGGTTGGGTGCACTGATCATTGTGACTTTTAGTTTTAGTGATTACTATTGTGACTTTAGTTTTATTGATAAGAACTCGATAGAATAGTTAAAAATTAAGCTAACAGTTACCCCTTAAAAAAATTCAATTTAGGTGGGGAAGATAATACTCGTTTAGCTCAACTGTCCTAGATCAATTGAGCTAACAGGCAAGGCTTAAAGAAATTGAACTTAGATGGAGAAGATAATACTCATTTAACCCAACTACCCAAAATAACCGTGATTGGCTCCCAACTATAACATATGCTTAAACATAAAATATATTTTGGATTTTGACTGAATAGAATTTAACCTATTGATATAAACATCTTTCTAAATATTTTATATTTTTTATAAATTTTTTCTTATTTTTTTATTAGATTTCTAATTTCTATTACATAAGTTTAAAAATATATATATACTTTAGCATTATCTTTATTAACACATTATTCTTTTAATCTATGTAAGATAATTTGTTTATAATGTATATGTAACATTCTTGGTAATCTAGCATGAAAATGTATGGAGTTAGAAAATTTGTACACAATTTAACCACACTTAATTATCCAAGTTATTCTTCATTAACCATTTAAGATAATTTTTTTATAATGGTAACCTAGCATGAAAAATGTAGAGACCTAGAAAATCTGTACACAAATTTGTACACAATTTAACCACACGTAACTATCCAAATTATCCTCGTTAGCCATTAGATAGAATCTTCATAATTACATAAGTAACTTTAGTAAGGGAATAGACATAAACTTTGGGTTGTTACCTTGCATCATTTTCATGATTCCTTTAACTAGAATAGTTTATTTTATTTTTTTGTGAATTTCGTACAACCTTTCCATTTTCTATATATAAAAAAAAAACAGGTTGTTGTACATATAGTGATGCAATTAGTGGCCTCAACCTATCTGAAGGAAACCATGACTATTGGCCACCTGAGTGAATCAAAATCCAACCAGTATTGGAATTATTTTTTCCTTCTACTTGCCGCTATATCTACTTTACTATGTCCATAAAAGTTAAATTTTAACCAAAAGATGTAAAAACTTGCCACAAAAATCATTAAAAGCTATTAAAAGCAAATGTCACCCATGAGAAGCGTCAATAGGAGCCAGATCTTTTGCACTAGAACCCACCATATCTACTTGCTGCATTGCTTGAATTTTTCATTCAATTCTCCCAATTCTTGCTGCGGCATGATACTGAGACATGAAAATTTCCTGGATTTCCTATTTGATTTGTTACAGTATTGAAACCACGGTTGGGTTTCCTTCCGTTTCCTGCATGCTAGTCATGGCCTTCACCAAAGAACTTTTAAGTATCCAATAGGTGTGAACAGGTTGATGGAAAAGGGATAACCTTCCTCTCGTATTCCCCGCATCGCAGAGGAAGTCCATGGTGGCCTCCTGCTATTTGATATCTTCTTCATCATGGTTTCCCTCTCTTTCCCAGCCTTGAATTATGTTGCAGATCTCAGTTGGGTTTCTAGCTTCATAAAGATCGAAGATATTCTCCATAGCTTCTTTTTTAGTTTTCCTTCCACGCTTACTTGGTCCCTCATTCTAAATTGATTGCTTCTGCTTCCCTTTTCCAGTTCCCTGACGTTTCCCATGTTGTCCTTTTTCCATGGTTTTGGAATGACATGCAGACCTTGACAACTCTTGTAAAGTCCTTATAAAACTGTGAGACAGTACAAGTAACCCGACATCGTTGTAGGCCTTCCTCCACTTCCTCAGACTGCTATGGAAACTGATTGCCAAGAACATTCCCTTTCTACGGCTTTATTTTTTGCTTTAACCCTGTTTGAAAATGGTGCTTTTTCCAACTCTGCTCTCACAGGCTTTGTTGGCCTCCAATTTTTCCATAACCTTCCATAATGGTTGATCATGTAAGATACAGGCCTCCGGCCTTCTGCAGTATTGTATTTATGATTAGAACTGATGGACGGTCAGGTGCACGCCTCCGTGTGGCACCGACCGCTGTCCATTCACTTCATCGTGGCACCCCAATTAGGGGCTTTAACTAGAATAGTTAATCACATGCTTGATATTATAAACATCACATCATTCAAAGAATCAACATCATGAAACTCACACAATAAACAATCACATCATTGAAAACCCATACACCCTAAAAACCTCATAAGGTTAAAACCAACAGACACCCACTCTGGAGGGTGTTCACCCCTCGCTCAATGGTTATAAGGGAGTCCATCCCTTGACCATTGTCATAAAATATTACAAATAATATCATCTCAAAAGAAACATAACTTTTTATAATCTATTATAATCGTCATGACATCATTTATCCACAAACCCTTGAACATTGTGTCTTTAAGGCTTAGTTATTGACATTTTTTGATTATCCTACAGCCGATGTTCCTTCAATCTGCATATACCACTAACCTATTTCCTACCATAATGGTAACTTAATCCATATTTACCAGTAGCAACCTTTTCGTGAAATTTATATTGTCAAGAAACTTTGATATCATGATTAAATCAAATATTAATCGAACCAATTCATAAATCTATAGTAGTCCTCTTTCACCATTTATTCATGTACATTCATGAAATAATTTTTTTTTTCATGGTATGCTTCTTTAAAAACATTCCATGTGCATTAATTATAAGCCTATAACAATCAATGGATTTTTATAAACGAATACCACATTAAATAATATTCCCCTCGTATAAGCACATATTCTTGCAAGACAAATCGTTGCAATCACTACAATTGTAGAGACATTCCTTTAAATGAAACTAACACATAAGTTATCATTTTTTCCCATGTGAATTACATAAACATTATCAAAAGAGCTGTCCCTTCAACTATTAATTTTGGAGCATGAAAATACTTAAAGAAATATAACAGAATGAACATTGTTCAAATGCATCCAAATGTTTATACTTTCCAAAATAATCTTCCAAAAAGAATTCTTAACACAAAAGAGAATTCAAACATATGTTTCCTTTTTCGGGGAAATCTACCATAATAGGGCATGCAAAGACATGTTTTATTTTCCATAAAACTAATGCAATAAAACATAGAAATACATGTCTTATTTTCCAAATATTATACCAACATTACTCATATATATATTCCAAGGAAACCAATACATTGCTATGGTTTTTGTCGATGCAATTCATATTTTTTCCCAAATAATATTTTCGGATGTATGCTAATACAAAGTGCTATCACTTCTCACATACAAATGTAAATCCTTTCCAATGAAAGCTAATGCGAATATTGCATGCATATACATGATATTATTCCAAAAGAAACTAACATAATAGTTATGATAGCATAAAAGTAACCACATATATTTTTTTCTAAAGACATATAAATATATCTCTATAACACAATGACTATTCCTTGTGCATACAAGAGCTTATCATAATAACCCTTCTTTAATGTACTCAACACATAATCCCTTCTCTATACTTGTACTATTATTGACAATTATTTTCATGTAAACAAATACATACTTATCTTTCAATAGGAAGTTAATATAACCTCGTCTCTATATCTTTCTACATGCAAGTTTCTCATGCTCCCCTTTTCAAAAAATTACCATAGATAACCATCTTAATGCTAAAAAGATTAACTTGAAACACTTACAAGTTTAACTTAACCTTTGATACAACCAAATCAAGAAATTAACACAATTCATCTACTGAGACAATCTTTTCAAGAGATTATTCTTTTGAAGAAAATTAAAATGTTGAATTTCTTTATCTACACAAAAAAAAATACATATTCCTATTTAGAGTCTATAGTAATAATGTTAATATCTCCAAAAAAATTAATAATCTAATTGTTCTCATAATTTCCTCTTATTATTTTCTTTAATGAAATAACTTATTTTATTTCTCCTTTCATAAGAAAAGTTTACATACATTATTTTCATTGAAAAATATCATGATTTATTTAATCTTTATGTGTGGAGGTTTCAAGTGTGTTTTCTTTCCAAGAAAACAACATGCCTAACTTATAATTATTATCCTTACCATGGAAGGTTCACATGCATTTTTTTATGAAAAGTACTATGACTTCTCAAATCTTTTTGTTTATAGGATTCACATGCATTCTCTTTTCAATAGAAACATTTGTGCAATATTTTTTTTAATAAAACACCATGGTTTCGTTATTTTTAATATGTAAAGGTATCATGCATGTTTTTAGAAAAAATATACATTCGTGCAATATTTTTTTTTAATAAAACAATATGGTTTCTTTATTTTTAATATGTAAGGGTATCATGCATGTTTTTAGAAAAAAATATTGCATCTAAACCGTGGAGAACCTTCCAATGATATAATTAATTCCTCTACACAAAAATCCTTGGGACTTTCAAGAGCCTAGAAAAATATTTCCAATTAATAAAATAGCCTATCATTCTTTGAACAAAACACATGCAATTTTTTTCCAAGTCATGGTTGCTTATATTTTGTGCACAACAACTATGAAGTCACATATACATAACACTTGTTCAGGAATACCTTTCACTGGAGCCACAACATTCCTCTCCAAAGTTACGATGATCAATGCCTCTAGATTTCACATGATGAAAACTCAAGTAGATGAGATTGAAAATCATTCTTCCACTTTACAAATGAATTTAAATAACCTGTAAAAATTTTTTTTATCTCAATGAGTTATCATTTTCTTTAATGAATTCAAACTATTTTCCAACTAAATCATAAGATTCCTTTTTCCAACCATTTCATTAAACATGGACAAAATAAGCTTTCATATAATGAATACCAACATAAATGAAATTTATAAAAATATTACAATATATTCCATAATTTTAAAAAATTATTATTTATTTTTATTATTAATAGTATTACTTAATTTTTAAATTAATAATATTTTATAAATTTTCATATTAGTTAATTAATTTTACATTTAGTTATGATTACTCTGTAACTTTTAATACAAACTACATCCAGCAATAAACCTTAATCCTTAATAAATTATTATATTAGAGACCATATCTCGACTATGAATCATCCAAATTCAATCCCATACTTTCAAATTCAACAAACTGAATCTATTGCTAAATTGAATCTATTCACGCTATAACACCATTCCCATCCAAATTCAAGCCGTTGCTTTCAATGGGAAAAAAAACAGAAGCCATGCTTGCTTGGTTTGAATTGTTCAAGTTGTCACGCCGGAGTCTTGATTTAAGAACATCCCAAATGTACTAAAACGAGAAAATCTATATCACAACAAAATCTAGAATATAGATAAACAGAATAAAGTTTAAAAGGGAACGACAAAACCATAAAATAACAACCAGAGCGATAATAATATGCATGATAACAATCAAAACGAGGTAATGTAATGCTTTATTTACAAATAGGTAAATAGATAATAGTAATGTAAACCATTATTAATTATTCTATAAAGAATTGTAAAATAATTATATGGTTTAGAAAATCAGAAAACAATAAAATAGTTTTGAGATAATTAGAGGTGATGAAATAGTTGAGAGGGAATGAACTAATATAGTAGTTTTGAGAGACAAGAGTGTTAGGAATAATTTAAAAGATGAACCAAAATCAAAATTGATTGGTTCTCTAATTTTAATATTGGACATTCTAGTTTTAGTTTAAATAATTTATCTTGTTTTGATTTTTAGGAATTGATTGGGTTGACATTGTCTTATACATTGTAATTAGTTTTATGTGGTAATTTATTAGAGTTGTTTGTTTTTTATAAGAGTAATGATTTATTAAGGTTATTTTTTCAATTTCATATCAAATTTTGTGAAAAAGATGCGAAGTTTGAAGAATTGCCTAAAATATAAAAGATTGAGTGTGTAGAGACAATTTTTCCTTAATATCACTGAGTTATTGTGTTTGTGATGTTGAAAAATGTTTTTATTGATGTCAATAGGTTTTCAAAATGAAATATAAAGATACATAGTCAATTATCATATTTCTAGACTTTTCTAATGATATATGGCACATGTTCTTACTTCTAACAGTTTTGGAGAAATGATTTTTTGAATCCAATCTACATTTTAGTGGTTGCACTAGTTGGCCCAACTAATGGAAAATTCAACTCAAAAGCACTATAATTAGTCATGAGAAGGAGAGTTTTTGGCCATTCCTTAAGTGAATTTCATTCCATTTTGGAAAGTATGAGGAGCATATATGAGGTTCATACCTCATGGAATATTAATATGTAAAGTGAAACCAAGTTGAAGAGGAATTTTGTGAAGTATTTCTTGAGCTGTAGGATGGTTTCTAGAAAAAAATTTGAATTTTTTTCAGTGTTTTTAGTTATCATTTGAAGGAGGCCAATTTTTGGAGTGGACGAGGTTGAGTTCTGATTTAGAGGAGGCTGAATTTTTTCATGTTTGAGGTAGAGGCCTATTTCAGACAAATTTCTATTGTGGTTGATATCTTCTAATGCGTATAAGTCATATTAAAGGCTAAAGTTTTGATTTGCTGGAACAAAATTTGATGGAGGTCAAGCTCAGTGTGAAGGCTCATAACTAAATTGGTTGGGTGCAATATGTCAGGAGGGAAGACCTCATTTTCAATAGTAGCTAATACTAGATATTGTTGGTTCTTATTGAGGATTGTCATCTTAATCTTCTTGACATGTTGGAGCCCACATTGTTTTGTAATTTAGTGCTTAAAGAGGATTAATTTTCTCACAAGTGGATGTTATAAATTAAGTATTGTTTGAAAATAATTCAAGTGTTTCTTCTTCAAGTTTGGATTTTTGATTTAATATTTTTGTTTATAAATTAAGTTGATGAATGATTATGTGATGATATTTTAATTTTTGAAAAGCATTTAGATCTAAATGATATTGATTCACCCCACTCTAGGGAATATTTTAGGGGCTAATATTCCCAGGTGTGTTAATTTTCCATGCTTTTTCAAAAAAAAAAAGATCGTCAATTTCCAGTTTTTTTAAAATTGATTCGCCCAAATTTTATATTATAAAATTATTTTACCCTAAAAATCGCCAAAAATGTATATATGCTAATATAACCTAACAAGAAACCTAAATATTTTTAGAAATATATAATAAAAAATTTTACAATTTACATATTAGGGATTAGTAATATTTGCCAAGGTTTATAAAATTTAACATAAACTTCCATCCTTAAAATTTTCCCTGCCCCACTCTTAATATTGTTGTGTATTTACAACAATTAGTATGAGAGTAAGACTCTTCGAGAACAATACAACAACTAGAAGAAGATCTTATAGGGGGCATGGCTAGAAGATCAACAATTACATTTTTTGATGGAACACATTTTACTTTTTGGAAGGTACAAATGAAAGACCAATTTATGCCTCTTGGTGCTAAAGTTTTGCAGTTTGTTTGACATGTGTATTAGGTTCCGTCTTCTCCTGCAGTTGTTTAAGATGGGAAAAATTCCCATGTATCCAATGAAATAGCTATTAAATCCATTTTTAATCACTTTCAAAACTAAAAAATTGTTAAAGTTATGCATTGTGAATGATATAAAGAGATGTGCTACAAGATTCTTATGCATCTATGAAGAAAATGAAGAAGTAAAGAAGGAAAAAATTCAAACCTTACAATGAGAATTTGAAAGCCTAAAATGAATTAGCAACTACATGTTTCCACATATTGTATTCATTTTGATGAACTGGTTAAATATATCAAAGAAATTGGTGAAACAAATGAAGAAACAAAAATTGTTCTTTTTTTTTCTTGTCCTGTACATTTTAATGCCAAAGTATCTTCCATAGAATAATTAAAGGATTTGGAGAATCTAAAAATGTACGAGCTTCATAGTATTCTCACTACATATGAAATGAGGATGAGAAATTCATCACATAACAAAGCCTCATTTAAAACATATAATAAGTAAATAAAATGCATGTTTGGTGAGTACTATGATGATGAATTTGACACATAAATGGCTCGACTAGTCAAGAAACTTAGAAAGTTCCATATTCAAAGGTAAGTTATTTCTGAGCTATTTTAATTGTGGCAAGATAGGACATTTGGCTACTAAGTGTCATTTCAAGGAAGATAATGATGATGAGTTCTACCCACAAAAATTATATTTAAAGGATATATATATATATATATAAGAAGAAGAAGAAGAAGAAGAATATGATTTTGATGAGCATATAAAAGTGATGATACTTTTATCTAGAAATGAAGAATTTATTAGGCACAGTGTCGGAGATTATTAGACACAATGTTTGTAATGCCTCCTCCCACATTTGCCCACTTTCACTGGCTTGCCCAGGGTAACATGAGCTGAGGGTTACTATGATATGACTCAACCTCCTAGATGACTCTAAGGAAATGGAATCAACACAACAAGGCCTTACTGACTTCCCTTAGGTGTCACTATTGTGAAGATAAATCCGCTCTGTGGACAAAGGCGATCTCTCTAGCCCTGTAGTGGGTCTAACAACTTCAGATAATTTCTAATGAAAATATTTCTTAGAGAAAAGAAACAACATAAAGGTACCTTTTCCTGATGTTATGCTCGAAGTCGTTGATGGTGGCCTTGATGCATGATCACTTAAGGCTTTCTCCTTGCTACGTGTAGCACACGAATACTTGTGGATGAACAAGAGGCAATAGAAAATGTAATCCAATACATAATAATAATTAAACATTAGCTCTGTAGCAGATCAAGGAGTACCAAAATATTTGCACAAATTATTATAAAAATATAGAAAGAAAACATTAGATGTTTTATTAATGAATGTAAAAGCGAGAACTTACAACCTAGGCCTTGATGTTGGAGGCCTCCTTTTGGTGAAAATTTGGGTCCTTCACTAAATCTCTAAAGCATTCCTCCTCCCAAATATCTTAGGCATTATCACATTGCAGGAATTTAAAGAGAATGAGATTTTAGACATGCCGAACAATGAACAACCAATAGTGGAAGGATGGGGATCAATTTATAGGAAGGAAGGTTGGGAGCCCATGAAAGGATGGGGTAGTTCAAATTTATAAGGGAGAAAACCCCATGGATGAGGTCAAAGATCTAAAATCAGAGAGCCCGATCCTATCACCACCAAATAACAACCATCTTGCCACCCTGGAGCTTCTAGAGGTCAAAGCTTCTCCTCCATTTTGAGGAAACACTACCAGAAAGGGAAGACCGTAGTTTTCCTAGAAAAAAGGGCACTGACAATGTTAGACCATAACAATCAACCTTCCTTCAGCACGAGCAGGCCACTAAAGAAGCACGCTGACCCAGAAATTTAGTTTTTTTGACCAGGTCTCTCCACTGATATTTCAAGACATCTTTCTTTGATTCTTCAGAGAATATCTTTGTGTATTTTTCCCAGCTGGATATACTGCACAGGATCAAGGATGAGAAGTGAGTAGGGTGAAAATATATTGTGTAACAAATTCCCCTAAAGAATGAAGAATAATGAGGAGTGATGGGTGAAATGATTTATGAACAAAGGGAAAAGAACTCAGAATAAAACTAGGAAAATTGATAAATCAAACACAATAAAATGTATGACATATCCTATGTGAACATGCCTAATAAAATATGTGTGGGATAGGCATCAAATAACATATGAACCCACATCATGGTCGCATCCATTTTTCTAAAACACGTCATGGAAACGGATCCACGGTATGGTCGCAGCCATCATGAATACTCAATAACTCCACACAACCTGGATAATGACAAAGGTGATCTAGGGTCTTCGTCACAATCTAAATCTACCCAATGTACGAATATAACCATGTGAATATATGATGCGATGTTGAACATGGTAGAAACCACCTGATTATCGGTCAATGATGAAAACTATTAACAGGCATGAGAGAAACCACCAATAATAACAATGGCCTCAAGGTACAACAACACAATCCACAAGTGTGAATAAATGTGTTGAAGTTAAACACTTGGAGAATCATTCGATCGAAGGAAAATGATGTGAACCTATCACCAAACATGAGGAAGTTGATATTGACACATGCAAGCACCAAGGTACTCAAAAGGATTTTCTAAATCATCTTCCTGGATATTGAGATGTGGTCTACAGGAAGTGATACATCGAAGGAGGGCCATAATGGTTCCCACATCATCAACAAGAAACATCAGATTTATCAATATGATAGGAGTGATTCAAGACTGTAACAGAGAAGGTCATACAAGTAGAGGATGTTTGACATTGACAAAAGGGACTTCTCTTGAACATATTAGCAACACGACTCCATAGTGTGGCGACATTTGACTCAAATGGGATCAAAGGTCATGATGAGGAAAAATTGTGATCGAATAGGTGGAAAATGGATTTCTGAAACCCTCGAAGTCAAAAATAAGAATGAAGGATATCCCCAACCCAACACAAAATACAAACAAGTGTCATGTTCAAGAAAGACAAGCTGCCCAAAATACACATAGGATGTTCACTTTAAATTTTTCCCACGTTATCGCTAACGAGTACCTCTTTATTTTTGATAGCCATCTTGAAGAGGATAGAATATACTGAGCATGTAATTTATTTCTTCGAATGAATCCATCCTAATAATTTTAATGAGCCCTAGAAAAGAGGAACTCGGTCTCGTCATGCTGACAAGTCCTTCGTCATTTAATTTTTAACGAGTCCAATGAAAGGGTAACTCGACAACTTTTCATGTTTAAGGAGTTCAAAAAGAAACATAAAACAAAATTCCATCATGTACCTTTTCGTAAATAGTCCCTCGAATCCAAAAAGGTAGAAAAAAATACTCAGGAGAACCTCTTGATCATGTTCGATCAAGGTATTACTTTTTCGTAAATAGTTAATATCAACCCAAAAAAGGGGTAAACGTATACTAATTAATACCATGTCAATTCATTTACTTTAAAAAGTACGAAAAGACAATTACTCGACAATATTTTCATTTTTTGGGAGTCAGAAAGGAGCTTGAAGAGGACTCCACTTGGAGGAACGAGTGGTATATAAGGTAGCAACTGGTTCTGATGATGATGGAACTCCTCAAAACAATTAAAGGTAAAGAGGTTGGCTAACAAAACTGCTCATCGCAACAGTTCCCGTTGCGAGGGTCAAACATTCAAGTGAGAGTGTATGATCAGCCAAGCAGATGGTGACGATGAAATTAGAAAGCCAAGGTTCATCTCAAAAAATAGGTTGATAAAATGGAAATCATAAGATGTAGGATGAGGATGGTTTCATATTTATAGAAACTTGAAACATGGGAAACTATGCTCGAAATTGGTTTCATTTTTTCACAAGCTTGAAACATGAAGAAAAACTATTCTTGGAATAAGTTTGCATGCCCTTATCATAATGACTAAATTTGAGATAGATGGCCCCCAAGCTTCATCTGATTCACCTAAGTAGAATAATAATTACTAACAAGTTGATGGAATGAAAGTTTAATTATGAGATCAAGTGAAAGACTCAACTTGAAAAGGGATTTGTTTCATTTTTTAATGAGCTTGAAAGAGTAAAATAACTATGCTCATAGGGACCTATTTTATTATTTTAACGAGGTTGAGATATTAAAAGAACTATCCTCATGACACCTTGTTTCATTTTTTAAGGAGCTTGACACAAGAAAAGGTACTATGCTTCGAAGACCTTGTTTCATTTTTTAAGGAGTTTGACACAAGAAAAGAAACTATGCTTTGGAGACCTTATCACGGCCCATAAGAGGTCTTGGCGTCCAAGAGGTTCTCATCAGATGGGAGAACATGGGAGAACAACACTCTAGAAATCAGGGTCCAATGTCCTAGGCATATGATGCACTATATTATTGACTCGATCATGAGTAAACATGGGCATGGAACAGGTGGCCACATAATTAACCTGTGGAGTGGAATATACCACTTGCATGTAAGGACCATTAAGGAATGATGTTTTATTGGGGGGAAAATTAGGACCAATGAATGAAATTTGATCAATGGTCACAATTCTTCCTTCATGTGGGAAACATATCACGCGAAAGAGAGAAGATACAAGAGCTCCCATGAAATAAGTATAGTCACGTCCAAGGAGTAAGTTAAAGTACAAAGGGCCTTGGATAAACATCAAGTCTATATAGACAATATTTTCTACCAAGGGAATAGGAAGCTTTGGAAGGATCCCTAATGATTGACTGGTTCCCCTATTAAATGACAATAGATTCTTGGTAATAGGCATAAGCTACAGAGAACTGAAATCTTGCCAAGTATTTGAGGATAGAATAGTAACAGATGCACCTTCATCTATTATTGTGTTTTTTATGGCCACATTATAGGCCTGTACCATAATCTCAAAGGGAATATAAGAAGGAATATGATAGCATGTTAGTCAACTCCAATCAAAGGAAGCAACCAAAATACTTGGAGGGGGTGTCATGGGAATGGGTGAACTACCCCCTTATGCTACGAGAATGGGAGGATTACCCTCCAATTAATGGGAACCTGAAAAAACAAAAATCAATTTTGTGGTATGAGGTTCCCTCTATAAAAGAAAAACGTGATCCATTCAGGGTGGAATCATGTCAACTATTTTCTGAACCAATGGTTGGTCGTGAATGTACTCATGATTCACTTTCGAAGAGAGTGGGATAGACTAGATATGACTTCTGATCGATCACTTGATCAACTAGTATAGGATTAGGGGAAAGCTTTCGGTAACCAACTGGAAGGCAAGGCTGAGAAGCCATAAGGTTATCCAACATTTTTGTGGCTTCATCCATATAAGGATAAAGGTGAATGGGATGATTCCATTCACATAACCTACAAAGAAATTTGAATTTACCCCTTTTCCCATGGGCCTTATTATCACTAGCTAAATAATTTTTGCTAGTATGATCTATAGAGGCCGATGACAAGGGACCATCCAGTCGATAGACCACATTTCTAACACCCTGGGAATACCACAGAAATCTCTAGGAAGGCGGTCACCCTTATGTAACTTGCAAGGGAATTTGACTTTATGGGGCTGATTAGAAGGTTTTTCAAAATCATTTTCATCATTAGCAATGATTGCTTGGTTTCCCCCTTTCTTATTTTTCTTCTTCTTCTCTGTCCTCTTCTTCTTCTTAGCTCCCCAGTTACTAGAATTCAGACTTTCACTAGGAAAAGAGGAAGAACGGGGTGAAGAAATAAGCGAACAAGGTGAGGTGTCAACTTTAGGATCAACATGAGGTTGACACTATTTATGTGGAGGTGAAATTGGTTGAGAATTAACATAGACGCTTGAAACCATGGGGGTCGAAAATAACCAAACTGGAAAAACAATGGTAAATCTCGAAAGGGATGAAGTTGCCAGATATGGAGCACTAATATTTCCAAAAGAAGGGAAAGGACCAGGATTCCCATCAGAGGGGTCTCCTTGATTGGAAAACTCAAGAAATTTTTCCATTGGAGTCAACCTAAGATTAACTAAGGAGTTGTGCACAGGTAAAATTTTGTTCTGAGTAGTAAATTTTAGAAATTAAACACAAAATAAATCAAAAAGGGTGAACTAGGCATAAAGGATTACCATGTATTCGTGAACTACAATACACACCTTAGCCAATAAATTTACCAAGGAATTAATGTCAAGGAAAATTTTAGGGGCTAATATTCATAGGTGCGCTAATTTTCCATGTTTAAAAAAAACGATTCGCCAATTTCCATATTTTTCTAAAAGGATTCACCCACATTTTATATTACACCATTATTTTACCTTAAAATCGCCAAAATATTATATTATCTAATATAAAATCATTGGAAATTCAAATATTTCTACAAAAATGTCGCCAAATTTTTTATAACATGCATATTAGGTACTAGTAAGATTCACCAAGGTTTCTAAACTTTAAGATAAACTTCCATACTTAAAATTCTCCCTGATTAACGTATGATAACTAATATCCATGAATGGTGTAGTATTCATTCTATCACATCTACAAGGTGGCCAACTCGGTTACCTATGTCAGGCTTGCAATCTAGTGGTGTCTTCCCTATATACTCGATGGTACGTGCGAGTCGAGTCCGTCATAGTGATGTCTGATGTGTAACCATATGATGAGAGCATCCCCATCCCCTTATATTTTTCATACGTGGGATGGGGTTTCACCCAAGGAATGTAACATAGACTATTAGCAACAGCTTATACGCTTAACAACGCTAGAACATGTCTCCAGCCTAGACCTCTAGATGTTCTCGTTAATTCCAAATTCTCCTTAAGGTAAATTGGGTAAATTTTAAAGTTAATCTTGAGTTAAGTTTAAATTTAAAGGCTCAAAACGATGTCATATGAATACCTATAATGAAAATAGCATGAGAAAAGGATACTTTCAATTGAATGAATGCTATCTAGTTTTGGGAAAAAATTTAAACAATGATGAAACAGATAAAAATGCATTAAATGAAGATTTTCTTAACGAGATCACTTTCACTATCCCAATTCAATTCAAAACATTAAAAGATGCACATTATGCAATGTAATCTATGCAAAAAAAAATTGTGAAAACTATGAATCTATAATCTATTCACATTTTCCTTTTTTTCTGTTTGATGAATGAGAATGCAGTCAGTGCACATTTTGATGAAATTCTGAAACTACTTAATGCACTTTTTAATTAAATTAATTCTCTCAATGAACCTTTTAGTTTTTAAACCACCAGAAAACTAAATCAATTTCTAATGATAATAAAAAAGATGACTTTCCAAATATAATTTAATCTAATGCATTTTTTACGAAAATAAATTTTTTGAGATAAACTAAATGAATGCAAGAATTCAATTTCTTTTATGGAAGGAGAATGATGCTTAATAATAAGAAAAACAATAATATTTCCAAGAATATAAGCAATAAATAGTGATTTAATGGATTCAAAGAATTAAAGATCAACCAAAATTCCACTTTTACCACTTCAAGTATGGGATGGACTTTTGCACACCATAAAGAAAAGGTCTGAAATAGCACTTAATATTTTCCAAATTTAATTAATTGTTAGCTTGATCTATTAGTGTGTAAGACTGAAGGAAAACAATTTAGTTTATGACTTAATCTAGAACTTTAAGAAGCATAATTAAACATGAATTTGCAGAAAAGAAAAGAGATAGAAGATAATAAACGTTGATTACGAAGTTCGTCCCTGGGGGATTACATCTCTGGGTCTGCTTTCAAGATGGGAATCCATTTTATTAATAAATGATCCAAGGAATTCTTTACAAATAAATTCACCAGAATGAACATGTCCGCAGACACCTCTGGTCTCTGTCAACAGAAATCTCTCCATCCTAGATTTCCAACGCATGTCTCGATGCCCAATTTTTCCTCCATACAACCAAGATACACCTGAAAGAAGAAAATTTTCTCTCTCTTACAACATTTTGAGCAATGGTCGCCTTGAAAAACACTCTCTTCCCCCTCATAATGAGAAATGGTGTAATTTATAACACAATTCAGGTTCAATCTCAACCTCTTGGCTCTATTCATGGTAATTACTTTTGTATTAGGTGGATAGGTTGCTCCTGGCACAATAAAAATGTGAAACTTTGGGGTTTATTACATGGTTTTGTATATTAATACATAGCTCTAAGCAATAAATCCCATTTTTGAAACATGTATTAAAATTAGACCCTGATGGTTTGACCAAATGGTGGAGCGGTGAACAACTACATGTGATAGGTCTCTCCAGTCAAGTGACTGTCTGTCACTTTAGTGGTTTGGCCTGACAGTTCTGGCATGCTCATGTCCAATTGTCCATGTGACAGAATTACAAAACAACTTGCGGTCTTCTCGACAGTCGGCGCATTAAAATTTCAACTGAGCGGTAAACGTTCCAATCCGTTCACATGTTGTCTGCGCCCTTCCTGATGGTATTATCCACTATGGTTAGTTATTTTCATATGCTTTATAACATAGTTTTTTACACCATTACGTAGTCTGAAAGTGGTTTATTTCACCATAGGTTTTGTATACCATGTAGTGTAAAACTTAGGTTTAATGCTAGGTATAGAATTCACCACTTAGGCTTTCAACATTACACCACTTAGGCTTAGGCCTATAGTTAGGACTTAGGTCTTAGGATTTTGACCATAGGTTACACATCACCACATAATGACATTTCCACACCATTTAACCGCATAACGAAATTTCTACTCCATTAATGGAGACTCTCATCGGATCACTAACGAACTGAGGGTGATACTATCGATATCAACTAAGGAAAGATCCTTTCGGATCAATCCTCTCCACTTGAAATATTTTGGACCAACAAAAGTTAGATTTAAGTAGATATTAGCTAAGGGTACAACTACCTCACTCTTCTAATCTCAATCCACCTCGCCTTGCTAGGTTTCATGCCCTTGAATCCCACTTGAAGATATTCAACATATCCATGCCTTGAAGAGTGAACCTTCCTCTCCAAGATGGTATGTTCCTGCTGTTATCACTCTGCCAGATTCCTAAGGTTGAAGAAGGAATCCCAATAGAGGTAACCACATACCAACCTTTTAACTTGGTATCTAGCCCTACCAAGTCGGAGAGGGCTCTCTCCACAAAAATCACAGCCAAGAGCGATGGATGAAATTTTTTTAGACTAGGTGTGAGTTCAGGGGTTTTAGATAATTGATTTTGGTTAGGCTGCTGGATGAAAGTATGGTCAAGGGAGCTAGGAAAATGAGATACAGTTCTAGAGATTAAATGGGGTAAGGTAGGAATAAATCTTAACAATATAAGATGATTGTGATGAGATGGTTTTAAGACAGATTGGAAGCTAGGAAGAGCATGAGAGATGTATTCTTCCTAAACAGAGGAAAATGGACAAATTCTGATAACTTTCCCTAAAAAAAGCATGAGAAAGCATGTGTTTTTCCTATCAACTTGAAATAAATCATACAATAGAGATATAATGAACATGAATAATACACATTATAGGATATGAAACTAAAGGAAAAACAATGATAAACATCATACCACATGTATCCCAAAAAATAGCCGCAACTCTTCTTTATTAACTAGGAAAAATGAGTACAATAGTCCTTCATCAGTACATTAGGATCCACACTGATTCCAACCCTTGCTTAGTGTGATGAAGGGGACTAAATAGACATCAAAACAACATTCACTAATCCTCAGGGGTAAAATCCATGAGGTGAGGAAGAGATCCACAAAATTCTGAACTGAAAGCTAAAGTGTAGGATGGTCGAAGTGACTCATTCCTAATTACATTCAAACTGATTCATTTGACTTATGGATAGCCTTTACCTAATGAATCTACCCCTAGGTAACTTATCCAAAAAATAATTACATTTACCATGCTCAACAAAATTGGTAAAAAAATAATTTTTTGAGATAAAGTAAAAAATTACTGTGAAAAACCAAAAATATCAGCAAATTGGTCATATGTGCCAATTTGTTGTCATATGTGCCCTCCTTGTTCAAGATTGATTTTGACTGGATTTTAGGTGTCTAAATCAGGCCCAAGATATCTTGTTGGAAATTCCTTGGAAATTCCTTCAAGTCTTCTTTCTAAATATGCCTCCATTTTTCAAAATGAAGCTTATTTTACCCCTCAAAATTTCTTTCTCTTAAGACTTCTCTGTGTGCAGTGCCTAGGCCAAAATAGGGGCAGAAATGTGATTTTTAACTAGTTTTTAATCCTTTTCACCTATCAAATGAGAAAATCAAATCTGGAAAAGTGGTTTTTTGGAATGAATTTGTCCTTAGGAATCTATTGGTGGTATCCTTTTCCTAAAAAAGTGCCCCAAATATTTTCGCAGTGCCTAGGGTGCTGCACATATCACCTAATTTCTGATATGTGCTTGTTCAGAAAAACTTAGAAAAACACGGATTTTGAAAAAATGTTTCAAAATGCATCAAAATTGGTGGATATAGTGTTGGTGAGGTGGATAGGCTTGGAGTGAAGCCTCTGCAAGTATTTATAACTTTCTTTTCTCCTCCACCATGGTTAATGCCTCAACCTTTGCATTGGCTCTTTTGAGCTTGGCCATTGGAATTTTCTCCTTTTGGGCATGATGCTTTACCTTACTCCTCAATAGGTGATTTTCTTTGTTAGCCTTTGCCAAAGTCTTCTCCAAACTCTATTTAACTCTATCAAGCCATGGCTCCATATTTTCATTAATCAACATTGCAAGTTGCTCATTTAGGGTTAGATGATCCGTAATATGAGATTCTTTTTGTCTTTCTAGAGCTAGATCTATTTTCAGCCTTCTAATTATAGTTTTGCCTCTTGATTCTTGTTAATATTGTTCACCAAGCACTGCATAATTTTCAAGTGTATCATCTAGCATGACTTTTTCCTTTTCTACTTCCCTTAAAGTAGTGATGAATTTCACCTCATAAATGGTATGTTTTGTTTTCAACTGTTGGTTCTCCTGCTCAAGGAATTTTATGACACATTTTTCCCTATCTAGATTATTTTGGATCTCCTTAATCTTGGCATACTTTCCTTTGACAGATATACTCATGTTTTCATCATTATCCTCCTCACCTAGGTTAACACCCTCAAAATCATGCTCAGTCTCATGGAGGTTCTCCTCATGTCTAACCTCTACTTGAATTTTTTCCCTTGTCACCTTCTTTTTGCCTTTTTCCACCTGTTTTTTTGATGACGAAGGCATGACCCCTTCAACTATGTGTGGAGAAAACAAATTCCTCTGACCTCTTTGGTAGGTTTCTGGCAATGGCTCAACCTCAACCATACTAGCCCTCTTAGGCTCATTGACCTCAGTCTTGTTGGGTGATCCAATCTCCATATGAAATGGAAAATAAAGGGGTGAAATGGGTGAAGGAGTGTGATCTGATGGAGATGAAGGTGATACGGGGTGAGATGGAGGCATGGAAGTGGATGAATGAGATGATGAAGGCACATTTTGTACATGGTGAGTAGATGGATCTATGAATATATCATTGGCTATGAAGGTGCTCCATGCAATTTTTAGTTCATTGACATGATAGAGGACTATGATTTTAATGAGGGAATGATGGAAAATACTTCTCATTTGATGTTCATAGTCCCTTTTCTAGATAATAAATGACATTTTATCTATGCTCCAGAAAATGTAGTAGGGTATTTTAAGCATCCTTACCCTAGTGAGATGCATTTAGAGGTGTATATGATAAGTATAAAGTCTTGAAAATCTACCTTCGCATGAAAAATATTTCATGATTATCTTCATCATTGGTGCATATCTGTCCTCGAGGTAAGAAAGAGGAAATAACCTCTTTTTCTCATTCCTGTATCTTGGTTTGAGGAAAGGCTCAAAGTGTTGTTCCTCAAAATCACTCTTTTTCAACCACTTCTCCCCAAAATTTGGGATCCCGGTGGGAGCTAAGATGATAGTAGTTGATATAGTAAAGGTGACACCAGCTAAAGTAACTTGGTTATCATGGAGTCTAGATATGAAAATTCTGCTAAACATGGCATGGTGTTGGACCCTTTGAATTTTCTCGTAGAACTCATAACAACTAACATGTTTGAAGCATGTCACACCCATTGGAGAATAAAAGAGTTCCCTAGAGCTGGTAAGTTGAAGTCTGATTATTCTTCCCCCTTTATGTGGCCTTCCCACCTATGTTTCCTCTCCCTCACTGTATGATTTGTTTTCTTCCTCTTCTGCCATGGTGTTTTTATTAAAACCCTAGGGAAGTGTGATGATGTGGAATATGGTTTTAGGAATGAGGAATGGAAAAGGGAAAATTAAGGAGATGATGCTAGAGATGTATGAAATGGGGAAGGGGATAAGGAGTGGTAGTATGATGGGATTTAGGATGGCAATTTGGGGATTGGGAGCTTAGGTAAATGTATCACCTAGGGCTTAGGGTATTGGGATAAAGGATTTAGGGGAAAGGGAATTATGTAATATAGGGTTTTAGGAATGGGTATTTTTCAATGTAGGAAGGGTATGTGTAATATCCTAGAATAGGGAAAATCTACAACAATGAGAATATCATAAGATATTATAAAGTTGGAGCTAGAACAATACATGAACAGAATAATGGATGTTAAATAACTAATAGACTCATATGATGTGTTAAAAATACATAGCCATCAATTGAAGCTACAAAAATAACTTATACTAGATTCTATGATCCAAAAGTTGGGGAAAGGCAGCAAAATAAGCCCCAAAAACGTTATTCCCAGCTATTTTCATAATAACAGAGGAAAATAACAATGGTATCCCTTATATTATGTCATATGGGACTTACATACCAAATGGGAGAAAAAGCAAATCAGTCTAGCTAAGTTAAATAGGTCTCTCGGTCCCGATATGGCTCAAAAAGGCCCAAATCCCATGACTTTTAGCATACAAAATGACTGAAGCAAGGGACCGCATGATTCAGTGATGGCTTCTTCAAAAAATAATAGTCCTCAATATATTTTGAGTTTATATTAAGCAAGAGTGAAGAAAAATGGGGATTCAAGCCTTTTTATACAACAAGAGATAACCCGGCAAGGGCCTCATGAATGCACATGTATAAAAAGACAAAGTATGTAAATCTAGATTTGAAATAACATAGTTATACTGAAGCTCTGCATAAATGGGCTGAATAATACAAATAATATAAGAAGAATGATGTACAAAGCCTCCTGGGAGAAGGGTTGGCCCTTCCTCCAAGGAATGAGCTCACAAGCAAAGGTTCAAACCCTACTACTGCAACACTCTGAAAAAGGACACAGTTTCTGCAAATGACTGCACTGTAGAAGATGGGAAATTATTTTTCCACATGCCAAGATGTAAAATATGCTCCAAGACCTTCCTCACAGATCTTTAAAAGAAAGGGAAGCTCCCTCCTTTGAAAGATAAGCTCAGAAGTGGTGTTGTGATCTTTCCACTGCAACACCTTGCAACACAACATTTTCTGCTACAAGAATAATTCTGTAGCTGAAGGATAATTCTTGGCCTCAAGCTTGAATGTGGAAAACTGAAGTAAAATTCTCCTCCAAGAGGCCTTTCAAGGAAGGAGAAGGAATCCCTAAGCAGGAATGCCTTGTGCTAAAGATCACTGCATACTCAACGCAACAACTGAAGAATGCTCAATAGTCTAAGCAGACCAAAATCAATAATCAATAATGTATCCCCAAATTGCTTCCATCTCTTTCCTTATAATCTTTGTGAGCCTCCTAACCTTGGGTCCCACCCATTAGGGTTTCCAACATCACATGATCACTTTCCCTCCAAAACTGCATTGTATCTCCATCAAGGCTACTCCTCCATACTGCGATGTTGACTTAGTCAACTTGACTGACTCAACATGATTCTCTTCCTATTCATAGATAGAAAGTGTAAAATCCAGCTATTAGAATGATTCCCTTCCACATTATGATGAATTTTATTCATGTTTTTATTCTACATGGGCCTCCTTACCCATTTATTCAACTCCTAGGTGAAATTAGCAAAAATCAATATTCCAATTTGCTGCATGCAAATTTTGAATATTACAGTCCTCCCCTCCCAAATGTTGCTTTTCCTTAAGCAACCGCAAGGATATAACTGAATAATCTCCTCTTCTTCCCTTGTAGCATCCTCATATGATAATATCCTCCAAATATCAAGATGTCGTATCATCAATGCATCTCCAAATTTCCCTTCCCAAATGTGTAAGCTAGCTTTTGGTGAGCATCCCAAATAGCTATCTTCCTCTAAAGAAATGTCCATGGAGGAAAAAATGGGCTATCTAAAGGTCCTCTTGAGGCATGTGGGCTGATATATATTTGGGTTAACCATCCCCATTTGAATCTCCCATCCCCAAGCTATCAACCATACAAAATGAGTCACCCTCCAGAATGGCAACTCATGAAGAATCTCTTCCACCTTTGGCTCTTGTAATGTAGGTGGGATGGATAAATGAACATGGTAGACAAGATGGCCTACCCCACACTATATTTCTCTCCACTCATGATGAGTGTAAAGTGAATGCTGATCATGGGCTGCAAACAAGTTGCCCTCAAGTGGCAAGAAAAAGATTAGATCTTCAAAGATCCCCTCTCCAAAGTTATGGATCATGTTGACCCAAACCATTCCATTCAAAGTGAATGGCACATCACTACCATATGGCATCCAAATTAGAAAATTTTTGAAGCTTATGTGCAAGTGTTGATGATACAAATGGTCTCTTTGGTGGATACAACATAGTCTTTCCAACTGTTGATTTAAAACATTATGTGGCAAGTTGTTCTCCACTAAACTACCAACTATGTGTTTTCTCATCTACTATAAGGTAGTAAGCAACAATATATATCATATGTACATGATAAAAACAATAATACACTTGCCCAAAGTCATGTAGAAATGGGTTATCATCATTACAAAGGTTGGCCCTAAAGTGACCATATAACCCAAAAATAATCTTGCTCCTTTGTGGAGCAATGCACTATGTATAGATGGTAAAAATATGCAAATACTCAATGGAAAAATCAACAAGTACATAAATGCATTTCTTACCATACATAGTGAGTAGGATGAAAGTGAGGTCCATGAATGAGTCCTCCCATGAGAATCTCCTCATAAAAATATGCAAAAAGAAGGGATACATACTCTTCTTGGAACACTCCATCAATAAGAACATACTCCCAAGTGACAACACTATAGGCCTTGGTGATAAGGCTCTATTCACTCCATGACTTCTCCCTTTGACATTCTACATGCCAAATCCATCCACCATCATGTTGCTATGTGAGAAGATCTTCTTCCCATGTGGAAGCTCCTCCTTTTCCTTCAAAGCTAAAGGTAGCCTGTTTTCACTTTAAATGTGCCTTTCCTACCTCCGAAAATATCATGATGAGCATGGGAAAAGTTCTACCCATACTCTCCCTCATACAATCCACAAGGTAAGCTCACGATGGTTATCTTGTATGATGACCCATACAAAAAACTCTCCGGCTTCCATAGCATATGTGTGCTCTGTTATGCCTGGACCTCCATAACATACCTTGTGAAAAAGGGTATGTCATATGCTAGCCAAACTATTTCAACATTAACCAACACAGCTTTGCCTCTTACTGCCCTGTGTCATAGATCTGCAAGTGGCTCACCAACCTCTTGCTCTCCATCCACTCCCATTCATCCAAATGTGGATGTCTCCATTCATGTTCCCTCTTGGTATGTTCACAATGAAGATCACCAATCTCCCAAAGCATATTTTTCTTCTTGCACCTCATGGGAAGTTGAGATGCAAATCCTTGGAGATCTTTTGGAAAAGACCTCTCATCGGTGATCCTTTTTAATCCATGAGGACCCAAGTGTGTTGAAGGTAAAACATCCTTATAAAGTAGCACAATGTTCATCATGCCTTCCAAATTTCTGCAACACAACCCCAAGTGTTGCATGCAACTTAGTAGGGATATATTGAGATGATTTTTTACCCCATCAATGATCAAAAGCAAGCTGTACAACACAATGCAAGCTTTCTGCTCTATATCGGCAATGTGTTTTGATCCTTGATCATGTAAAGACAAATTTCCAAGGCTTCCCATAAGATTTTTTGAAATGATAGAAAATGGAAATTCATGCATACCTCGGTGCATCTTGGAAACATCTTATATGGCTGAAATATTTCCCCCCTCTAATGTGTTGGCTGCCCCAACTACTGATGTAGATGGCTGCTCCTCTATGATTGAGACATCACTGGTACAATACTCCTCAAGTGGTGGTGAGGACTCCTCCTTCTCTGATCTTCTACTGTCAAAACTTTTGATCATCCTATGAGTGAAATCTTCAAAAGTAGATACTCTTGCATGACTCACATGGCTGAACAACCAAGTGCTTGCCTTTCCCTCCAAGTGTAGTGCTGAGATCTAAACAACCTCTCTTTCTACTACTGAATGTAGTAGGAAGTATGCTTCTACCTTCATCACCCAAGACTTTGCAGAACATAAGGGTGATCTATCGAAGGTAGACAATAGAAACCTATTGCCCCTTATCATCTTATTATTGTATGGCCTCCTTTCTTCTTTCAGTTGAATAAGCTGAGGAAGATCTAGAGTCCCTCTGAAAGCTCTAGGTTGACACATGTACTCTGCCAAATATCCACTCAGGATCTCATGTTCTAAGTGGTCTTCTTGCTCTTCACTCCGTCTATGAGAATAGGAAGTGCATGGGTCTTCTTCTTTCTCTTGAAACCTTCTAGAGGTCTCACTGCAGCTTTCTCCTTCTTGAAACCCTCTTGGAGTTTCATTGCATCTTTCTTCTTCCATCTGTTTAACCTCCTTGGAGAGGCTCTTCTTAGATCTGAAAATTGATGAGATTAATCTCATCCTCTCCATCATTCTAATCTCTACTTCTTCTCTTATTATTTTGGTAGCTGGAACTCATAGGCTGAGCCAAGACTATGAGTTCAGTATGGGAAGAATATATAATATCAAAAATACTATTACCTCCAAGTTTAAGGAAAAGTTGTGGGAGGATAGGGAGCTGGAGGGTAAAAGGAAGCTACAATACTATAAGAAAGTGATCAAGCCCACCCTTGATAATCATAATGATCTCACCGTTTTGTCTAGCAATAAGAAAAAAGTGAACATCGCTAAGATAAGAAATAATTTCCATGAGCTTCAGAGTGAGACCAGATGGTGGTCTATTACCAAGACCCCTTGGAATGATAGAATATGTCAGTTTTACGATTCTAAGCAGGTGGGAGATGAAAAGTAGTTCCTTTTAGATTTCCCAACCCTTACTCACATTCGCTCTCAATTCCCTACCATCTGCCACACTTTCAGTCTTCTTTACTTATTAATCGAGCTCACCTATAGCAATCTTGGAGCACTTATTTCCCTTCTATTTCACCATAAAAACAAGATTTTGAAGAATCAAACTCTTTTGAAGAATCAAAGGTATAAGATATGTAAGATTTAGCTATTACATTGTTTAAATAATCGTTATCATATAGTTATCTTATAGTTTAGTTGTATAGTTTTTTAATTATTTTTTTTATTTAGTATTATTTAATATAAAATATATTTTTGAATTTTAACATTAATTTTATGATGATGATGGTGGGGATTAACGTCCACTAAGATAGATATGGTCTATAGAACCTTAAGAAAGAAGTGGTTAATTGTGATTGTTTAAAATATTATTTCTGTGATAAAAAAGGAGGGAAAGAAAAGCTGGGAGGTCAATGTAATTTTTCTCATTACGTAGTAGGGACAATTTTTTGGAAATGACACTCGATGTCAGTAATAGTCATACAATCTAAGAGAAAGTGCTTTTCATCCTTGACTCTCTTATTATAGAAGAAGAACCATATTCTCTCATCCCAAGGTATCTTAGGAATAGACCAACATCCTGTTTCACTTAGGAGATAGTATAGTGAGAATTAGTTCTAATCCTTGAAATATTCATTCTTTTCTTAGCACTTGTTAAGACACAAAGGTAATTATGGTTAGCAAGGTGGGTTGATAACCTCCTTATAATATCTTAACTTTCTTTTCCCCTATAAATCCTTATCACTCCACAAAATATCCTTAAGGAGATCACGAGAATTAATTCTAATCCTTGCAATATTCATCTCCTCATAGCACTGGTTAAGATAGAAAGGTAATTCTGATTAGCAAGGGTGGGGTTGATAACCTCATTATAATATCTTAACTTTCTTTTCCCCTCTAACTCCTTATCACTCCACACCTTATCCTCAAATTTGGAAGTAATGACATTTTTAATATTATCCTTATTCCCCAAGATTATCACCTCCTTTATCTCTCCAATGATTAAGCCAAGAATTGAAACCTTTATGCCACAATAGCTTGACACTGAGGTTGTTTGGAGTAGAATTAGAATCGATTTTTGGGAGAGTCTTGTCTTCTACTTCTTCTTGTACTTCAAATACCTAAATGTAAGAGTACATTCAATGGGGAAAATGCTAGCATCCATTAAGAGAATAAGGTTGGGAAAATGCTAGCATCCATTAAGAGAATAAGGTAGGAAGTATTACCTTTAATTTTAAGATCGTTTCATTTTTTATTTATATTTAATTTCAAATTTATATTTAATTTTATAATTTTTTCACTTTTATACCTTCATTGTATTTTAAAAGATTTACCTTGTATAAATTTTTATCCCATTAAAATTATGAATTTATTATTTTTTTAAATAAAAATAAAAAAAACACTTAGATTTATTAGTTTCTTAAATATAAAGAAAAAAACTTTAAAATATAAATTATAATAGAAAAAAAATTTTAATTGGAAATTATATAATATTAATATAATTTAAATATATAAATTAAACCCATAAATAAATAAAATAAATTTTTAATACTCAATAAATATTAGAAATTTATAATTTTCTTTACCAAAAACAATCCAAACAATCCAAATTCGTGACGTAGAATATGGACGAGCGCACACCAAATAAGACATATTATACATCCCTATTCGTTGTATCTCCGCTGTATCCGGGCCTCCGTGACGTAGAATATGTGACGAGCGCACCACCAACAATATATATTAGGCATCCCTCTTCGTTTGCATTCTCTATCGCGGCTGTGACGTAGTCTGTGACGTAGAATATGTGACGAGCGCACCACCAAATAATATATATTAGGCATCCCTATCAGTGATTAAATTTGAAGGGCTAGTTTTAATGTCAATTAGAAGGGCATATATTCATGCCACTCTTCCATATGCAAAGTTATAAAAAAAAATTGCATTTCAATCGACAATAGTATATTATCTTTACATTTCATTTTCAGAAGAAAAAACAAAAAAAACAATTTTTGTGTTAATGAAAGATTGTTACATTAACATATAGCACAATTTTCAAAATATATCCCATTTCTTATGAAAGTCAAACTTTACTAACAAATTTTACATTCCATATTATTTGTTTCTCTTACGAGTCTAAATTAGAAACCAAAGATAAACATATAGATATCATTACATCTTTATAATGAGATTAAACATATTCCATTTGGAGAATTGGACACGGATAAACATATTCACTACCTCACTAGTTCATTCTTTGATGAACAAATCCAATTATGTTTAAAAGTTATAAATATGTGTTTTGTGATTGAATGGTTATCCATTCAAATCTAGAGATATCAAAAGTAAACCAAATTACTCAACTCTATAAAGTTTAACATCCAAAGTTATTTGAATTTTAAAATAAAATATTTTTTACTAATTTGAATATAAAATATTCTTTACTATTTTTAATAGTCAAATTACTTTTGAAGTGAAGAAAATATTATTATAATGATTTCACAACCCTTTTATAGGAAAGAGTAATAAGGTATTAGTTACACTTTATTACAGGATATGTATGGAAATCCATTATGCTAGTATATTTCAACAAAGAATTCCAAAAGATATTTAGTTTTGTAAGATGATGTTTTCATATAGTTTTGATCAAGGGATGTATTCAACATATACTTATACCTTGGGAAATCTAAGACAAATAATATTAGTTCAAAGACATACCAAAATAGCCTCAAAAGTTTAAAAAGACTATACATTAGTTCAAAGACATACCAAAATAGTCCGAAAATTATAAAAGGATTGTACATTAGTTCAAACTAATAATTCCAGAACAACACGAAGCCAAAAAAATATCATGTCAGAGAAGGTTTGCGTTGATAAAATTTTCAAAATTCAAGACATATAAAGTGAGATATGGTTTATGGTTTGATTTGGTACCATTTTCAAAATTCAAGACTCATAGTTGTAGGCTAACAATCTTGCTCTCATTCAGGATTTTTCTCGCTCTGTTTAAAATGTGTCCGAGATGGATTTTCCACATTTACAACTATCTTAATAGATTGCAATTTCCACATTTTTTTTAGTGATTTGAAGTGAAGTAAATGTCATCTATCGACAATAAAAAGTGATATAATAACACACCATTATGGAGGGCTTGAGAAAACAAGAACCCACATGTACAATTATGATAATAGATTGGCATTTTTGCATTCTTTTTAATGATTTGAAGTGAAGTAAATATCATTTATAGAAAATAAACGATAATATAACAACACATTGTCCTGGAGGACTTGAGAAAATTGGAATCCACATCTACAACCCTCATAATAAATTGGCATCTATGCACTCTTTTTGATGATTTAAAGTTAAGTAAATGTCATTTACATAAAATAAACAAACTGTAACTTAAGCACATATGGGGTTTTAAGAAAATATTTAAGACAATTTTTGGGTAAATTGTCTTAATTTGAGACAAAAGAAAACTTGTGTATTGTCTTAAATATTGTCTTTAAGTGGGTGTCTCAAATTAAATCGTCTTAAAATTAAATTGTCTTAAAATATTGTCTCTATAAAGACAATATATAACACAAGCATTTTTGTCTCTCCAGAGACAATTTCATTTTTGTCTCTTTAGAGACAATAGTTGCACTACAACACAAAGGGGGGTTGTAAGACAATTTTTGGGTAAATTGTCTTAACTTCAAACAATTTCATTTTTGTCTCTCCAAAGACAATAGTTGGAATTAAAGACATATTGTCTTTATGGAGACAATGTCTTTAATCCTATCTATTGTCTTTCTAGAGACAATATAAAACAATGACTCTAGAAAATTATCTCACCATTAAAATAAATCAATATAAAAATATTTAATTAAAAAAATCAACAATATCATTGAATAATTCATGTTAGGGTGCAGTGGAATCGAACCACCAACCTCCTGCATGGCAGGTGCTCTTCCAATGAGCTAGCACTCTTTAAAGAATAAGGTGGTTATCTAACAATTGTAGAGTAATGTTTGAATCCTCATGAATGTCACGAACTCACAATAAAAATCAACTTTTCATAAAATGAAAACAAGTCTAGATTCATAACTTTATAACTTTCTCTATTTCCATGGGCATTTGATTGTAATACCACAAGTATGATCAAAATGTTATAAGTTCTGCACACCAACTAGAGAAATGCTCTCTCTGGGTGCTGCAAGTTTCATCTGTCAACGGGATGCTGAAGTAATGATGAACATATCCAAGACTTGATGTAAACATAGATTGTAGATATGTTTAGATGTTCTGTAGACAAATAAAAAAGCAGGTATGATAAAGAAAAGAGAAAAGATAATAAAATGTTTAGTTTTCTTCCATTATCCATACCTTAAACAGCGGAGGAAGTCAATTACAACATTATACCTTGAGTGACACAAAAGATCAAACAAATTGATCGCTGCTTATAACCAACATTGTGAGATTATACCAGCTAGACACACACTTTTAAAATATGTTGTTTGAATAAAAAAAAGCTGTTCAAACTTCAAATAAAAAACTAGCAGATGATTGCTTCACAAAGATTAAAGGTTGTTCTGTGGGAGTCACAATCTGGAGGTAGACAGAGCCTCATGAATCAAATATTTTCTTAAGATTTTTCCGGTGGGGGACTTGGGAATTGAATTTACAAATGCTACTCGACGTATCCTCTTGTATGGAGAAACCTGCACACAATGGATCTCACAAAGATTAAAGGTTGTTCTGTGGGAGTCACAATCTGGAGGTGGACAAAGCCTCATGAATCAAATCTTTTCTTAAGATTTTTCCGGTGGGGGACATGGGAATTGAATTGAAAAATGCTACTCGACGTATCCTCTTGTATGGAGAAACCTGCACACAATGGATCTCACTCGACGTATCCTCTTGTATGGAGAAACATCGCCAAAGTTATCACAATGGATCTCACCTCATGGTTGTGTGTATTGCATACAAGGGAAGAGGCATCATGCCAAGAATATTGGAAAGAACCAAAAGGTAAGATCATGGAGTTATTGTAAAATCACCAAGGCTCTGATACCACTAAATAGGGGAGAGATGAATAACTCTACAAATAAAATAAAAATTGAAGAGAGACATATATAAATGCAATTAGAGATGACCTTTGGTTTCACCTTCCGACAGGTCCGATGGTTGTTCCTATTCACCTAACTCTTCATATTTCTCCTAAATTAAATATTTAGGATATTTACAATATATCATAATATGAAGCATTAGGTATCTAACAAAAAAACAATATGCCACTTCACCCCAAGTTGACACTTGCACTAGAACCAAATAGCACATGGGAAAGTAGAATTAAAACTTGCTTGCATTAGAAAAATAAGGATTCATGGTATGATATGCTATGGTATGGTATTTAATAGTCAACGGCAGAGAGGCTCAAATGATGTGCATAGGATTACTGCCTTGATTTCAGACTTATTGTTGTTTTTTTCCTTGATAGGGGATAACGCTGGTTATGCATGAAAACCCCATCCTGTTGTGAGTTCGACCCCAAGACGTTATGGGGACCAAACCCCACCAGGACCACTTCAGCCACCAAACAAGACAATATAACTCCTTCCTTTATTTTCTTGGTTGATGTGTTAGAAATTAGAATGCCGATTCTATTGAATACTTATGTGAATTTCACTAGATGGTTGTACATGTCAAATTTACGTGGATATTTTCCAGTTTTGTGGCTAGTTTAGTTGAGGGTTTCTATTTGTTAATATCCAATTCAACGTGGTATTTACCTCTCAAAATGTCAGCAATATGCTATTGAATTAAAACTCCTAAACTCAAATTATGAAGGGACAAATTCTTGACAATAATTTTGAACATCCAGGGTTATGATATTGTGATTGTGAGAGTACCTTAATTCAGAAATTTGCAACGAGAAATCAAGTGTCATTGGAAATCCCCAATGTCACATGGATTTTCCAAGAAAAGCAACAGGGGTCATGGCTCTCTCTCTTGTGGCGGCTAAGAAGTGGATTAGTGCTCTTCCCCGATAGATAGAAGTTTGACACCAATTTTCCTCATGTGCATAGCAGAATTATGAATTTGAAATTACTCTCAAACATGGGTTTCAATAACCACCAACAAGGACAAGCTGGTTATGTCATGGTGATGGAATAAGCAAGGGACTTACAGAAAAATAAAAGGATTCTGACTTGTCCTCCTGAGACTGCAATCCAAGAATGCTTCTACAAACTTTTGGAACTGCCAGAGGAAGCTATTATAATGAAGTGGCCAAGCTGCTAAGCATTTAGATAATTAGTAGGATAGTGATGAAATCCCGACTGAGCACGCTAAAGAAAATTGCAGACTCTGAGAAACCTTTGCAAGAACACAAAGTAAACTCTATCTCCTATTCCAAAGCGGCTCTAGAAGTTCAATCTATGTTAGTATGCATTACAATCTACTCTGCTGAGGCCACGATTAGAAGTCTAGACTCTATAGGATGAACAATTTTCCAGTACCCATGTATTAGATGTACCAGAATCCATGCATTAGATGACAGTGCAATTTCAAGTTTCCTCTGTTTCTTCGTGCAGGGATAGTTAGAAACCAAATATGAAAGTTGACAAAGAGATGATTTTAGAAAACAACAATCTTTTGGCATATGTTTTATCAAAATCTCTAATAATGTGAAAAATATAGCAAATGCATAGAATATTAAACCAACATTATGCCATCAAAAACAATGTCACAAATAGCTTCAATGTGATTATTACAATTTTCTAATCAGAAAATTTGTACTAACAGGCGTTCAAAACATTCCAGCAATCGAAATAGTGTTCGAGAAAAATAGAAGTACCAATTGGATGCTGGCAAACAAGGAAGACAAGAACCAAATGGAGACAAGACTAAAATAGAACACCATTAAAAACAATACCGCTATGGAGAATTACATTGATGAAGCTTATTATCACAAAGGTTAAGTCAAGCAACAATGGACCAATCCTGTAAAATTCATTTTAACAATGTTTCCCTTCTACTTTTCTGCACCTAAATTTGCATACCTGATTCAATTTGATTTTCCTGAGGGAAAACTTGTCTTCTGCGGACCATGAAGAGAAAATGTACAAGAACATTTTGTGATCAAGGTCCCATCACTAGAGGAACACATCAACAGAATAAAAGTTTTAACTCATTTGAAATACCTATATAACCTAGAGAAAATCAGGAAAAAGGAAAATTCAGAAAGCGTGAGCAATCCTAGAGAACAAATACCTAAAACGTACTAATTGTTATCAATGATCCTAGTCTTTCTATGAAAAGAATTTTTCTTCGGCCTGGCTCTTCTTATGTCATGTCTGTTGCCTTTCATAAGACGACGATTGGTCTCTTTCTACTGCTTAGGAATACCCTTCTTCATTTTTTGCTGATGTTTCTGAACCTGTTGCAAGCTCCTATGGCTATACACCGAGAACGTCTGCAACACCTCCTCTTTTTTTCCCACTGGAATGCTTGCAGCCTTTACAGAACCCACTCCCTTGGTAAATGTCAAGGCCCTAGGTTTTATCAACAAGTTGGAAGCTTGAGAACTATGCACCTACAACACCTTTCCAGCAGCTCACAGACATCCTTCCTCAAAGCTTGTGGAATCAGACTGGTCTGTTGACTGCTTGTTAAGCTTTCCATTCATGTCACCAAGCTTCTGCTCAATCTCACATTAATCTCACATAAATCCCGAATTTTGTGGGCTAGATGTGGGGTAAATCTTGGTGCAGAAATACAGAGTGCAGGAAACAACTGATGGAATGTTGGCGCCATTGATTTCACTCTCCTATTATGTTTAAGTCCAATTTGGTACAGTAAATGATACAGGTGGACTAGTTAATGCTCCATATCCTCATATTTGGGCCAAACCTTATGCCACCTTAATGATTATTGCAATTGTGTTTCATTTGAAAGTTAGCACTCTTTCAAGGGGGGCAAGATAATATTTCATATTTCCAAGGGGATGCTAAGGTTATCAAAACTAGTCAACACGAAGGTGAGTATTCCTCATTTCCTTCTTATTTGCTATGAGTCAATCTGTTTTGATTCAGATTCTCTCCTAAGATCTATAAAATTACCTCCCAGCTTTTTTCCTTGTTCATCTCTGGAGTTTTAAACACTATCAGATCTCTATCTTCCAACTTGAGTGCCTGATTTGCCACACAATCTGTTATTCTTATGGTTGTGCTTCTAATATGATAAAATTCAATATTATGAATGACTGGCTAACCTGTTTTAACCATTTTAGTTGTTTTAAAAGCTCCCAGTTTTGGGGATAAGCCTTGCCTTTCTGGTGTTTATGATTATCTGAGTCCCCTTTTACTGCAATATCTTGGAACCAAGCATTTGTAATCTCTTATCTCTACAATCAAGGCATTGACTTTGGCCTGCTTATTTGTATAACCCCCTAATCCTTTCATTCAGGTTTTTGTGAACTGACCCCTATGATCCAGAAGGAAGTCTCTTCCACAACATGCTTTCTGGGGTTTTCTTTTGTTATCCCATTGAAATTGATCTTTATCTGCCCCTCCCTTGGAGGTTTCCAAGACTCCTTGGGTGTAGGCAGCTCTCCTTCATGAGGAACGTACAGGCATAACATACCTCTTTTGGGCATCCAGGTTTGAACCTAGTCATTGGCTAAGGCAACTTGTATTTGTTAGTTAGACCACTATAGGGAATAAACTTTGAACCTGTATAAATATTATCAATAGCTCACGCTGGAAAATGTTTGATCCTGTTAATTCTGTGCTAGAATACATTATTCTTGCCAATCAACTATTGTCTATTTGACTACCTTTCTTACAAGACTTGCATTTATATATGTCCTTGTTATAATATAGTTATGGACTTTCCTCAAAAAGCAGTTCATTCCATTTAAATTAGATCCATGAAACAAAGATTTGAAAAACACTTTGGAATGCCTCTGAGTTAACAGCAGCTGACATGAATATTGGTTCCCTTAAATTGAATGACTGTTAGCAGAGAGGCATCGGCTTGGCACTGAAAATGAAATACCACAGTTGGGACTTTCACAATTTTCAGCCCTGATAAATCATAGTGGGTATCAAACAAAGAAAACCCACCTATAGATTTCGGGTTACGAGTCCCTGCCCTGAAACCATCCCTCACTGCAGTATAAGAAGACTCGTCCATACGAGCAATAGAGGTTCTAGAATCGATAATAACTCCGCTGTTGCCAGTAGCATCCACCCTGAACACAGAGGCAGGGATGGAGGTGAGACTTATCAAGCGCGGTGTAAAAATTGCAGATTTGGGTACTGCAGTTGCACAAAAAATTAGGGAACTAGAGGTTCCAGACATGCTCCTGTCGCCTAAACAGTAAAAACTCGTTTGTTGAACTGTGCCCCTGTCTGAGATGGAAACGAGAGTATCCCTCAGCCCAGACCCAGAAGCCCTACAGCTCCAACAAAAAGCCCTTTGTTGTCATGGCCACAACCCAGAGCCATTCTTCTGATCACTTTCTTTTTCTTTTTATGAAGGGGACTTACAGTAAGATATAGTAATTAAACTTGATAAAGAATACACTTCCACCCGACTATTTAACTAGAAATTGCACCAAGAGGCGCAAAGGAACGCCGGAAGGTACTGAAGCGATGACTATGGAAGGGAAGTGTCTTGATGTATACAAAGACACTATTCACAATCTATCTACATACTAAAATGAATAAGGATTTAACCAAAAAAATTAAGAAAAAAAAAAAAAAAAAACACTGCTAAAATAGAAGAGAATGAGATTAATAAGTTCACACAATATCACTTTATGAATACAGGATCCACAAGTTCACGTTGCACAGTGAATTGAAAATGGATCCAAAACTAACCTATTCATAAATCAAAAGTATAAAAATAGTGTAACAGATATTTCCTGACACAATTTGAGAAATATTAGCACACAACACAAAATTGTATCTTCCAGAACATATTCAAAGTTCAAACCCATTAAGTAACAAAATCAATGGGAAAAACTATCGTTGAGCTCACATCCATGAATGCACGCACATAAAATAAAGGTGTATGCAAACCAAAAAGGATTAAAGGATACAAAACAAAGTGCTTATTAATTTAAACGTTCTAACACAATAAATACATTCATCTGTGACAAATAACATTCAAACTCGGCTACCATTCCCCATATAACATTTTTGAAAATAACCTCCTGAGCAATAACATTAAACAGACTACTGGAGAGTTGTCTAGAATAGTACAGAAGAAGATAGTAACATCTGATTTCTCCTGCACATGCCATTTTCCAACTTCCTAAAATCCTTAAACTGTCACTTTTAAATCACAAGCCCATACACAGTACATAGTTATGTTCAATAATGCCAACTTTTCAATGATTATGTATCATTTATAGAATAGCTTGTGCTAATTTATTCAATCCACGGACGGTATTGTATCACAAATGACATGGTAATCAGCATATATTCCACAAACTTCCTGCAACTGCAAACTCCTCATAATGCTTGCAGATACAGAGCCTATAATGGTTATTCATTAAAATTTTGTTTGCACTTGCAGTGCTCTAATCTCAAATGATAAATATAATTTCATCAGTGATGACAATGGATAGAAGGGCTTAGAAAAGCTCAAAAAAAATCGTTGCTTTGTCTGATCACAAGCCTCAACCACTCAAACCTTGCATCTAACATCATATTTTTCCAAAATCCACCTCCAATGCATCTGGCTTCTTGAAAAATGTTTAAGTGTTTTTTCAGGAGATGATTGAAAGCTTCTGAGATGTTTGGTGAGGAAATCTTATATGTGTATTTGTGCAAATGCACCATTTTTCTATTTCCTAAAATTTTTAAAGTGCCATTTTGAAATGCATTCATAACATTTCGCAAATGCATACAAAATACAGAGTTATGTTCATTAATATCAATATTTCAGCAATTTTAAATCATTTATATAATTACTTGTGCGGCTTTATTCAATTCTCATACAGTCTTGTATCACAATTGACATGTTACCACATATGTTCCTCGACTATGTCCTGTATGTGCAGTCTCAGGTGTCCATGTGACTTTATCCATTAATTGCTAGAGATGTTTATCGAGTCAGAACCTAAAAAGGTACTTTAGTTGAATTTGTAAGTACGTATGTTCATCACAATTATTATGATGTATTTCATAATCCATCTTTTACACTCGTGGTATTGGTATTAGTCAACCATCTGAGAGATTCGCTAAATCTATAGGAAAAATATTGAAATTCTCCATTGTAGCTGCTTACTGGTACCGTGTTGATACAAAGCAAGGTTGTGAATAGATTTGAGATGAGCCGTTTATTTATTTACACTTTCTTACATCTGTAGATGCTTCTATTTTTAGGAAAGCACAAGGTGTGGATTCTGCACTAGGACAACAATCCTCGTTCTCTCGTAGTCACTACTATACACTTAGTTCTTAATCTATATTGTTAACTGTGAATGTTTATTGTCCCCGCTTGACTTTAAAGTGATACATGTATATGATTCTGAAGCATATTTTGTATTAATATTAAGCTAGATTTAGTTGCCCTGGAGGCTGGGACTAAACATTTAGGTAGAAGGTGGGCCTATTTGGCCAAACACTCATAAAACAATATTATTGTGAAATTTTGATCCCTTGTAAGGAAATACAAATTCATCATATCTGTTTTCTTTTCCACATGAACAATTAAGAGGAGAAAGCATCAGAATGGTTTCGTTAATATGCAATGATTACCACCACAAGCTATCCAAATCCACTGTAGTTGGCTAACGAAGCACCAGCTTCATTGGTTAGCTGAGATGATGACAGGCTGCCCACTGACATTGATTTCATATCGCTAAGTTTCAAGTTATAACACTAAAGAAACTAGTGTTCTCCCCCATTGAGGGCAACTGACCTCTGCCATTCTCCTCTGCACTCCAAGATCAGTCAAAAATACACAATTAGTCTTTCTGCCATTCTCCTCTGCACTCCAAGATCAGTCAATTTTGTTGACTGATGCACAATTATCCTTTCTTTTGGCTTATGCAAAATAGGCTACGAAAACAAAGATGTCGATTACATTCTACTTTTCACTATATTCTTGATGCCAAATTGGCTCCTTGTTATCCTGGAGGAGAGGAATCCACTGTCGATCTTGACGAGTGTCCCATTTGTTTTCTTTACTATCGAAGCCTTAATAGTTCAAGATGATTCCTAAAAGGCATTTGTACAGAAATTTTTTTGCAGATGAAGCCCCCAAATTGCAATCGCCCCTACACAATGTCCCTTTTGCAAAACATCAAACTATGTTGTGGAGTATAGAGGTGCTAAAACACAAGAGGAGAAAGGCATTGAACAAGCTGAAGAGCAAAAATTGGTTGAAGGAAAAATAAGGATGCGACAATAAGAGCTTCAAGCCGAGGAGCAGAGAATGCATAGAAGACAAGAGGCTATGCATGCTGGACTGACACTACCTTCTGAAGAAGTTGACAGACAGGATCTTCATGTTTTCAATGCAATATCAGATACTAATGGGGTCAATGCCACTCATGGTTCCTCATCAGATCTAAATGGGATTCTTTCAACTCATGGTTCATCTGGGGTTGTTGATACAAGGTCCCAACCTTTGCCTAGTCGATACAACAGGGACGATGAATTAGACTTGGACCTAGAGGACATAATGGTTATGGAAGCTATTTGGCTCTCTATCCAGGAGCATGTTGCACATAGAATCTCAGGACCCTCTTCTTTTTCCTTGAAAAACATTCTTTCGTCTAGACCTGGTCAAACATCTAGGTTGAGGGATAGTTCTGAGTATACTATGTCACATCCATCATCAGCTGGTTCAAGAGAGGTTGTGCCAAGTAGCTCTGTGACAGGAGGCCTTGCTTGTGCAATTACAACATTAGCTGAAAGACAATTACTAAATAGTGATTCAACATCTGCAAGGCAAAGCTCTCAAAATCATCAAAGTTGCAGAGACCCTGCTGGAAGTGGTGGCATAGAGGGACATGAGGTTATATATCATAACCCAAACAGTGAGAAAGAATTATCAGTCTCTGATATACAGGAAAGAGGGCATGGAAACCGAGAGACAGAAGAGCAGCAACAGCAGTTATGCACAGAAGAGGATAAAAACAGTGTGGAAATAGGAGGTGGTGACAGAGCTGAGGCCCATGCACCAGACAGTTGGATATAGGTTTCACCTAAAATCGGACGTGCATTTTCTCCATGTATAAGAGAAGGAAGTCAAGGCTCAATGTCTGATTGGGTACTTGATCATAGTTCTGAAGTAGTTGAAGTTGGGACTAGTTTTTCAAGTAGTGTACCCTCAGCTTCAGAATTACCTAGGGAAGCACCTGAAGTTCCTCACAATACTAAAAATTATGCCGATCCACCTTCCTTTAATGCACAGCCTTATGGGGTCCCCGAGATTTTTGAAGAACAGATGATGCTAGCATTGGCCATTTCACTTGCTGAGGCCCAAGCACGCTCATGAATTTATGGAATCCTCTGTTATACGGACATAACACATTTTGTGATTAGAAGCAGATGTCTTTCTATTACTTTCAACCTTCCCACCATGTTAGCATCATGTACATGTCTGGAAAATACTGACTTGTCATTGACAGGACAGCTTGTTAGGGTGTCCTGTCAATGACCAGCCAGTTAGAAATTGTTTTTTGAGTTGGGGTTATCCATACATTCTGAAGGTTTTTGTTTAAAGGTCACAATTATGAAATCAATTATATGATCAAGGAACTACACTGGAAGATAAACTGTATTAATGGTGCAACTAGACAAAGTGAATGCTCCGTGTGCCTTATTATGTATGGAGTCTGTGCTGCAGACATCTATACATGAAAATTTTACGTGGTTGTTCTCGACCTGATCTGTAATTGGTCTTTAACAACTGCAAAGGAAAATTGGATATAATCTTCTTTGCAGATTGTTATGGTTTAGATTATATATATGGGGTGTGGTTCTAAATTTTTTTATTGTTATTTGCTTAGTTAATTTGTTAGAACGGGCTTGATGCCTCATACTTCCAGGTATTTATGAAGGGCCTTCTGTAAACTCTCATCCAAATCGCTACGACCCAATAAACATAAGATCCAATCTATAAACCGAACCTGTATATATTTAAAACCCTCAAAAGCCTAAAGTTCCAAAGATCTAAACCCCAGAAGCCTGAAAATTCAAACCCCTCAAGCTCTGTAGGATCCCAGAAAACTTAAAAATCCAAACCACTAAACCCGGAGAAATTTGATAGCCTGCCCCTAAAGACCCTTTAACCCTGAGAAGACTAGAATGATAGAAAAAAATTAAAAACAGAAAGAGAGATAAGGCATCATGATACTCACTTGAAGTAAATTCCATCGTCCGGAATTCGATCTCCTTCATCTGCTGTATTTTTCTGTGGGTGTTTGAAGGCCATTGCATCGATTGAAACCTCTTTGGCATACCCAGTGAAAATAAACTCGAGGAAAGGACCTTCTCCTTTAGAAATAGTGACTGTTAGATAAACATGGGGTTCAACAGAAGCGATATCACTGTCGCCATCTTATTCCTCCTCCTCCTCGTCACCCACGTCCCCTGGCATAACTTCAACTTTTATATCCTCGTTACCATGTTTCTTCCACAAAATAACTGCCTGATTGCCCAGCATATCTTCGATCTCCCAGGGATGGTGCCCGGGGGTTTAGGACCCTGTCAACAGATTCAATACAAAGGAATCATGACCATATGCAACTCTTCAGAGCAAGATCATAAGCTCTTAGGTATTTTTCTTTTACTTTACCTCGGTGGGAGGGTCTGATTCAAGCGCACAATGAATCTCGTCTTCGAGCATTTCCACTAGGTTTTCGTTCGATTTCTTATAGACTGCAACTGAAGTAGTCGCCTTGCTGGAAACCCATGGTGTTCCCTTGATTGTTTCTTTCTTGCAACAGCTTTGAAATGCAGACGCAGTGGCCGAAACGATGAGCCTCTGATGCTTTAAGCCTATGAAAGCCTTTGGTGCTACAGAGAAGGCTACCCTACGGGCAAAGCAGGCGATGCGAGAGTCATGGGCAGTTACGAATCTGGTTCTCTTGAGGCCACAGTTATAAACCTGAAACCCTGCTCTATGCCACAGACAAAACAGCTGAAGTCCATCCCGGAAACCCTACTTTGTGCCACAAGAAAAACAGTGGAAATCCAACCTGGAAAACCTACTCTGAGCCACAGGAATAACAGTCGAAATCCTGGTTGAACGATACCTGGAACAATGAGTATTATTCACTGGCAGTCTCTGGGCCCAGACTAACGAATTTGGGGATCGATAGATGGGTCAAGCAGGCGATCCTATTGTTGGGCGGTGAAAAAATCATATTATCACGTTAAAAGAAAAATAAAACAACCCAATCCAAACACAGCGTTAATATACAAACATCTTTCATCTTGTGATAATTCAAGATTTTTTTTTTTTAATTAATAATTAATATCATTGTATAGTTGTTGTTTGTTCAATAATGCCAAACATCAAATGTGATAATAATCCAATATTTTCGAATATCAACATCAAATGTAATAATAATCAAATATCAGCATTGGATATATATTATTCAAGAGTCTTCTCGAGATATTTTATCTGTTGTCTTTGTCATATTCACTTGCATGAGGGATAGCAATCTCTTGTAGCGTTTGGCTATTAAAAGAATACTACTGTTATTAATTGTCACTATGGGTCTATAGGGAAGGTCAAGTGGAATTTATATTGGACTCGTATGTTTTTGTTAGTGTTTGGAATGAATTTTGTTAGCATTATTGATATATAACAAAATTATTATTTGGTATGATAGAATTTATGCATAAATATATTATAAGTAGGAAAAATTATAATTTTTTATTATTTGAGCATTGTTATTTCATATAAGAAGTTTATATATTTGTGTTTGATTTTGTAAATGGTGCAAAAGGAGTATATTAGATTTTTTAAATTAGATGAATCTAATGACAATTGATATTTATTGATTTGATCTTGTAAGTGATAGTGAGATGTTGCAAAATAACTATGTGAGATTGTCTTATATTAGATGTATCTAGTGCTCCCCAAAAACAAAAAACAAAAATCATGACTCTCCAAGGAATTTTCAAAAACCTCCACTAAATCCCCAAAAGAATTTTAGAGACGATTTTGACAAGACTTTCGCAAGCCTAAACCGCCCCTAAAGGCCTTTTTTGTAGTAGTGTTTTCATTATATGTCCATTACAAATAAGTTAATCAATATAAAATTGACATCAAATCGACATTCACAATATTGATGAAGGGGGAAATAAGGGAATTTCAAATTTAGGAGGGCACAAGTTTTAGAGATATATCACAACAAAAATCAACAATCAAGATAATCTACAAATTAGGGTTTTGAAAGGTACATAACTTAGCATTGATATAACATTGATTAATATGTAAAATATAGTTGTACCCTATGTCTCCTATATAATATGGAAAATAAGGAAAAACCCTCGCCTAATGAAGTTATCATAACATAAGTGGAAAACGTAGATGATCTTTATTTGTCACCCATGGCAGAGGCTTGGCATATAAGAAGAGAGATCTAGTGGAATGCCCATAATTTGGTTTTGTTGTAGTAGTTCAATCAAAAAGTCTCAAGAGAAAAAGATGTTTGGGTTAATTACCATATAGAGTTAGAATATTGAGATTGTAGTAGAGTTGAACTAGTTCTTTAAAATGAAGAGAAGAGGAGTAGTTCAAGAAATGAGCTCATAAAAGGTTGGTTAAGGAGATCCTGACATGGATAAATAATTTTGTGGTGGAAGAGGATTATGTGTCTTTTAGTTCTCCAACCATGGAAGTGTAAGCACCAATGCTTGGAGGTGACCTATAACGGATTAAATCATATTAATAACTAAGGGAATAAGGTGCCATGGAGGAAGCACATGCATTAAAGAGGGGAAAATAGGATTTAAATCAAAATGCAATAATTAAGAAGTGGTGGATGAATAGAACGAAGGAGATTCATCACAATACTATGCTAATGAAAATGAGTATTGGTGAGGATAGAAACATAGAGGCACAAGTAAAAGAGTTCAAAAGGTTTCAAAGGTGTCAAGAGAATACCAAACACTTGTTCAAATAGGGGGATTTAATAATTGGAAAGATCTTGGAGAGAAGAATAGGTGGGGAGAATATGTCAAGAAATTTGGAAGAGAAAAAAGAAGTGATGGCTCAAGGAGGTGAGCACGTTCAGTTAGATGGATCATGATTGTCTAAAAGGGAGCCTTAGTTTGTAAGATATTGATTAGCCTATGGAGAGAGATATGATCATAAATAAAGAAGAGGAAGAAACACTTAGCAATGTGTTCTAATTGTTTGAGCTACAAGAAGGTCAAGTAGTAGACATAATATAGCCTAAGAAAAGTGGATCCAATCCAAACCAACCACCCTATAAATTTTAAAAGCCTAGAGGTAATCCCAAATTTTTATTCTACTTTTGACTTGAAAGCACCTTTTCTTAGTAGTTTGGGATATAGTAGTAGTGAAAACAAAAGGAAGGTGGGAATACAAGTGGAAGTGGCATATGTTATGTTTGAATTTTTGTTCAAGTGGGGGAGTGGGCCTAATTATTCAAACATGTCTATAAGGTTTTATCTTGGTGAACAATCTAACCAACGATATGGTTATAGTAGTTCCAAGAACTTTATGAAGGTTAATGGTGATGAAAAACCACATTGGTTCTTATGTGGATTCATCTAGAGGGTGAAAAGGATTGTAGTGCTAGTTTCTAAGTTGATAAAGTTCCTAACCACATTGTGGGGGAAGCTTCTCTAATGGTGCATGAAGTTCATATAGATTTATACCTAGGGTGTAGCTAAGGCCTTGGACGAATTAAAGGTGGTATTTATAGCTAAGTTCTAGAGGCTAAACATTGAACAACAAAAAATCACTAAGTTGAAGGATATTAAGAAAATGGTTGGAGAAATTTCTCAGGAGTATGATGAAAAATTGCAAAACTTGACCAACAAACTCTCTTATATTATCCATGAAACTCAACACAAAGAATGATCCATTCAAATTTTGTTGCTATTTAATAGTGTACCATTAATGCAATAATCATGGGTGACATAGAGGGATGTATTATATTAGGCCATGGCAATAGAATCTTGTAGGGTGAACATCCATTTTACTAAAAAATTTCATGGTTGGTAGGATCTAAGAGAGAATTATGTAAGGAGTTCCTTTTAGGTAAAGGACATGGATATTACTATTGTTAAAGGGGGTGGCCTACGAGGATACATTCGTATCGATTGATACATTGGTATTAACTCTTGAAATTGAGTGGCATCTAGGGTGTTGAAGATCCTTATAAGAGTCCCCTTTGTACTAGAAGTCGCAAGGAGGCTGCCATCAACGTGAGCGCAAAGCAAGCGATGCGAGAGTCATGGGAAGTTACAAATCTGGTTCTCTTGAGACCATAGTGCTCGACTCTCATTTTCCCATGTTCTAAGCCTGAACAGGCCAACATGAAGCTATTGGGAGCATGAGAAACAACACACAAACCCTTGGGGTTTGCCATCATCTCAATATGGTGCACCAACTTCAAATCCATGAAATTGTACACAAATCTTGTGCTCCAACACCACCACAATCCATCCTGTCTTAGCTTCATGACTCGAACCTCAGACCTGAAGGATAATTCCCTAAGACAATGACTCTAATGATCATCCCAGATCATGACCTTATTGGGAGGGTACTGGGGATTCGAAACCCCGCCCACGAGGGTCAAAATATTACATCAAAATAACATCTCCACAACACCAATGCCGCCATTGTTGAATTCCCTTCTAAAGGTTTCTCTGAATAGATCACAATTGCTATGCACAGCTCACTAAAGGTGTATCGAGAGGCTATTATTCTATTAGCTATAGAATTGGACCCTTTTTATTTGTAACTTAGAAAAATGGAAGAGATGTGGAGATAATCTCCATTCTTCTTCTTTAACCGGGCCATGTAAAATAAATGAAGCAAATAGTCTCAACCCCTTGGAGAAGGAAAGTTGAGAACAATAATTAGCATGAACAAACAAAGAATCCAATGAGCTAAGATTAGAGGGGTCTCCCTTTGTAAACAAGCATCGATAGGCTTGTTAGAGTTAGTATGAATATTTACTGGAAGTTGAGTAGTCTTCACATCACCAACCACATCCAATAGAAAGGTACCAACCCCTACAATAAAAATGATGTCTACAAATAAGGCGTAGTTAATACCAATAATATCATCTTATGAATCTATTGCAATATGATTTGGAAAGTACGTTTCCATATATGTGTGAAAGAAACAATCGATTTGGTTAGCAAAAGGAAGTATTTTTTAAGACCTTAGGAAACCCCCTTGAAGGAGACAAGAAGGGTTTGATACCATATAATACATGTTGATCTATGAACCCTAGTTCTGATGTGTTCTATGCATGTGTTTGTTCACCTAGTTTGACATGTGATAGACAATATATGAAGCCTTTTTTTCCATGTATCATATTCATTAGATATCATGTTGCTAAGAATGAAGTGTTTGGTTTAGATTTAAAGCTGCTATTTTAGTTTTTTGTTAGGGGGTTAAATGGGTTATAGGTTTAGGAGTATAGGGGGTTAAATGGGTTAGGGGTTGGGAATTAGGGTTTAAGGGGTTAGATGTTTAGTGGGTTAAATGGGTTAGGGGTTGGGAATTAGGGTTTAAGGGGTCAGAGGTTTAGGGTTTAGGGGGTTAAATGGGTTAGGGCCGGTTTAGAGGTTTAGGGGGTTAGGGGATTTAGCAGTTAAGGATTTTAAAGGGTTAGGGGTTAATGGGGTTAGGGTTAATGGGGTTAAATGGGTTACGTTTTTAGGGGTTTAGGGTGTTGAACTTGTTAGGGGTTGGGAATTAGGGTTTAAGGGGTTAGGGGTTAAGGGTTTAAAGGTTTAGGGTTTAGGGGGTTAAATGGGTTAGGGGTTTAGAGGTTTAAGGGGTTAGGGGATTTAACAGTTAAGGATTTTAGGGGTTAGGGGTTAATGGGGTTAGGGTTTATGGGGTTAAATGGGTTAGGAGTTGGGAATTAGGGTCAATGGGGTTAGAGCACTAGGTCAAAATGCATAAATGAATGAATAAGAGTGTGTGACAGGGAGCATTAGCGAGTTCTAGGTGTCTCGAGGAGGGAGTAACATGGAATGATAGACAGTGTTAAGTCATGTTATAGTGTCACGGCGACATGCATCCAAGATGTGCCAGGTGCCAAGGTGTGCCAACATGCGCTAGGAAGTGTTAGGGACTGTCAGGGAAACACAAGGGAGCATTTACGTTGAATTGCCAACATATATGGCTAGGAGCATTTAAAAAATTTAAGGCTAATTTGACTTCATGAAGAAAAGAAACCATGCATATATGGCTAGGTTGAATTGCATCATGTGGAGTTTCCAAGAAGAGGCTCACACGCAAGGTGTGGGAATAAAATTTTATTTTCTCTAAAATAGTATGATGCATAGAGAGGCTAAAATAAAAAAGGATAAGGTGTATAAAAATAGCAAAAGGTCCTCAAGCGAGGCATCGCTTCCTAGGCTAGATTAGAGCTCTAGGCATCCTCCAATTTTGAACAAAATACGATGGTGGAATTTCACATAAATTGATGCCCTAACTATCACACCAAGAGGGAACCCTTGATGCTCCTTTGACTTGAGGATTTCTTGAAGGTTTGCACTTTGTAGTTCATCATTCAAACCTATTATCTTAACTATAAATGATCATTGGATGAGCCTTTACCACGGTATATCTCCCAAACCTTAGTCTCTTATAGTATTTCTCTCAAAAAACAATTCATGGAAAGTCACCCTAGATTCTCCCAAAGCTCATACTTTAATTGAATTTTTACTTGCCTCACTTTGAAGCCTAGTATAAACACATCAATCACAAGAGAGGGATTTTGGAAGTTTTGATCTTAGGCATTCATCATTTTTTAATATTCCTAAACCCGAGGTCATCTTTCCCTTGAGCCTTTCTTGGAGAGTCCTTCTTTTGCTTCTAAAGTAGGGAACCTATTATCTAATCCTCTTCTTTGAATGGGCATTTGAAATCACATTGTGCATCATTATTGGTCTCATCATTCTAGTAATTTCCCTATACCGAGACTCCTCCCATCAGTGAAAGTGCATAAAGAGCAGGGGAAATTGAATGAGGTGACAATGGGTCCTTCTCCCATTGTTTCCACTTGATCTAGTAGTAGTCCCTTTGGAACCCCTTCTACGACCCTTGCTAAATTAAGTGCTAACATTTTTCAAAAAAAAGTATAAAACAGATGGCTCATTTGAAAAGAATAAATCTAGGCTTGTGGCAAATTTTTTTACACAAAAAGAAGGGGTCTATTATGAGAATACTCTTTTCCCCCATAGCAAAATGGGATACCATATGGACATTCTTTGCCCTATAAACTCAAAAAGTTGGAAATTCCATCAAATGGATGTAAAAACTGCTTTCTTGAATGGAGATATGAAAGAGAATGTTTTTGTGTCCCAACCAGAAGGATTTTTTGTGAAGGGTTAGGAACATAAAGCATGCAAGAAGTAAAATCCTTGTATGGCCTCAAGAAAGCACCACGAGCCTGGTATAATAAGGGGTTAGGGGAATAGGGGCTTAGGGGTTAGAGGTTTAGGGTTTAGGGGAATAATGTGTTAGTGGTTAAGGGGTTAGGGATTGGGGGCTTAAGGGTTAGCGGATTTAGGCGCATTTAGGGGTTAGGGGCATAATGAGTTAGTATTTAAGGGATTAGGGATTCGGGTTAGGGAAATAATGAGTTAGTGGTTAAGGGGTTATGGATTGGGGGGTTAGGGGTTAGGGGATTTAGGCACATTTAGGGGTTAGGGGAATAATGAGTTAGTGGTTAAGGGATTAGGGATTGGGGGCTTAGAGGTTAGGGGATTTAGGCGCAGTTAGGGGTTAGGTGAATAATGAGCTAGTGGTTAAGGGATTAGGGATTAGGGACTTAGGGGATTTATAAGTTAAGGATTTTAGGGGTTAGGGGTTAATGGGTTAATGGTTAAGCGTTAACAATTTAGGGGTTAAGGGGTTAGGGATTTAGGTGTTAGTGGTTTAGGGGTTTAAGGGTTTAGAGGTTTAGGGTTTTGGGGGTTAAATGGGTTAGGTTTTTAGGGGTTTAGGGGGTTAAATGAGTTAGGGGTTGGGAATTAGGGCTTAAGGGGTTAAGGGTTAGATGTTTAGGGTTTATGAGGTTAAATGGGTTTAGGGGTTTAGAGGTTTAGGGGGTTAGGGGATTTAGCAGTTAAGGATTTTAGGGGTTAGGGGTTAAGGGGTTAAAGGTTAAGGGGTTAGATGTTTAGGTTGTTAAATGGGTTAGGGGTTTAAAGGTTTAGGGGGTTAGGGGATTTAGCAGTTAAGGATTTTAGCGGTTAGGGGTTAAAGGGGTTAGGGGTTAGGGTTTGGGGGTTAAATGGGTTAGGTTTTTAGGGGTTTAAGGGGTTAAATGGGTTAGGGTCGGGAATTAGGGTTTAAGGGGTTAGGGGTTAAAGGTTTAGAGGTTTAAGGTTTAGGGGGTTAAATGGGTTAGGGGTTTAGGGTTTATGGGGTTAAATGGGTGAGGGGTTATAGCCATTTATTAGGTGAACAAGGCATAATATAGTTGTAGTAACCATAACTTGGTCAAGTTGTTATAGTCAAGGCAAGACTTGGTTGGGATCCCAAGTTCCAAAAAATTAAGGGTAATTGTGAGGGCATGAGAACTAAGGAGTGTTAGTGTGTGCCAAGGAATGAAAAGGCATGCTAACACATGCTAGAAAGTGTCAATGGATGTTGAGGAGTGCTAGGGAGTGCCAGGACATTGCAAGGGAGAACTAGGTCAAAATGCATGGAAATGAACGAATAAGAGTGTGTGCCAAGTAGTGTCAATGAAATCCAAGTGTCTCAAGTATAAAGTGTGTTAGGGGAAGGCCGGAATAAGACTTGTAGGAGGAAAGCCTATGGTTACATAAAGGGTTGCACAAAGTAGTTTCAGACAAAGGGAAACTTTGGGTTGGGCACAACATTTATTTTCCAATGACTTGGTTGGGTTCCCAAGTCGCAAAAAAAGTAAGGTTATCTATGATGGCATGAAAGCTAAGGAATACCAAGGTGTGTCAGGGAATTCCTAGAAGTACTAACACATGTTAGGCAGTTCCAAGGCATGATAGGCATGCCAAGATGTGGCAGGTGCCAGGGTGTGGCATGAATACATGCTAGGGAGTGTGAGGGCCAAGTGTCAAGGAAACACAAGGGAGCACTAGTTTAAAATTCATGGAAAATCAATCATTAAACTGGTACAAAAAAAATGATTTTATATATTCACATACAGGACAGTCACAAGATATCAGGAAAATCACATACTTATCGAAATCCTCAACCTGGAATATGCTACATTGCTTCTTAATGTGCTTTCAACTAGGTAGGCATCAATGACAATCATTACAATGGGTTAAGGGGATCTAAGAGAGAATTATGTAAGGAGTTCCTTCTAGGTAAAGTCCATTGGTATTACTATCATTAAAGGGGGTGGCCTACAAGGATACATTGGTAGCTATTGATGCAAGAGCATAATTTCAACAATTTATTTCAAAATTTGTACTTGTCCTCCATGAGGTCTTAGAGATTTATAGAAGAGGAAGTTGGTTTCCTTGTTGCCGTATAATTTTGTAGAATTTCTAACTTCATATTTGGGATAGGAAATTTTAGTAATTTTAGGCATAAGTTAAGATGTTTTTATTTCTATTTTTAAGGCCTCCTAGTCATTAGGAAAGTTGAGTCTTATGATTAGGATTACTTGTGGCATCCTATGTATTTTTCAAACTCCAATACACCAAGGCAAATATGTGGAGGACATTTGGGGGAAATGTGATTTTCCATCAAATGTAGGTCGGATTTGGGGAACTTGTAGCTCTTTTCCTTGGATCCTACTAGTTCTTAGAGGCTATATTTGGAGCGGTTAGCAGATAAAAGCATAATATGCCCAAGAATATTAGCATTGGAGCACCTATGGTTTGGGATAAAGGATAAGGGGTTCTAGGAGTTAATGGGTTTAAGGGTTTAGGATCAAGGGGTTAAGGGTAAAGGGTAAAGGGTTAGGGCTTATGGGATTTTAAGGTTAGGGGGTTTAAGGGTTATAGGTTAATGGATTAGTGGTTAAGGGATTTAGGGGTTAATATTAACCATCAAGGGCTTACATGTCAGGGGATTTAGGGGTTAAGTGCCTAAGGGTTATGTTATTTAGGTGTCAGAAGGTTATGGGGTTAGGGGTTAATGAGTTTAGGGGTTAGGGGTTATGGGTTAAGGGTCAAGCTTTAAGAGGATATGGGATTAGGGTTTATGGGGTTCAAGGATTCTAAGTTAGTGGTTAGGGGTTAAGGGGTTAATGGCTTTGGGTTTTTTGGATCAAGGGGTTAATTTGTTATGAGTTATGGGTGTATGGATTAAGGGATTGTGGCTTCGGGGTTAAAGGGATAGGGACTTTAGTGGTTATGGGTTAAGTGTGTATGGGTTGTGATAATGTGGCCCCTAATCCCCTTGTCACAACTATTGGGGGTTCCCCTATCAATTTCTCTCATTACCTTACTTATAGGTTACCTAGCCCCTATGCCATAAGGCCCTAAGGCTCCTTCTCATTCTCTAATGTTAGGATTGTAGATCTTAGTAAACCATGCTCGAACCTCTCACTTCTACCCATCCATGCTACCCTTATGTCCTCTCGCCCCGCTCAATACACCAAAAGACCCCCCTCCCCCAAAATTCATGAGAATTGAACATTTGGAGGTGATCATTTAACAACAACTTCACAACTACTCCATTTATAATGGTGTCTTGGAGCTATTAGATGTCATTTCATTGAGCTACAGTGATAGGTGAGAGCTATGCATAGCTCACTAAAGGTGTATCAAGAGACTATTAGTCTATTGGCTATAGAATTTGACTCTTTTTTTGTAACTTAGCGAAATGGAAAAGATGTGGAGACAAACTCCATTCTTCTTCTTTCATCGGGCCATGCAAAATAAATGAAGCAAATAGTCTTAGCCCCTTGGAGAAGGAAAGTTGGGAACAATAATTAGCATGAACAAACAAATAATCCAATGAGTTAAGCTTAGAGGGGTCTCCCTTTGTAAAAAAGCATCCATAAGCTTGTTAGAGTTAGTATGAATCTTTACTAGAGGTTGAGTAGTCTTCACATCGCCAACCACATCCAATAGAAAGGTACCAACCCCTACAATAAAAATGATGTCTCCAAATAAGGTGTAGTTAATACCAATAATATCACCTTATGAATCTATTACAATATGATTTGGAAAGTACGTTTCCATACATGTGTGAAAGAAAAAATCCATTTGGTTAGCAAAAGGAAGTCTTTTTGAAGACCTCAAGAAACCCCCTTGAAGGAGACAAGAAGGGTTTGAAACCATATAATACAAGTCGATCTATGAACCCTATTTCTTATGTGTTCTATGCATGTACTTGTTCACTCGGTTTGACATGTGATAGACAATATATGAAGCCTTCTTTTCCATGTATCATCTTCATTAGATATCATGTTGCTAAGAATGAAGTGTCTGGATTAGAGTTAAAGTTCCTATTTTAGTTTGTTGTCTTTTTTTGTCTTTTAGAGTACAAATATTTCTGGTATATTGTGCTAAGGTAGTTTGGCTTTCAAATATTCAAGGAACATGTGAGCTAACTATATAAGAAAATATTGTAATATTTGAAATAACATGATGAATTATTTAGCACAATTTATGGTGTTGGATTGATTGAGATGTTTATTTTTGGATGGATGGATGTATATCTCTTTAGCCAATAGACAAAACTCATTAAGCATTGTTGTAAGTATGTTATTGACATGTTGAAGTGTCATTGAGACTTAGAGGTAGAAGATTTAGACTTGTATGTTTTCACCTATCCGGGTGTGATGATACCTTGTGGAGGTAAGCAAAATTTCCATTTTTTTAACTTTTGGATATATTCTATACACTCTTGCGAGAATTTCAACCTTTTAAATAAAACTACAAACAAATGTACATTCATGCAATAATTACTAATTGATTTGGGGGTGACTCAAAAAATTGTAACATGTTGGCTTGTTGAATTTGTTAGTAAGTTAATTAGGGCTTGATAAATTTGTAAGCTTCAGTGGGATTTATTGCAGTTGTATGTGTTTTAGAGAAGCGAGTTTGGAGTGGTGGTTGTGCTTCTTTTATTGAATTTGATTTCTTTGGTTCTTCTTCTTGTGCATGCCCACTGTGGTATATTCTCGTTAGTGGTTAAGGGGTTAGGGATTGGGGGCTTAAGGGTTAGGGGCATAATGAATTAGTATTTAAGGGAGTAGGGATTGGGGTTAGGAGAATAATGAGTTAGTGGTTAAGGGGTTATGGATTGGGGGGTTAGGGGTTAGGGGATTTAGGCGCATTTAGGGGTTAGAGGAATAATGAGTTATTGGTTAAGGGATTAGGGATTGGGGGCTTAGGTGTTAGGGGATTTAGGTGCAATTAGGGGTTAGGTGAATAATGAGCTAATGGTTAAGGGATTAGGGATTAGGGGCTTAGGGCTTAATTAGTGGATTTAGCAGTTAAGGATTTTAAGGGTTAGGGTTGAGGGGTTAATGGGTTAATGGTTAAGCATTAACGGTTTAGGGGTTAAGGGATTAGGGGTTTAGGCGTTAGTGGTTTAGGGGTTTAAGGGTTTAGAGGTTTAGGGTTTAGGAGTTAAATGGGTTAGGGTTTTAGGGGTTTAGGGGGTTAAATGGGTTAGGGGTTGGGAATTAGGGCTTAAGGGCTTAGGGGTTAAGGGTTAGACGTTTAGGTTTTACGGGGTTAAATGGGTTTAGGGTTTAGAGGTTTGTGGGGTTAGGGGATTTAGTAGTTAAGGATTTTAGTGGTTAGGGGTTAAGGGGTTAATGGGTTAGAGGTTAAGGGGTTAGAGGTTTAGGGGGTTAAATGGGTTAGGGGTTAAGAGGTTTAGGGGGTTAGGGGATTTAGCAGTTAAGTATTTTAGGGGTTACGGTTTGGGGGTTAAATGGGTTAGGGTTTTAGGGGTTTAGGGGGTTAAATGGGTTAGGGGTCGGGAATTAGGGTTTAAGGGGTTAGGGGTTAAGGGTTTAGGGGGTTAAATGGGTTAGGGGTTTAGCGTTTAGGGGGTTAAATGGGTGAGGGGTTATAGTCATTTCTTAGGTGAACAAGGCACAATCTAGTTGTAGTAACCGTAACTTGGTCAAGTTGTTATATTCAAGGCAAGACTTGGGTGGGTTCCCAAGTTCCAAAAAAGTAAGGGTAATTGTGAGGGCATGATAACTAAGGAGTGTCAATGTGTGCCAAGGAATGAAAAGGCATGCTAACACATGCCAAAAAGTGTCAATGGATGTTGAGGACTGTTAGGGAGTGCCAGGACATTGCAAGGGAGAACTAGGTCAAAATGCATGGAAATGAACGAATAAGAGTGTGTGCCAAGTAGTGTCAACGAATTCCAAGTGTCTCAAGGATAAAGTGTGTTAGGAGAAGGTCAGAATAAGACTTGTAAGAGGTAAGCCTATGGTTACATAAAGGGTTGGAAAAAGTAGTTTCAGACAAAGGGAAACTTTGGGCTGGGCACAACATCGATTTTCCAATGACTTGGTTGGGTTCCCAAGTCACAAAAAAAGCAAGGTTATCTATGACGACATGAAAGCTAAGGAATACCAAGGTGTGTCAGGGAATTCCTAGAAGTACTAAGAGATGTTAGGCAGTTCTAAGGCATGATAGGCATGCCAAGATGTGGCAGGTGCTAGGGTGTGGCATGAACACATGCTAGGGTGTGTGAGGGCCAAGTGTCAGCGAAACACAAAGGAGCACTAGTTTAAAATGCATGGAAATGAAGTATAAGCCAGTTCCAGGTGTGTTAAGAAGGGAGTGACACGGTATTCTAGGAAGTTCCAAGGCATGTTAGAGTGCTATGGAAGCATACAAAGTTGTTCCAAGTGCCTAGGTGTGCCAATGCATGCTAAGGAGTGTTAGGGAGTTCCAGGAAAACATGACTGAGGCGCACTAGGTCAAAATTCATAAATGAATGAATAAGAGTGTGTGACAGGGAGTGTTAGCGAGTTCTAGGTGTCTCGAGGAGGGAGTGACACGGTATGATAGGCAATACTAAGTCATGTTATAGTGTCAGGGTGACATGCATCCAAGATTTTAGATATTCACATATGAGATAGTCACAAGATGTCAAAAAAATCACATACTTATCGAAATCCTCAACCAGCAATATGCCACATTGCTTCTTAATGTGCTTGCAACTAGGTAGACATCAAAGACAATCATTGCAATGGGTTAAGGGGATCTAAGAGAGAATTATGTAAGGAGTTCCTTCTAGCTGGTAAAGGACATTGGTATTACATCTATTGTTAAAGGGGGTGGCCTACAAGGATACATTGGTAGCTGTTGATGCAAGAGCATAATTTCAACAACTTATTTCAAAATTTGTATTTGTCCTCCATAAGGTCTTAGAGATTTTTGGAAGAGGAAGTTGGTTTCCTTGTTGCCTTATAATTTTGTAGAATTTCTAATTTCATGTTTGGGATAGGAAATTTTAGTAATTTTAGGCATAAATTAAGATGTTTTCTTATTTTTAAGGTCTCCTAGTCATTAGGAAAGTTGAGTCTTATGATTAGGATTACTTGTGGCATCCTATGTATTTTTCAAACTCCAATACACCAAGGAAAATATGTGGAGGACATTTGGGGGAAATGTGGTTGTCCATGAAATGTAGATCAAATTTGGGGAACTTGTAGCTTTTTTTCTTGGACCCTACTAGTTCTTAGAGGTTGTATTTGGAGCAGTTAGCAGGAAAAAACATAATATGCCCAAGAATATTAGTGTTGGAGCAGTTATGGTTAAAACATGAGATTCAAAGTTCAAATCCCCTTGAGTTGCCAACCTAAAAATAATATTTTTTATCTATTTATTTATTAAATTTTTAGAATGTGGTTCAATGAAAAAATAAAAATATAATATAAAAGAAATAAATATGACATGATTAAATTTCATGTGGTTTGAATATCGATTTTCAAAAATAAAAAATATAATTTTATCCACCATCCACTCATGATATTTCAATGCAAACTTCCCAATGCTAATGATTTTGTCTTAATTGCTAACTATCTTAAATGGGTTCTGTCTTAATTGTCATTGTCTTAAGTCACCATTGTCTTAAATATATAGTTATGTCTTAAATATTTTTGTCTCAAAGTGCTTTTGTCTTAAATCTAAATTTTTGTCTTAAAATATTTTTGTCTCAAATTGCTTTTGTCTTAAAATATATTTGTCTCAAACTGCTTTTGTCTTAAAATATATTTGTCTCAAACTGCTTTTGTCTTAAATATAAAGTTTTGTCTTAAAATATTTTTGTCTCAAATTCGTTTTGTCTTAAATATAAAATTTTGTCTTAAAATACTTTTGTCTTAAATTTTTTTGTCTTAAATTTTTTGTCTCAAATTGTTTTTGTCTTAAATAGAAAATTTTGTCTCAAATTATTTTTGTCTCACACTATTTTTGTCTTAAATTTTATATTTAAGACAATTAAATTGATATTAAATTTTAATATAAAATAGCTAAAATAAAAAGTGACTTTTTAAGACAAAAGATTTCTTTTGTCTTAAACAAATGTTTTAAAATGCCCTTGGTGTAGTAGTGAATTAACAACCCATCGTCCTGGAGGGCTTGAGAAAACAGGGACTCATTACTCCTCATACATGATAAAGTGTACTTTTAAACATCAAAAGGAAAGATACCAAAAATAATAATTGACAACCATTAAAATAGCGGACCATCAAAAGACATTGAAAACATTTTTTGTGAACATCACAAGACAGTTTTTTTAATTATCATCTCACCCAAAACTTCCACTTTTTATATTAAATCCTATAAAAGCACACCAGACCCTAATCCACCTAATTATTAACTAAACCATAACCCTAACCTAATCTCAAGCAAAATAATAGAAAATTAAATGTTATTGAAAGGACAGAAAACAATATTGGCATGTTTGGGGAGGAAAATACTCAAATTTTTTGTTCTTTTCCCATAACTATATATAACACTCTCTTAAACAAGGTAAAGTATGGACAAATTTTTTGAAGAAATTGAAGTCATGTCTGATGGTTGGGCTACGAAAGAGTATTTCTTCTACAAATGATATCAAATGTTGTCGTGGAACTTACCCTAGATGCAGCCGTTGAACTGGATCATGATTTTCTCCAACATTTGGAGGCTTTCAATATGCATCCTACCAAGGTGGGGGCACATGTAAAGGCTCTTATAACCTTGTGCAAGTGACAAGCAGCCACTTCAAAAGAAGGAACCCCTATTATTGTTGTGTGGATTGATCAACTACTTGCAAAATCTGAGGAAATATTTTTCAAATGATGGAAAAAAAGACAGCTTTAAGACTCTTCATCCTACAAGAAAAACCAAGTCAAGGAAAAAAAGAAAAGAAAGTCAAAATCTGCAAACCTATCTATCCTGTCAATACAGGTTGTTACAACAATATTCGTAGTTGGTGTAGTAGTTTTCGGGTGCCACACAACTAAATTGGGTCGTCTGGTTACATTACTGCAAGCTATGGTCAAATCTATAGGCTCAAGAGCCCGTGGTACAAAACATGGAAGGATATCCTTATTGTTAAAACAAGTTGCACCTACTATGTATACACAATATTGGGTCACATTGGGAAAATTCTGACATGCAGATGATAAACTTTTGAATTTACGTATGTAACAAAAGTATAAGAATATGGATAAAAAAAAAAAACCTATGTTGTATGAATAATAAGGGCCAAGAATGAATGGCCTTCCGCAGCCATGGGTATTGACAATTTCCACAAGGTTTGATATCGCACTATCATAACCTTATCCTAGAGATTTTACCCGGTAAAAATCACTATATCTACCCAGGGCTAAGTAGTGCTTGAGGATCCTTCATAAAAACAAAAACCCATACAAATACCCCAAACAAAACCCATACAAATACCCCAAACAAAAGAAGAATCTCCGGACATAAACCATAGACCATGGGATGACATAATAAAAACGCCTTAAAAATCTTGACACATAAACCATCGAAGATAAGTTAGTTGGAACTTGGAAATGGTTTAGATATAAAGTTAGATTAGTCCGCTATGTAGCGGATTGGGTATTGACGCGCTTGCAAGATTTAGCCGAACTGCGGTTGAATCTATGATTTCTCGAAATATTCATTACACTATATTCATTGTTGCCCAACCTCCTTACGGTGTACCCCTCAGCTAAATAATCTGCGGCAATTCCGAAGAATCAAAATAGATAATCGCCCTTTGTGACACTCATGTCACAGCATGAGATTCGGCCACGTTGTTTTAATCGTATTGTCATTCACACAGGCATACAACACATTAGCGGAAACCTGTTTGAGAGCGTACCCTCAGCAGATGCGATTTTTATGAAGGTGAGAAATACTGTTGGTTAATCTGGCGGCTCTTCTTTGTACGTTAATTATGTGATAAATATTTAATTTCGATTTGCCTAGGAAAGATATTACTACTTTACCTAATTTATAAGTTTATTTTGGATTTGTGAATGAAAGCATTTTCTACATATCTGGGACGACGAACACTGCATCAAGCTACTTAACAACTGCTACCAGGCTGTTCCAGATAAAGGAAAGCTAATAATAGCAGAGGCTGTCCTGGATATAACTGATGATTCTGACTGGATAGGATCTGGTAAAGTCGTAGATGCTCTTATGCTGAATCTTTCACCGGGAGGTAAAGAAAGGACCCAAAAACAATGGAATGAACTTCTCAAAGCAGCTGGTTTCTCTCTCTCAAATACGGTTAGATTAATTTCCAAGCTGAGACCATCGCGGGGAATGGAGGCGGCAGCAAGTCCGCGGGGGTCGACGAGAGTTTGGCCAGGGGAGCGGCATACCCCATCGGACGGGGCCACCACTTGTTCGAATAACGGTCAGCGGGGGGTCGTGGCGGGTTGAGGGCGAGTTCTTACCCCCGGAATTGCTGACATCACCACAGCAGGGGCCCACATATATATTATACGGCCACACATATATGTTAATATGACTTATGGTTAAAGTTTTAACACGGCATATGTTATTTGTTTTAAAAATGGGTTATATATTTTATGTTATAAAGTTATGCCCAGCACATTGTAAAAAGCCGTAAGGTGAATAGATATGTGCCCAGCACATATATTAAAATGTGAAGTTTATTCTTATTACAATGCCAGTTGTATGTAAAGAGATAAAAAGGCAATGGATTTAATTACACAAGACGTTAAAGGCGGAAGGTGCCACCAACCAACTTGGCCATCAATGCATAATAGAGCTGGTACGCGTAAGCAATGTATTCATTAATGCTTTTCCTGCGGTGAACTTAGTGGTCGAGCAATTTATGAGAAGATATTTCCGCTTTGTTATATGCGTAAACAATACTAGAATGTAATGTTTTTTAATACACAGCACAGACAAAAAACAAGAGAGTTTAATTCATGCAATACAGAGTGCATTTTGTAAAAGACAAGAGGTTGTAATTTTTAATTACACGGGGGTAACGCCAGGTCAGGTATCGTGAGACAGAGAAGAGTTTCTTTTTGGTCACTGTGTGTGAAGCAGTACCATGTTTTGTAATCTCCCAGCAGTGGAATGTTATCAATCTGTAATATCAGTTTTTTTTTATATTGAATATAAATTTTTCTGAGATGAGAAACTCTGTCTGTCAGTGAAATTTTTTTTTGAATTGTTCTCTGTGTTAAGAGGGACAGTTTTATTGTTTTGGAATTCAGCAAAATTCCAACATGGTATCGGAGCCAATCCAGGCTATTTGAAGGGTCAAATAAGCTGAAGGAAACGAGTTCTTAGTTGCAGCAGCTTCTCCAGCAGTGTGAAGGTTCAGCCAAGAAGAATTCGAAGGTATTTCTCTATAAAATTTGTTGTGTTACTGTTGCAGTACAGTGAGTTAAGTTTTAAAACACAGTCAAGCGTTTTTTATCATAGTTAGAAGTGCAGAATGGCAGGCTCTAGCACTGGTATGAGTTTGGGAAGTGTCCATCTCCCACAATTCAATGGAAAGAATTATGACTACTGGTCAATAACTATGAGGGCTTTATTTGTCTCCCAAGAGTTATGGGAATTAGTTGAGGATGGCTTTGAAGAGCCAGCAGATGAAGCAGAGTTTTTAATGTTAAATCAAGCAGGAAGAGAACAATTGAAGAACAATAAGAAGAGAGATGCCAAGGCTCTTTTCTTTTTGTATCAAGCAGTGCATGAGAGTGTGTTTCCAAGGATAGCAGCAGCCAAGAAATCCAGTGAAGCATGGGAAACTCTCAAGACAACTTATCAGGGAATGGAGAAAGTGAAGACAGCAAAACTTCAGTTGCTGAGGAGAGACTTTGAGACTCTCTGTATGAAAGAGTCAGATAATATTGACTCATTCTTCACTCATGTGATTGGAATGGTCACTCAAATCAGATCTCATGGAGAGACTCTTGAGGACAAGAGGATTGTGGAGAAACTCTTGAGAAGTTTACCCTCAAGATTCGATGTGATTGTCACCACCATAGAAGAGACAAGAGATCTCACAAAGTTTTCAGTGGATGAACTACATGCATCACTGATTACCCATGAACAGAGATTGGGTAGGAGTGAGAACTCATCTCTTGAACATGCTTTTAAGTCCCAGATGTCTTTCGGAAGAGGAAGAGGGCAAGGCAAAGGAAGAGGAAGAGGCAGAAGCCAAAACAGAGGTGGAAGGAACAGTCCAGGAAATGCTCAAGGAAGGGGCAGCAATCCAAATCAGCATCAAGGCCAAGGCAGCAGCCAGCAGAATGGTCAGCAAAATGCACAAGGACAAAGGTATGACAAATCCAATGTCCAATGTTACAATTGTAAGAAATATGGTCATTATGCTAATGAATGTAGAAAGAAGAAACAAGACATGAGAAGTGAAACTAGTGCAAATTTCACAAAAGAAAATAGCAGCCAAAGTAATTTGTTTTTAGTTTGTAATATGGCTGAAGAAAAGAATGAGGATATATGGTTTCTAGACTCCGGTTGTAGTAACCATATGACAAGAAACTTAGCAATGTTTTCTATGTTAGATGAAAGTGTGCAGTCACATGTCACACTAGGAACTGATAGCAAAGTTTCTGTTATGGGAAAAGGAGATGTAAATGTTTTAACAAGATTAGGTGCAAGGAAAACCATAGCAGATGTTTATTATGTTCCAGGAATGAAGTGTAACCTCTTAAGTGTTGGACAGCTAGTCCATAAGGGGTATAATGTTTTCTTTGACAATGATGTTTGTACCATCATGGATAAACCACCCAGCAAACAGTGTATTGCTGAAGTGAAGATGACAAGGAACAGGATGTTCCCTCTCAGAATGAGAGCAGATCTGAAGAATGGCGAAGAGAAAGCAGCAGTTGCACAGGAAACTTTCCAAAGCGAACCAAAGGATGACAATTGGTTATGGCACTTGAGATTTGGACATCTCAACTTTGGAGGTCTTAATTTGTTGAACAGAAAAGGGATGGTAAGTGGTTTACCATTGATAGAAAAACCGGACAGCCTTTGTGAAGGTTGTATTCTTGGGAAACAACACAGAGAAAGTTTTCCTTCCGGGAAAAGCATAAGGGCAAAAGCACCCTTAGAGATTGTCCACTCAGATGTATGTGGACCGATGCAAACTCCATCACTTGCAAGCAGCCACTATGTCTTAACATTTATAGATGATTTTACAAGAAAAACTTGGGTTTACTTTTTGAAAAAGAAAAGTGAAGTGTTTGAAAAATTCCGCAATTTCAAAGCACTTGTTGAGAATCAGAGTGGGCTGCATATCAAGGTCTTAAGGACTGATAGAGGAGGTGAGTATATATCTAAAGATTTTCTACGGTTTTGTAGAGAAAATGGTATTCATAAACAATTTACAACTAGATATACACCGCAGCAAAATGGAGTGGCCGAAAGGAAGAACCGAACCATAATGGACATGGCGAGGAGTATGTTAAAGGCAAAGCATTTGCCGAATGATTATTGGGCCGAAGCTGTACATTGTGCAGCGTATATCTTGAACAGGTGCCCTACAAAAGCAGTCATGAACAAAGTGCCAGAAGAGGCATGGAGTGGCGCAAAGCAAAGTGTCACACATATGAAGGTTTTCGGATGTGTGGCTTATGCACACATTCCGGATCAGCTAAGGAAGAAGTTGGACAGCAAGGGGGAGAAATGTATTTTCATTGGATACAGTGAGAAATCCAAGGCATATAGGTTATATAACCCATCCAGCAAGAAGTTTCTTGTGAGCAGGGATGTTCAGTTCATTGAAGAGGAAGCTTGGGATGGAAGCATAGAGAAAACAGTGAATGTTAAACATTGTTTATCTCATGATGAGAATGATGATGAGGTGGCTGAAATACATCCCCAAACAGCAGCATCAACACCACAGAGCACACCCTTGAGGAGAAATGAAAGTGCTTCTCCAAGCACACCACAAGGAGGAAATTCAAGTGCTTCTTCAAGTACTTGTACACCTACAGAAAGAGGTAAGAAATTCAGAAGTTTGAAAGACATTTATGAACAAGATTTAACAAATGAAGGTATCAATTCTTTGTTTGCTTTATATTGTCATGTTGATGATCCTGTTCATTTCGAAGAAGCTATCAAGGATAGGAAATGGATAGAAGCTATGGATGAGGAACTTAATGCCATAGAGAGGAACAAAACTTGGGATTTGGTTGAACTCCAAAAAGGTAAAGATGTCATTGGTGTTAAATGGGTCTACAAGACCAAGAGTAATGCTGAAGGCAAGATAGAGAGACACAAGGCAAGGCTTGTCGTCAAAGGGTATAAGCAGAAGCATGGCATAGATTATGAGGAAACTTTCGCACCGGTTGCAAGAATGGAAACCGTGAGAGCAGTGTTGTCTATAGCAGCACAAAACAAATGGAAAGTTTACCAAATGGACGTGAAGTCAGCATTCCTAAATGGAGTGTTAATGGAAGAGGTTTACATTGATCAACCTCTCGGCTATGAGAAGAAAGGCCAAGAGCACAAGGTATGCAAACTGAAGAAAGCTCTTTATGGGCTGAAGCAAGCGCCAAGAGCATGGTACAGTAGGATAGATTCATATCTACTGGAAAATGGTTTTGAGAAGTGTGAGGGAGAACCCACCCTCTACATCAAGGAACAAGATGGTAAAATTTTGATTGTAGTCTTGTATGTTGATGATGTTATTTTTACAGGTAATGATGATTGCCTTATTGAACATTTTAAAACAGTCATGAAGGAAGAATTTGAAATGACTGATATGGGTTTGTTGAGATACTTCTTGGGAATAGAAGTGGAACAAGATGAAAGTGGGATTTTCATCTCACAGGCAAAGTATGTTAATGAAGTGCTTGAAAGATTTAACATGCAGGAAAGCAAAGCAGCTATCACTCCCACAGTGATGGGATTAAAACTCAGCAGAGAGGACAGCAGTAAGGATTTTGATCCTAGTTTATACAAGAGCATAGTTGGCAGCCTTATGTACTTGACTGCAACTAGGCCGGACATAATGCATGCTGTTAGTTTGATTTCCAGGTTCATGGAAAAGCCAAAGGATGCACATTGGCAAGCAGCAAAAAGGATTTTGAGGTATGTTAAAGGTACAAAGAAATTTGGTATTTTTTATACTACTTCAGAAAGTTCAGATTTAGTTGGATACACGGACAGCGATTGGGCTGGAAGTGTAGATGATCGGAAGAGCACTTCCGGTTATGTTTTTCACATGGGTTCAGGAGCCATTTCATGGGCTTCTAAGAAATAGCCCGTTGTAGCGTTGTCTACAGCAGAAGCTGAATATGTGGCAGCTACAGCAGCAGCGTGTCAAGCAGTTTGGATGAGAAAAATGTTGAGAAGCTTATGTCAAGAACAGGTAAAAGGGACAGTGATATTTTGTGACAATAGCTCAACTATTGCATTGTCTAAAAATTATGTTTTTCATAAAAGAACAAAGCACATTGACACCAAGTTTCATTTCATACGGGAATTGGTTAGCAATGGCGAGATTGTTTTGCAGCATTGCAGAACGGAGGATCAATTTGCAGATATCCTCACAAAGCCACTACAGCAGAAAAGCTTTGAATATTTCAGGAAATGCTTGGGTATGCAGGTTAACCCAGCAGTTGAAATTAAGGGGGAGTGTTGGAAATAATTACCAACTGCTCAGCTGACAGCGCAAAGGAAAGGCGGCAAGGCAGAGTCCGCGGGGGTCCAGCAGTCAGAACAGGCAGTGGAGTTTACCCCCTCGGACAGGGCCCACACCATTCTTCCACAAAGAAAGTCCGCGGGGGTCTGGTAAGTATTGTGGCCAGAGGATTGAACCCCCTCGGAATGCTGACATCACCGCAGCTGGGGGCCCACATTGCATTTTAACAAATGGTTGCGGGGTTTAAATATATTTGCCCATCGCATTTTTTTTAAATTTGTTTTATGTTGCAATGTTATTTGTTTTAAATATGGGTTATATATCTTATGTTATAAAGTTATGCCCAGCACTTTGTAAAAAGCCGTAAGGTGAATATTTTTTGTATTACACAGAGTGTATATATAAAAAGCACAACAGAATGTAATTTTTATTACACAGAGTTTTATTGCACAGCAGTGCGGGAAGATAAAAAGAACAGCGGTGCCACCAACCAGTTTGCCATCCATGCATAATAGAGCGGTGCCGGCAGAAGTAATGAGCCCATTAATGTTTTTCCAAGCGGTGAACTTAGTGGTTGAAGTAATTTATGGCTGAAGATATTTCTGTTTTGTTATATGCAGAAACAGAGTCATTTGTAATGTATTGTTTTTTTTTATATACACAGCAGCGTATTGTAAAAAACAGAGAGCAGAATTTTATGCACAGCAGAGTGCATTTTGTAAAAGACAGAGTTGTAATTTTAATTACACAGAACAGCAGAAACAGAGTATTTCTCTGTGTGAGACAGAGAAGAGTTTTTGGTCACTGTGTGTGAAGCAGTACCATAGATTGTAATCTCTCAAATAGTAATGTTAACAATCTGTGGAAGATCGCTTTTTTTATATAAATAGAAATTTTTTCTGAGTTGAAAACTCATTCACTGTGTGATTTTTTTTAGATATTCTTCTGTGTTAAAGAGGATTAGATATTTGTTTGAATTTTTGAAAATTCTACACTTTTTTATCATAGCAAGAATCGTGACAATCCAACTAGTAGTGTCCCACCACAACGGCTAAATTAATAATGGTATATGCGGAATCCACAGCTGATAGACAGTATTTCTATTGCTGGAAGACATTATCTAGATTGAAAGCGAAGTTCGAGATTTCTGGAATTTTAGCAAAGAATATAAAGGCCCTGCGCTGGCAATTCTGTTCAATAAGGCAAGTCAACAAACCCGTTTTTCGAACATAATTTCCAATGAATTTTACGCGGAGAGAATGTCATATTATCCTAAAACCCTTTTTTTCTTTCCTAGGCGGTGTAATTTTCAGCTGTTCTTACTTTAACAACGATCAATCGTTTTGAAAAATTTGACACTTTGTTTCATGATCAACGTAGCGGAGAAAAGATCGACCATGCTGTACTACGTATCCAACACCTCTTCGTCAAAAACCTTCGAACTCTCCGCGGCTGGAAGAACCCACAAAGGTAAATCTTTGATACTGCAGCATGGATCATCTTGACGTTTGGGTCCCACGGCTAGTCACTGACATTTGTTCACTATGGAGATAGATTGACTTTTTTGTCATCAACCAGAATGTCGACGAGTACAAAGATGTATAATTTCAGTACATCTTTCAGTAAACTGTAATCATGGAGGTGTTAGAAAAGATAGATTCTGATTAAATCACAAGAACCTCGAGCTTATAATGATTTATAAAATGATTTATAATTGATTATATTATTTTTTAATTTTTTAGTTAAGATGTCAATTCTACAATTAAATATAAACAGATGTGTAAAGTTGTCTGTGTAATTTTGAGCTTTTAAGTAAAAAGTTATTTTAAATTGAAAAACATTGTGGGCTGTGATGAAAACATAAATTATGATGAAAACATAAATGATGATACATATTCGGTTAGTTTTAACTAAAAGCATTATAAAACATTAATAATCAAATTTATTTGGTTGGTTAATATTTCACTTGCATTCTTTCCATAATAAATAAAATATTTACATATTTGTACTAAATAATACAATTTCATATAAATTTGGAGAGATAAAGTAAATAAAATTAAAAATAAAGTATATTTCTCCTATAAATATTTCAATATAAAACTTAAATACACTGTTTAAATATCATATTGAACACTCTTTTTATAAACAAAAGGTGTATAAGTATATATAATGTGTGTATTAATGTTTACTTAAGTAATATATTTCAATAATGGGAAGGAAAAAGTAATTAAAAGTAAAATAATTCAGTTACTTAATGTGTGTATTAATCTTTACTTAAGTAAACTATTTCAATTATGAGAAGGAAAAAGTAATTAAAAGTAAAATAATTTAGTTATTTAATAAGAGGAAAATATGTAACTCATTCAATTTTTAATATAAAATAAAATAAAAATAAATTATTCAATATACAATTTAAACAATGAAAAGTTATAGATGGTCTATATAGAGACAAAAAATTGTTATGGATCTATATCTATCTTAATCACATATTTATCAAGGATTAAATAAATCAAATTTTCATACAATGAGATTTTATCTCTGTAAGCTTTTATATATGTGTGATTAAGATAGATCTGTACTAATTAACTATATTATAGATGATAAACTATATTTTTCTATACAAGTGTACTTTTGTGAAATATTAATTTTCATATTTCAAATCTTATTTTGACCATTTTAATTTAGATGTTATTGTTAAAATTATTAAAATTGAACAAAACAATAAAATATTTAATTATTTAATAAAAAATAGTTAAATCAATTGAATAGTATTTTTATTTATTTATATATTAATATGCATATATAATTGTATAATCTAATAATCACAATTTGCTTTAGATATATAAGGTAATCCAATTAAAAATCTCTATATAAATTAATCTCTATTTTTATCATTAAAACATCTATATATGTGAGTGGCTAGATCATGGATTTATTTGCATTTATAGGTTGTCTGTGTTGTTCCATTACATCCATAACAATGTTTTATGTTAGAAATATATTTTGTTCTACCTCCAAATGTTCCTTATTTCCCAAGACATAACCAATTTTTTGAAATCTATACATATGAACTTTTGTTATATATATATATATATATATATATATATATATATATATATATATGTTACACATGGGATGGTGTTGAAGGAGTGATATGCAAGTGGGTATGCCATGGGAGTGGTGTTGAGTGAGTGATATGCAAGGAGGAATGCATGTATGCTATCATTTTAAAGTGTTTCATGGGGGATTTTTAAACTATCATACCTATGACAAGGATATTTTTCCATGGTACAAGCTACTAAAAAGCAAAAATGCGATATGATGGGACATAAACCATCATCCATAGAGATCCTTAGTAGTGGAGGTATCTATAGGACCATATTAAATTATAAAAGACTATACATTACAAATAGACAGGTTTTTTTAAATAGTTTCATCTAGTCATAAAGTACAAGAAGAGAAACAAAAATTGTTTCATAAACATCTTTTCAAGGCCACCCATTCAAGATTATAGCTTCGGGAACTACGATGCACATGGATAATTTCACCCACGACGTATATAGAGAGGCATATACAAAATATGAGGATTTCTAGGAAGTGTTTCATAAGCTACAAATCGAAATTCAAGTAGAATATGGTGACAGCAATGCTAACTAACCTATTTAGAATGGGTTACTCTATAGGCTAGACAAGATTTGCATTCCGCAAGGTGAGGGAATGTAGCTTATTAGAGATGTTCACAGCTCTGAGGTTGTAGCAATTTCCATGTTGGGAATGTAATTTTCAATTTCCAAAAGCTATGTATATTAGGCCAAAATTTAAGCATATATAGCATTGCACATTAGGGAGTATATAATTTTTTGTACCAACACACCATTAACATGAAGTAAGGTCTATACCTTCCCTTATTAGTACTGACTAGAATTTGGTAAAGAATTTCCATGGATTTTATGGGCATTTTTTCAACAACCAGAAAGGGACATAACTACCTATTTTTGGTAGTTGATAAGTTTAACAAGATGTGCTTTCTCATTCCTTGTAATGAAGACCATCAATGGAAAATAAGTAGAATTTTTTTTCTTTGAACATGTATAGGTGGAATTTGGGATACAAAAGAGCAGAATTTTTGATAGGGATCTGGAATTTAGAGTGCATTCAGGATTACAATATGTGAGAAGATGGAAACAAAGTTGAAGACGTATACACCATTCCATTAATGGGTAGACGGAAAAATAGAATTAGTTAGCAGGATTTTGGTATGGTTATTGAGGGCTTACAATGAGAAGCATACCAAGACCGAGGATGAAAATTTAATATACATCCAACACTCTTATAACATTGAAATATACAATTCTACTAGTATTTCATGCTTTGGAACTTGATTAAGATATTTTCCACTTTTTCTCTTGGATGTTGTATGTTGAAACTAAAGGGGAGTGAGGGAGTACCTCATTGGAGATGCATTTAGAGGGTTTTTTACTTAGAATATTAAAACATATCCATTTTCAAGTACAAGAAACATTGAAGAGGGCACAAGAAAGATATAACACTAGGGATACTAAGAAAATATCATAGAATTCATTCATAGTTAGAGATAGAGACTAGTTAAGCTAAAGAAAAAAATCTACAAGTTCCTAGTAAGAAGATCAATGATCAAAGTATGGTCCTTCAGATATATTGGATGAGGTGGGAGATAATCCCTATATGCTGAATCTACCCTCATACATGCACATTTAATTACTGGTGGCTATGGAGAATCTCAAACTATATGAGCCTTGGATGATGGATCAAAAAGAGGAGAAGATCCTACCTTGCATGGAATAAGAATAATTAGTACTAAATATCTAATGTCCCCTAATAATAACAAAATTAATAAATAATAAATGATATAATATAATATAATCTTAAAATAAATAAGTCAATAAATAATAAGTCAATAATAGTAAATACATAATATATAATAGAGAGAATAATAATAATAAATAAATAAAATAGTAAATAATAAACTAGAATTTTAAATAAATATGTAAATGTAAACTATAAAAATAGTAAAAATAAGTGAAGTTAACAGAAGTAAAAAAATAATAATAAAATAAGATACAATTAAATTAAGAGAAACATTACTTTAAGTAGAACTTAAAATAAAGAAATAAAAGTTGCACGTTGACATAGAGAATGTGCGCATGTGGTTCCCTTCCATTGTTTGGTTTATTTAATAGATGTCGTGGAAGATGAGATTCATTCATTGTTCGTTCATCTATTCTCTTGGGAGAATATTTTTGAGAGACAAATCATTCCATGAAAGTAGTACGTTGATTGAGGGCTTGGGGGTGGCAAATTCTAGAAATATTATGTGCAGTTGAGCCTACAATTGGGTGGAGAGTGGTACCCAAAATTTTTTTGTTGTTAGCAAGATTCAAATAACGTTCAACTCCGAAAGCAAAAGTAAAGAATATCATCGCTACAGGTAAGTTCTCTCTGCATGGGTTTTTCTCAAAATTCTATGTTAATTAGTTGAATAGTTTTTGTGTTGATAATTGATTGCATATGTGATGTAATTAGTTTCAAGTTAATTTTTTGGGTTGTTATATATGGTATTAAACAAAGTTTCAACTCAATTGTCTTTATAATTAATATTTTAATTAATATTAAATTATTTTATTTAATAAATAATTATTACACTTTTGAATTTTCTCCTTATAATTATTTTTTTAATGAATATTAACTTATTTATTTAATAAATAATTATTAGACCTTTGAATTTTCTTTATGATTAATTTTATTTAATAAATAATCATTTATATTAAATGGGCATTTTTTCTTCATGCATGAATGACTGATTATTTATTGAATACAATTTTTGAGTTAAAATTCTAGGCACAAATATATCCTCTTCTAAAAAATCTAATGGATATCTTGGTTTGAGAAAACCACAACTTCGTAATTGAATACTATGCATGGGTTAAAAAATTACAATGCAGCATACCGTTAGAAGTAAGGGATTAAAAAAATAATAATAATGATGAAATGAATAGTTTGGTTAGAGAAAACCGTGATTTCATAATTGAATACTATGCATGGGTAAAGAAATTACAATTACTTATTTTCTTCATCCTCAAATTTTTCCGTTATGGAAATATGATAACAAGGGCATACCATTAGAAGTAAGAGGTTAAAAAAAAAAAAAATGAAACTTAAGAATGATCAATTATGAGTTAAAGAAAGAATCAAAATTTGTGTGGGGTTTAATTATTTCTATCTGCAAGCCAAGAGGGTTTCTACCATTTCCCTCTTCAAATAAAAAAATTTCTAGAATTTTTCAACGAAATACCATGGGTGTATGAAGAATCGAACCTGTGACCTTTTGATATATGCGTTGGCTCAGAGCCACTGGATTTTTTGATTTGAGCTAAACCATCTCTTTCTCAAGTGACAGGGGTTTTTAAGCTCATTCAATTGTTTGATAACGTATTTTCTCTTATAGAGCCTCTCATCAGGCCACAGGCAGAGAGGGATTTTTTTTTATTCCAAATGAATTTTTTTAGGGGTCTTAATTTTCTGAATTTTATTTAAGGGAAGACCGCATGTAATTTTGAGATTACCCTTTACCTTAATTCAAATATTCCTTCAAGGGCTTACTTTTTTTATCTACAAAAAAAAAAAATCTCAAGCTATTTGCTAGAAAGGCAAAGGATTTAAGCACCAATAATACAATTATTACACACACGAAACACTCGAGTTGCAGCATTTCTATTAATCAACGAAATTCACTCTCACTCAATCACACTGAATACAAGGAATCCAGTGAAGGGTATTTAAAATAAATCGACATGTACACACTCACATAACTCAACTTGACCATCACTCACTTAACTGACTCTCTAAATAACTTACCAAATTCATCTATCACATAACTTTCCTATCTCAACTCTTACTTAACTGATTCTCTAACTCTGCATGCGGGAGGTAATTAAATATTTTTACACTCCCCCTTAATTAAGACCTCTAAACTAAAACATAACTCATGACAACTCAAACATGCATGTTGGTATTTGTCTACACTAGGCTTACAACACCCCAGTTTCTTTTGTGAAACTCAAAAAAATCTACCATTAATGGCTTTCTAAATATATCAACCAATTGGTCACTATATTTACAAGGCTTCAAGTGAACTTCTCCATTGCTCACAAGTTCTCTAGTAAAGTGATATCTAGTATCAATATGCTTTCTCTTTTGATGAAACACACTATTATTGGATAATGCAATTGTTGAAGTGTTGTCAAAGTATATCGTTGTTTATCCTTGTTGTTTCTGCTTAATTCCATCCAACACTCTTCCTAACCATACTGGTTGACATGATGCTTAAGTTGATGCTACATATTATGCTTCTACTGATGATAGTGTCAAAATGGGCTTCTTCTTAGATTCTCATGCTATCACACCTGAACTAAGATGAAACACACAATCGGAGGTGCTCTTCTAATCATCCAAAATGCCTACAAAATCACTATCTGTGTATCCAATCAATTATTTCTTTTCTATACTTGCATGCATTATGCCATAATCTCTAGTTCCTGCTATGTATCTCATAATTAATTTTCAAACACTCCAATGTGTGTCTTTTGGAGTCTCGATAAATCTGGGAATCAAAATTAATCCCTAAATAATATCTTGTCTTGTAGCTGTGAGATACATGAGGCTGCCAACCAATATTTTGAATAGAGCTAGTTTTACATATGATCCTTCATCATCCTTACTTAAATTTGTACCTGTTGCAACTCGTGTAGGTACATGTTTGCAATTTTCCATCCTGAATCTTTTCAGAAAATCTCTAACATATTTATTTTGGAAAATAAAAATTCATTTTTTCAGATTTCTCAACTTCAATGCCAAGAAAATATTTCATGAGACCAAGATCTGTCATCTCAAATTCTTTCATCATGGCTGCTTTAAATTCTTCTAACCCAATATCACCTGTAAAAAAATTTTCATCAATACATAAGAAAATAATCAAAAGTTGTCCATGCTCATTTACCTTTGTGTATAAGGTAGACCCAATGTTGCTTCTGCAAAATCCATTCTTGATCATGTAGCTGTCAATTCTACTATACCATGCTCTAAGTGCTTGCTTAAGTCCATAGAGTGTTTTCTTCAACATGTAAACTTTATCTTCTTTACCTTCAACTTCATATCCTGGAGGCTGTTGCACATAAATTTATTCTTCTATAAGTCCATTCATGAAGGCTTATTTAACATCCATGTGATATACTTTCCACTTGTTCTGAGCTGTTTTCGCTAGAACTTCTCTTACAGTATCCAATATGGCTACTCGAGAAAATATTTCCCCAAAGTCTATTCCCAATTGCTGCAAGAATCCTTTTGCTACAATTCTTATTTTAAATATGTCAATCTCACCTTTGTCATTCACCTTTGTCTTCTACACTCACTTCACACCAATGAGGTTTTTATCGTTTGGTAAATTAACCAAATCCCATAGGGAAAAAATGTGAAGTTGGGTTACACTTTTTTCCCTTTTTTTAGAAAAAAACTTTCATTTTTTCAGTTATTTAACTTTCTACAAGCTAAAACAAATTTTCTATTTAGAATTTTATTTTGCGATAAAAATAAAAGTTGCCAGAAATTTTTTTAGCTTTCTATTACTTATTTTTTGGAATTTATTTATACACATTTGTTATGTCAACTTAGCGTTTCTTTGAGTGTGTGTTTTTTAACAATCAACGGATTCTTAAGAAGTCATGTTAATACGCAATGTGGTATTGTTTGAAAATTTTTGTTTTTGAGAAAAAAAATGTGTTACAACAATCTAGACAGAGTCTACTTAGGTTTCGTCATATTTACAAAGCCAATGGATGCATATCATAAATACTAGAATTTTTTGAGCTGGTCCAATATGAAAAACTGCATATTTTGAATATGTTTCACGACGCAAGAAATTTATTAACATATAAGTTATAAAATAAAAATATAGAAGCTACCCATTAGAGACAACGGACCAATGTAATGTACGATAATTTTTACAATGTATTTTGGAAGATACATAATTTTGATTTCACTGAATCATAATGAACTTCAGAAATTGTTTGCATCCGTTTTATTACAAAATTAATTAAAATTAGTAAATATTTATGAAATTCCATGAAAGTTATATTTCCTGAAAGTAGATTCAATTCTGAAAATGCTTGTCTTGGTTCCGACAGTTAATTCGGAATGTTTCATGGAGTTAATTCAATCCAAAGTTGCAGAAACATATTTAGGGTTTGGCTCTCCATAACTAGCGATGCGTTAAATAAAACTATCAAGTAGTTCGACCGAAATTTTACTTAACTTTCCGACGGGCGGAAAGTACTGCCGAACCCCTCCAAAAAAACATTTTACGAAAATATAAATTGTTGCGAAACCATTCACTATTTTTGCATACTTTCACACTTTTGGTCAGATTTTACAAAAGTCTTCATCTTATTTTTCAAAGAATTGTTTTGGGTTTAAGGACTTTTTTTGGAGGTACATTCAAAGGACTTCAAAGTACTTTTCTTTGAGACACATTATTTTCGTACATTTGATCTGATTTTGCAAGGAATTTTTTGGGGTTTAAAGAATTTTCTTGGAGTTACATTCAAAAGAAATTTCTTGGAGGTATGTGATACAGTTTTTTGGGCTTATTTTTTTCTAAAATATGGATTTGGGCTTAATTCCGAAACGACATTTTTTGGTTTTGGGTTGAAGTAAATATTTTATAATGATTTTTTAAAATGAGTTTTTGTGTAACTTTTTAAATGAAATTTTTTTGTAGAACTTGGAAGGAAATATTTTGAACTTTGTTTCATTTTTATAAGACATTTTTTTCTTGAATTTTTTAAGTAAGTGTTTTGGATTGGAGTATGTGTTTTTTGAAAAAAAAATTAAAATGAGTTTTTTTTTTTAAATTAAATCTTTTGTGATGTGTTTTTTAATTGAGTTTTTGTCTAAATTTTTGAAGAAATTTTTTTGAACTTCATACTCTATTATCATGAGAAATCGAAGAAATTGTACAAGAAAATATGATCAAAAAAGAGACTTTGAAGAACGTAGAGAAGAGACGAAACAATCTCGCAAAAGAAATATAGAAGCACTCTCAATTATTGAAGAGGAAAATCAAACTCAACTAGAAGTTGAAACATGTATGTAAATGTAAATATTATGATTTTGATATATTTAAAATTTTGCTAGTGTAAAATGTGAAGTTTAATTTTTTATTTGATGAAATAATTTGAAAAATATTTTGCAATGTAAACAGAGACAGATATTCCTCAAAACATTAATGATGAGATACAAAATTTTGAAAGAGAAAGTGAAAAAGATATTGAACCAATGATTGAATATGGTGGAAATGATGAAAGAAATTCAAGTGAAGAAATTGAATCACAAGGTATATATATATATATGTTGAACACATGCACATATTATTGAAATTATATATATATTTATTAATTTAGTTATTTATTGAATATGTAAACTTATATGTACTATTCATTCGAATATGTACAGATGAAATCAATGTCGATGACGAGATATTAGAAAATGTTGACACTCACACATATGGAGATAAAAAAATTGACCATTATATACGATATCATGTTAACCGCATTTTTTAGAAGCATTTCAAAAAGGAAATGTGACAGTTGAAGCCCAAATGTTGAAAGGTCTTCTATCATTAAGGAAATTAAAAGAAGCTACGACTTTATTGGGTATTCGAAAATCAACCAAAGATAAAGAAAATGAAGGAAAATGTGATAAAAAATATAAATAGTGCTATAAATTCAATGAAAAGATCTATATAGAAAAACGTTTCAGTTGTACGTAAAGCAATACATATGGCAATGGTTTCATCAAGTACTAAAGAGAATCGCTTGGTAAAATCTATGGCATGAGAATTAGGAACCTCGTGAAAAACTTTGCACAAACAACGGAAATTTCGGTTGTAAATAGATGTAAATGATGAACTTTCTTGTTGGAGAGCTATTTATAGGCAACCATATAAAGATAGAATTGGATAAAATGTTAAAAAAATAATATATGAATATTGGAAGAACAATTTTCGTGTTTCGCCAACTGCAAGGCATGTGATGCGAAGAAGAATAACATGAAATCAGTACGAAGAACATGAAAAGCATTTCTTGGAAACCACTCAGATAGAGTTGTTCAAGAAGTTCAAAGAAGAGAATTATGAAATTCATGTTTCAATCAGTGCTTTTGTTCAACAAAAACCATGGTATGTAAAACCTATCACCGTACGCGACACTTGTTGTTGTCGTTATCATGCGTAATTTGAGTTATATTATGACACATTCCTTGATTTTGGTAGAACATTTTGGAAGGATTCACCTCCTCCTTCCACTATCCATGATTTCATATCTCAAATTATATGTGAAAGAGAAAGCGATGAACTATTTTACGAAAAGAAATGTGTTGGTGGTAAAAAAATGCAATGAATGTAGAAATTTGACTAAATTTCAAAACAAATATCATACTAATATAAATGATCAATCATTGTCCAACATGAAAGTGAAATGGAAGAGATATGAATATATACATACATCGATTCAAGGTGCAAATAGTGTTAAAAGAATTGAATTATGAGAAGAAGAAATTTTTGTGATAGAATTTTTGAGAAAGTTTGAGGCAGAAATTTACAAATACACCAAGCATTCCCATAGAGCTTGATGGAAATACTTGCAATTCAAAAAATCCCATGATGTTTTTCCACCAAGGACCATTTTGTTAGTAATTGATTTTGCAGAAAACTACACATTCATTCCACAAAAAGAAATTCAGAGTGAATACTATCATTCTGACCAAGTCTCCATGCTCGTCCATATTCTATATAGACATGCCGAACAAAACATCGATCATATAGAAAGCACCAGTGAAAATTGACATATTATTAAATAATATCACTTTTATATCATTGACGATCATACACATGATACATATTTTGTACAAAATTGTTTTGGAAAAATTTATGATTCCTTAAAAAATCATGGAATAACATTCAATGAACATTGGATATGGTCAGACGGATGCGCAGGACAATTGAAATCTGCACGATCATTCTTTTGGTTGTGTTTTATTCATAAGAAAACCTGCATTAAACATTGTTGGAATTTCTTTGAGACTGACCATGGAAAATGAGAACATGACGATGCAGGGGTATGCATAAAACGAGCACTTTGAATATATCAAATGAACCCCTCTGCAAGCCGACTTGTGGACGCGAAAGAATTTTTTCAATGGTCCATCACTCCTCTAAGCCATGAGACTAACCGATCAAGGGAATTGCAAAGGTACATTCAATTTAATTTTTACTGAATATCTAATTCAATAAAAAATGTACATTTATCACAATGATTATCTTTGATTGTATTTTGATATCATATTTACATTCTTATTTAAATTTTCCATATAAAGGTTTTTTTGGCATATTGGGATCGAAGATGTAGATAGATCAATTGGAAATGACGTTGAAACAATAAAAGGGACTCGAAAATTGCATTCAATTAAAACAAAGTCGTCAGAAATGTGTTTACATTTGATAAAAGAAAATATTCTTGTTTTTGTCCTGTTTGCATAGACAACACAAAATCCGATGACGTTTGTGACAAAAAAATGTATGTAAAAGATTGGAAACATACATAGCTAAATACAAAGGGAAAAATGTCCATTGCAATGTTTGAAGAAATGCAATCAGAGGAGACTACAATATCGTCCAATGGTGATCGAGTTTCTAATATTATTAGAGAAGGTAACATTTGAATTGATTTCTAATGATAAAGATCTAGAAATAAATTTGAATATATGTATAATTTTGTCAAGTTTGTTTTATTATACAGGAGATGTTTTTGCTGTAATTGCACCTACTAAAAAAGATGAAAATGTGAAGTATTATTTGATGCATTGCACTAAACGAAAAATGAAATTATTAGAAGACTATAATGATCACAGATTTCCATATGAAAGAGGATCTATTATACTGAAATGTTCTTTTTTTAGACAAAATAATCAAAGTGGGAGTTTTGTTTACTTTGAAGAATATGAACCTGATTTTATAAGTTGTCAATATAGTCACTTGGTGTGTGCAGCACGCATAAAGTTGATCAAGGTTCAATCAAAGAAAAAACCGAATATTAAGAAATGGAAAATGTCAAAATTCGATCATGAACGGATTGTTGAAGATGCCATTCCATTGGAATTTTTTTGATTAAACTACCCAGCAATTTATTCTCTTTGGATTATATGTTCTAGAACTTGCAGTACTCAATTAAAAATTGATCGGCCTTGTTATGTTATCTGTGCAAGTGTTTGCACATGTACAAATTGTTTTGGTACATGCACACTCTAGTATCAACTGAAAGTAGCCTTTTTATACATGCATTGATGAAAAATGTTGCATACATATTGGATATATATGTATATGTTCTAGAATGCAATTAACTGAAAGTAGTTTTTCTATGTGCATTGATGAAAAATTTTGCATGTACTGGATATATACATGAACTCAATGCACGTAGTTTTTCTTGTGAGTTTTTTTGGTAAAAAATATCCACACTGTAAATAAATTATCCACGGTATAATTTTGTATGAAGATTCCTTTCAGACAAGATACTCAAAGCACTTCTTCAACTTTTGGTGGGATTTGACCCACATCTCTATTCCTGATTGAAAATCTAGTACAAAATTTGTCTGTCCAATGGTCGAATATGTTCTATGTGCATTAATGAAAAATTTACATACTACATACTATTGTTTGAGTGAATTTTTTTTTAAAAACTTACCAAATGTACATCAACCATGTCTAAAACTTGAATTTTAAAAGGTTTTTGACTATATCAAAACAAATTACTTCACATGTCATGCCAATTGTAGTTCAACTATCCAATAAAAACATCAACCATTTACCATTATATCACATGCTAAATGTAGATTAAAATAGTATCCAAAACTTAGTTTTAAAAACTTTTTGATTATATCACAACATTACTTCACATGATTAATGTACTTCAACCATCCAAAACTTGGGTTTTAAAATTTTTTTAATTATATCACAACATTACTTGACATTCCATCCAATTGTAGTTCAACTATCCAATAAAAACATTTAATATTATATCACATGTGCCAAATGTAGATTGAAACCATCCAAAACATAAGTTTTAAAAACTTTTTGATTATATATTATGCAACATTACTTCACATGTCATGCCAATTATAGTTCAACTATCCAATAAAGACATTTAACATTATATCACATGTGCCAAATGTAGATTGAAACCATCCAAAGCTTAAGTTTTAAAAACTTTTTAATTATATATCGTGCAACATTACTTCACATGCCATGCCAATTGTAGTTCTTGACTACCCAATAAAAACATTAAACATTTAACATTAAATATCATATGCCAAATGTAGATTGAAACCATCCAAAACTTGAGTTTTCAAAACCTTTTTTATTATATCATACATAACATTACTTCACATGCCATGCCAACTATAGTTCAACTATCCAATAAAAACATTTAACATTATATCACATGCTAAATGTAGATTGAAACCATCCAAAACTTAACTTTTAATTTAACAAAAAATTATAGATCACAACATTACTTCACATTCCAAATGTACTTCAAGCATCCAAGACTTAAATTTTAAAAACAAAAAAAGTATAACACATCATTACATAACATGCCAAATGTAGTTAAGAAGAAAAACAAAACTTAAATTTAAAAAACAAAACAAATTATAACACATCATTACAAACATGCCAAATGTAGTTCATAATCAAAACATTAATTTATAGATGACAACATTACTAGTAGTTTAATTATCCAAAACTTAAAAGTTAAAAAAAACCAAAGAAATTATATAACAACATTACTTCACATTCACATGCCAAAATTACTAAAACCATCTAAAACTTAACTTTTTGGAACAAAACAAATTATATTAACACTGTAATAAAATATGTCAAAAAATTGTAGATCTCACAAGTATCAAACTGTATCAAGTTATATATATATATATATATATATATATATATAAAAATTTAATACTATCTAAATCTTGAAATCAAATCTACAAATCATGACCATCAAATAGAGATGGATGTAGCATATATATATATATAAGTAAATTTAAGACTATCTAAATCTTGAAATCAAATCTACAAATCATGACCATCAAATAGAGATGGATGTAGCATCTTTCCTATCAGAGTCTCAATCCACGCACAATCATGCAAACAATGGGAAATATCTACACAATTCACATGTACAAACATTAAAATTTCATGTTTTAAAAATGAGTGAGAATATATATAGAACTTCATGTAAAATAAAAAATAAAATAAAAAAGTCATGAAATACCTCATGAGGTTCCCTCTCCATTTGTTCACCTGCTATAAGTTCACCCCCATGGGAACATCTACAATGGTAAACTATAATATATATATATATATATATATATATATTAAAAAATTTCAAATTAAAATGCACGTGTACATATATAAAATTATTTTCAATAATATTAAAAAAAAAGTTAGACAACTTGTTCAAATGGTTGAAATGGTGTGGATGTTCCTATCTCCATCACTAGAGTTCGTGGATTAAAGAAATATTCTATAGGAACCTAAAATTCAAAATTTTAAAAGTATAAAATAACTCAAGATCAAGATCTCAATTTATAATAAAAGTTTTAAACTTCAATTTATAAATTATAACTTAATATATATATATATATATATATATATATATATATATATATATATAAGTGAAAAATTGAATACTTTTGCAGGTGAATTTGGGACATCTCCTAAGAGAGGCTCCAAAAGAAAATCTCCAAAAACCTAAAATTCAAAAAATTTAAAATAACTCAAGATATATATATATATATCTCATTTTTTAATAGAACTTTTTGAGGTGGAATATGTATAACTTAAAAACATAAATTTTAAAAGTGAAAAATTGTCCATACTTCTTGTGGATCTAGCACATCTCCTAAGGAAGTATAAGGTACATCTCCCAAGGAAGAAGAAGGTACTGCCATCCCAAAACATCGACGAAATCGAATCAAGTAACATTTTATTATATATGTAAATGTACATGTGTGCACAATTATTTATTTTAAAAATATCACTTAAAAAACACTAACATTTGTTAACATATCTTGATGGTGAGATGCATCTTGATTGTTTGAACCAGAGGCTCCGAACGTGATATTAACATTTTTGTCATTCATCATGCGTGATAACTGAAAATGGTGTTTTAACATATAATGATACATTTTTGTTAGATTAATGTACATAAAAATAAATGTATACATATACATGTGTATTTATTACAAATTGTACATGTATGTGTTAAAATAGTTGAACCCTAACCATTAACACATACCGTTCCTGTGCCTTCTTCCTCATGAAGAATTAGATCTTGCCAACCATTGCGACAATTCTTTGCATATATTTTGAGATCTTCAATAGTCATGTTGTCAATCTCTTCATCTGTACAATACACAAAATCAGCACGTGCATTCTCACGTGCTCTTTGTCGATTCAGACAAACATCGACTCCACCCAATCCACTATGAACATTGTCGATGATGGAATCCTTTTCTTCTCGACTAATTTGAGAAGTGGCTTCCATCTCTGACCGCAAAGTTTCGACCCAAAAAGCTCGAGTAACCAATGGTGGCTCAGGGCGAGGCAACTCAACATCATGCCTAGCGCCCCTACGGTTACACAATCGACCTTTCCCAGGTCCAAAAAATTCAGATGGAAGGTCATTGTAATTGGGTTTCATTTTCCAAAAAAGAATTGTACATAAAACAATTTTGCAAAATAAAGATGAACCTCATCGTTTCATGGGAGTCTTCCATAGGCCACAAGGTGTCTATCATACAAATAGTGAGGTATATTGGGGTGCTTGAAATATTGCACCTTCAACATCTTTCTTTTTGACCCTTCTTTGAAATTAGACATTGACTTCTCACAAGCTTTTGTAACTCTTTGTTTTACATCCTCCCATTTATCGGGACCCATTACTGTTTCCTTCCTTTTTCTAATGACTTCTACAAATGTATCAGTCGTTGGCCAAGATTTCTGTACACAGCTACTAGTTCACCTAAAGAATGAGTAAGTATTTCCAAGCTTTGTCGACTCTCAGCAGGTAGAGTCAAAGCCACGAGATCTCTCAACAATTTTTCATGAAGTTGTTGACACCTTTCTAAGGTGCATTGCGCCATGTTTCTCTCCCAAGGTATATCAGAAATGTCAGCCGGATAAGTTGTGGTGGGTGGATAACCTTCTTCTTGAATGTGGCGTTCTGCCCTGCATCTTTTTTGACCAACATTTGGAGCATTTTTTAGCTCAGATCACATATAAAATTTTTCTATATTAGAAAAAAAAAATGTATGTAAAAAAAATTGTACAAAATTAGCCTGAAAAAATATTGAAATTGATGGCAACCTTGACGTGGTCGTCAGCATCTTCCCCACCCTCGAAACCGTTGAGAACTCGCAACGACCAGCCGAAGAACCAACACCACCAGCCGTTGATTGGCCTCTAGGGGAATAAATATCACCACCTTCATGCAACCTGCTAGCACTTATTAATGGCCCTCTAAGTGGATTTGAACCACCACCAACCTCTCGAGACGAGAGAGAAGCTTCATAAACAAATACAAATTTATAATCAATTGAAAAATACATTCATACAGGATTTAGAGATAATTATCAACCTCTCGTAGAGATATGGGATTATTTTGATCTTCTTCGTCGTTCCTCTTCCATGATATATATATCTACGGTGGACATTTACAATTATTTTTTTAAATGATTGATTTAAAATAAATTCAAAATAACTTTCAGAAAATTAAATATAATTTAGTGTATACAAATTATGTAAAACACAACTTTCAAAGCACTAATTGATATGTGAAACTCAATTTAAGCAAATTTTTTTATAAAAATGATAAGTTCACCAAATTGCGCTTTACATGGTGGGAGCACACTTGGTGTAAAATTGAAAAAGACACATTGTCATTAAAAAAGAAGTGAAACTCCATTTAAACAAAATTTGTTGAAGTCGCCACATTTTAATTTCATAAAAATGTGAAGTTCACCACTTGTTGCAAATGTGAAGTTTAACAAGTTGCGCTTTACATGTTTTGGTGGGAGCACACTTGGTATATAATTGAAAAAACACATGGTCATTAAAAAAGACACATTTATAAGTACACAACACACACATATCCAAGATATATTACAATGTCGATCAATAAATTTTGAAGGAGAGTGTCTCAACACTAATTCATCTTTGAGAGATGAATCTTGAATTTTTGAAGAAGAATGTCTCAAAACTAATTCATCTTTGAGAGATGAATCTTGAATTTTTGAAGAAGAGTGTATAAAAACTAATTCATCTTTGAGAGATGAATCTTGCATTGGAATTGTCCCGTATAATTCTAATTCATCTATTAATTAATATTTGATAGATGAATCCCGAATTTGCATTTCTCCATGCAATAGATCAACAGACATCTTATTCACATTTGTATAATGTCTTATACTAAAAAATTGAAATTGGCTAACAATATTGTTTGCTATTCCATGCAGGTCTTTTAGCCTCTCCTTATTAACTTGGCACATGCCATTCATATGGTTACACACAAGTTCAGAATTGGTGAAAACTACAATTCCATTTGATCCATACTCCATAGTTGTTCCCATTTGATCCATGCCTCGTTGTTTGTTGTTCTTCCTGGTATATTCATTTTCTTTTGGAAAACTTTGCTAGTCACAATATTGGAAATCACATATGTAATCACTTCTTTCCCTGGATTGGGATAGCAAGAAACTTCTATGCATAATTTCCATTTTTCAACTATATTTAATGGTAAATTCTTATTTCTAAAAAAAAACACATGATCATGAGATAAATGACATGTGCATGGTTTATCTTAGAACTTGTAGAAGTTAACACTCAACAGACAAACTAAAATCCTATGGAAGTTCAAAATTCTATGAGTTCAAACTTCTATTTAGATATTTTACAGAGATTGACTCTAGGAGCATTTAATGGATATGTCACCTTTGAGAAAAGATGAGATCTAGAGGCTACCTGGCCCTTTACAGACTCTGCCTATAGAACGTGTAGAAGTTAACACTACCTGTCCCAATTATAAAATCCTATGGAAGTTCAAAATTATATGAGTTCAAACTTCTATTTAGATCTTTTACAGAGATTGACTGTAGGGGCATTTACTGGATATGTCACCTTTGAGAAGAGATGAGATCTAGAGGCTGCCTGGCCCTTTACAGACTCTGCCTATAGAAATTGTAGAAGTTAACACTACAAGTCCCAATTATACCCTATGAAGGTGTAGAGGACCCGTGGAATCACTCACTACTTTACGTAGACATAAGGGTGTATAAGAATGCATGTGTTTTACATTGAATATTTTTCATTTTAAATTAAGAATCTATTTGAAACAATTACCTATATAAGGGAAAATATCACAATTATATGTTAATGTGCATGTGTTTTACATTGAATATTTTTCATTTTATTGAAAATCTATTTGAAACGATTAACTATATAAAGTTATAACCTATGTTTTGTATCAAATTACTTTTGGTTTCAATGGGAAACTTTTATGGCTAATGTGTTTTTCTCGAAATGGATACACCCCATTAAAATGGGAGATATATCAAAATGACTCCTATGGTGTAATAAAATAATTTCAAGTAGTTTAAAGATATAGATGCATAAATTCAATGAGCATAGTTTTGAGATATATAGTTGTTGGTTCAAAGAAATATCAGTGGATCACTATGGATATATTTGCTTCATTAAAAGGGATATTTCTAGAAGGATGGACTAAGTTGGATAGAAGGGAAAATTATCACAAATATATGTTCATGTGCATATGTTTTACATTGAATATATCTATTTTCAAAACAATTAACTATATACTTGGTTAAAACCTATGTTTTGTATCAAATTACTTTTTGTTTCTAAATACTATTTGTTTTACATTGAATATTTTTCATTTTAATGAAAATAAGAAAATGGTTTTCATTCTTAAAACTCAATTAGAATAATCAAGGATAAGGGTGTATAAGAATGCATGTGTTTTACATTGAATATTTTTCATTTTAAATTAAGAATATATTTGAAACAATTACCTATATAAGGGAAAATATCACAATTATATGTTAATGTGCATGTGTTTTACATTGAATATTTTTCATTTTATTAAAAATCTATTTGAAACGATTAAATATATAAGGTTAAAACCTATGTTTTGTATCAAATTACTTTTGGTTTCTATGGGAAACTTTTATGGCTAATGTGTTTTTCTCGAAATGTGATACACTCCATTAAAATGGGAGATATATCGAAATGATTCCTATGGTGTAATAAAATAGTTTCAAGTAGTTTAAAGATTTAGATGCCTAAATTCAATGAGCATAGTTTTGAGATATATAGTTTTTGGTTCAAACAAATATCAGTGGATCACTATGGATATATTTGCTTCATTAAAAGGGATATTTCTAGAAGGATGGACTAAGTTGGAAAGAAGGGAAAATATCACAAATATATGGTCATGTGCATGTGTTTTATATTGAATATATCTATTTTCAAAACAATTAACTATATACTTGGTTAAAACCTATGGTTTGTATCAAATTACTTTTTGATTCTAAATACTATGTGTTTTACATTGAATATTTTTCATTTTAATGAAAATGAGAAAATGGTTTTCGTTCTTAAAACTCAATTAGAATAATGAAAGGATAAGGGTGTATAAGAATGCATATGTTTTACATTGAATATTTTTCATGTTAAATTAAGAATCTATTTGAAACAATTACCTATATAAGAGAAAATATCACAATTATATGTTAATGTGCATGTGTTTTACATTGAATATTTTTCATTTTATTAAAAATCTATTTGAAACGATTAACTATATAAGGTTAAAACCTATGTTTTGTATCAAATTACTTTTGGTTTCAATGGGAAACTTTTATGGCTAATGTGTTTTTCTTGAAATGTGATATACCCCTTTAAAATGGGAGATCTATCGAAATGATTCCTATGGTGTAATAAAATAGTTTCAAGTAGTTTAAAGATATAGATGTATAAATTCAATGAGCATAGTTTTGAGATATATAGTTGTTGGTTCAAACAAATATCAGTGGATCACTATGGATATATTTGCTTCATTAAAAGAGATATTTCTAGAAAAATGGACAAAGTTGGAAAGAAGGGAAAATATCACAAATATATATTCATGTGCATGTGCTTTACATTGAATATACCTATTTTCAAAACAATTAACTATATACTTGGTTAAAACCTATGTTTTGTATCAAATTAATTTTTGTTTCTAAATATTATGTGTTTTACATTGAATATTTTTCATTTTAATGAAAATGAGAAAATGGTTTTCATTCTTAAAACTCAATTAGAATAATCATGGATAATGGTGTATAAGAATGCATGTGTTTTACATTGAATATTTTTCATTTTAAATTAAGAATCTATTTGAAACAATTACCTATGTAAGGGAACATATCACAATTATATGTTAATGTGCATGTGTTTTACATTGAATATTTTTCATTTTATTAAAAATCTATTTGAAACGATTAACTGTATAAGGTTAAAACCTATGTTTTGTATCAAGTTACTTTTGGTTTCAATGGGAAACTTTTATGGCTAATTTATTTTTCTTGAAATGTGATACACCCCATTAAAATGGGAGATATATCGAAATGATTCCTATGGTGTAATAAAATAGTTTCAAGTAGTTTAAAGATATAGATGCATAAATTCAATGAGCATAGTTTTGAGATATATAGTTGTTGGTTCAAACAAATATCAGTGGATCACTATGGATATATTTGCTTAATTGAAAGGGATATTTCTAGAAGGATGGACTAAGTTGGAAAGAATGGAAAATATCACAAATATATGTTCATGTGCATGTGTTTTACATTGAATATATCTATTTTCAAAACAATTAACTATATACTTGGTTAAAACCTATGTTTTGTATCAAATTACTTTTTGTTTCTAAATACTATGTGTTTTACATTGAATATTTTTCATTTTAATGAAACAGAGAAAGTGGTTTTCATTCTTAAAACTCAATTAGAATAATCAAGGAAAATGAAAGAAGTAGTAAAAAGTAAGCTGGAAGAAAAGGAAGGACATTGTGATAAACTCAAATTGAGATTGTTTCCCTATGATATAATCTTGAAAGGGAAATTGATCAACTGAAGTTTGTAAGGAGTTCTGAAATATTGTATAATATAATCAAACGTTATAGATCGTGTTTTATTAAAGTAGGCATCCATTATCATGAATTTGTTAAGGGAGAAGAAAGTGTAAACACATCAAATATGGAATAACCTAAGAGTTAGGTCAGTGTGTTTAAAGGAAGAAACAATCACTCAAATAGAGTGACAAACAAAGCTAATGATAAGCGAAAAATTAATCAAACCAACCACATAAATAGAAGGAAATAAAGTGAGGATTAGTTTTAAATAAAAATCAAATCAACCCCACAAGTAGAGATGGAGTAAGAAAGCAACAAAAGTGTGAACTTCCTCTACAAAGCATCAAAATCAAGCCAATTCCTTCAAAATGAAGTTTGGAAGGAGTTCTGAAATATTGTATAATATAATCAAACGTTATAGATCCTGTTTTATTAAAGTAGGCATCCATTATCATGAAGTTGTTAAGGGAGAATCAAGTGTAAACACATCAAACATGGAATAACTTGAGTTAGGTCAATGTGTTTAAAGGAAGAAACAATCACTCAAATAGAGTGACAAACAAAGCTAATGATAAGAGAAAAACTAATCAAACTAACCACATAAATATAAGGAAATAAAATGAGGATTAGTTAAAGAAAAATCAAATCAACCCCACAAGTGGAGATGGAGTAAGAAAGCAACAAAAGTGTGAACTTCCTCTAGAAAGCGTCAAAATCAAGCCAATTCCTTCAAAATGAAGTTTGGAAGGAGTTCTGAAATATTGTATAATATAATCAAACGTAATAGATCTTGTTTTATTAAAGTAGGCATCCATTATCATGAAGTTGTTAAGGGAGAAGAAAGTGCAAACACATCAAATATGGAATAACCTAAGAGTTAGGTCAGTGTGTTTAAAGGAAGAAACAATCACTCAAATAGAGTGACAAACAAAGCTAATGATAAGAGAAAAATTAATCAAACCAACCACATAAATAGAAGGAAATAAAGTGAGGATTAGTTAAAGAAAAATCAAATCAACTCCACAAGTAGAGATGGAGTAAGAAAGCAACAAAAGTGTGAAATTCCTCTAGAAAGCATCAAAATCAAGCCAATTCCTTCAAAATGAAGTTTGGAAGGAGTTCTGAAATATTGTATAATATAATAAAACGTTATAGATCATGTTTTATTAAAGTAGGCATCCATTATCATGAAGTTGTTAAGGGAGAATCAAGTGTAAACACATCAAATATGGAATAACCTAAGAGTTAGGTCAGTGTGTTTAAAGGAAGAAACAATCACTCAAATAGAGTTACAAACAAAGCTAATGATAAGCGAAAAATTAATCAAACCAACCACATAAATAGAAGGAAATAAAGTGAGGATTAGTTAAAGAAAAATCAAATCAACCCCACAAGTAGAGATGGAGTAAGAAAGCAACATAAGTGTGAAATTCCTCTAGAAAGCATCAAAATCAAGCCAATTCCTTCAAACTAATAAATTATTATAATAAGACTATTCACATTAATGTACTCATATCTTGAAGAAATATTATATTTTTTACAAAAAGTACATAGAGAAAAGTGTTACCCTTTGGAGATCATGACAGCCACTGCCTTTTCTAGGTATAGGTCCATCCTCAATCTCTCGAACAAATAAAAAATATTGAGAACTTCAACCAATTAATTTAAAGGACCACATAGCCATGTAAATGTTGAGTGAACAGAGAACATACATATACCAATAGAAAAACTACGACAATTGTTAAGTGAAGCATTAAATAGAAAATTGCTAATGGATTAAAAAAAAATAAAACATAAACCAATAATTATTGATACTAATTATGTAAAGTAAAAAACTAGAATTACAATAGTTGAAAAGACAGAGGAACCCAGTAAATTATGGGTTAAATGTTACATGGACAATAGCTTTTAAGGAAGACAACGAATAATATAATTTATTGTTGATAGATAAATATTTGAGTGTCGAGGCCTGTTATATGGAAGGAAGTGTAGAGTACCTATATACTAGAAAGAGAGAGACATTAACACAAATACGAAAGAGAGTGTTCTAAATAAGGGAGGGGAGATGTAATATCCCCAAGTTTATTTATTAAGTTGTTTTAATGTTACTGTTTTACTGTTTTATTTTTCACAATGTTTTGTTCCAACTCAGAAACTTAAAATTTTTTTACAATGTTTTGTTCCAACTCAGAAAATTAAAAGACTTGTGGTTGAAATATCCCAAAGTAATTTTGAAGTGAATATATAATGTTATTTATTTCTAGAAAGGAAGACAATTAAAAAAAAAAAAAACCTCCTCAGACAATTATTGGCAGTTATGCATTCCTTTTTTTTCTGTGAAAGGGGATTTGAGGAAGGCAGTGGACAGGAGAGGGCTGGAGAATCGAAGAGAGGGAATTGATTGAGAAGATGGAAGGCTGATAAGGAGAGGGAATGGATCGAGGAGATGGAAGGTTGATCAACAAAGGCATGGCGTTGCCAAAAAGTCATGGCTTCTTGATCTTGGTGAAATAAACTAGTGGAAATCCTTGGGAACAATCATGGAAGGCAGAAAACTTAGAACTCGACTTATAGTCTTGATGTTAAGAGTTATTCAATCCTTTGTTCATTGCCATTGTCTGGAGGGGAAGATATTGGGTGGTGAGATCTTCATGACAAGGACATAATACTGTGATTCAAAGAACAGATAAGTGTCTAACATAATACAGTGATTCAAAGAATAGATAAGTGTCTAACAGAGCATCTTAATATGATTTTGTCTAGAAAGCAAGGTAGATCGGATTTGAGTACTCCTGTAGGCAAGTATGCACTTCAATCCAGAAGCAAGCAAGGGATCCAAGCTATCATACTGGAAGCAAGCTTCTTAATTCAAGATATCCCCAGTGGAAGAGGTTCAGTAGCTTAGATAGAGATAGAGCTACAAAAGCAACAAGCCAGAACATAACAGATAAGTGTCTAACATAATACAGTGATTCAAAGAACAAATAAGTGTCTAACAGAACACCTTAATATGATTTTGTCTAGAAATCCTGTATTGTATAACAAAACATCTTAATATGATTTTGTCTAGAAATCCTGTACTGTATTGGGTATTTCTACAAGAAAATTTTATGAATGGATTTGTTTATTAATCCAATATTCTTTCTGAATTTATTTATAGGAAAAATTCTATGAACTACTTTGCTTTCGAACCCAGTATTATTTTTTATTTTATTTACAGGATATTATGACTTTCTTAGTAGTTCTCTATAGTTGTGAGTCTTACTACAAAGGGATTGTGCCAATCTGGTTATGGGAATGGGAATATATCTAGAATGTTGAATAATAACTTCGAAGAAAATAATTCAAACATTTAAACTTAGAAGTTCAATTCGTACAGGTAACCAGTTAAATTAAATTATCATAGATAAGTTACTGGAGTACATGGAAAATTTAGTAGCCATAAAAATATTACCGAGAATGATAGCTAATGATAAACCTGTAAATCGTATTCCAGTAGCAGAACCAAGAATGGACATTTAAACTCAAAAGAGAAAGAAATGATTTTAGATTCTGATACAATTTCTTCACAAAAACTTTCGTATTCCAGTAGCAAAACCAATAATGGACATGTAAACTCAAATGAGAAAGAAATTCTTTTAGATTCTGATACAATTTCTTCAGAAAAACTTGCAAGAAAAGATACGGCTCTAGGTAACAAGAAAGGAAAGTTTATCTAGTGGAGATATGAAAACTCCAGTGGAGAGGGTAAAAATGTGTGTACCTGGAAGACGCTGAAGAGATGCTGAAGATGAAGACAAAAAACGCACGCGGGCCGAGCTAAAAATCCCTGAAGATGAAGACAACAAATGCATGCAGGCCGAAAATAGATGTGAATAAGACAACAAACGCGCACAGGCTGCAAAAAGATGTGAATAAGAAAATTGTATCAGTTTGCGGGTGATAGATTTATAAAATAATAGTTCAGCCGAACTATTTTAAAAATTTGGGCAAACTATTAGTTCGGTCAAACTTTGTTTGTCGGTTTTCCAATCTCCGGCCCAAAATCTGTTTTCCATTGCTGTCAGTTCGCCATCAATGTAAACGACAAAAATAATTTGGCCGAACTAATTTCGAAAGTTCGGCCGAACTCCTGAATAGTTCGGCTGAACTTTGACAAATGTTTGTTCGAACTATTGAGGAAAAAAAATTTCCGCCCCCGATTCTCACAAAAGTGTTACCCATCTTCACAATTTTACCCGACACTAACATATAGGGTAAATTTCTGGGTGAGGTCATCCAAATTCTTCTCCAGAATGGCATCCCTGTTAGCCTGCATGGCGAGACCAACCATAGTTTTGGTATGCCAGTGAAGCTCGATGGCCCGATTAAAAAGATTCTCCCTGGCTCTTGTGAGTCCTGGGTCAGGGATCCAATTGAAATCCACATTAACCTCTTCAGTGGCGAGGCGCTGGCGAACCAGCCGGGTTTTCTCTTCAAGCTCTGCCACCCTTTGACAAGCTTCAGGATTAACCACAATCTCATAATTTAGGGCCGCTTGTTGAGCGACGAACTCCGCCCTTGTTGTTGGCAACATACTAGGAGAAGCCCATCGAGAAGCATGAGCTCTTCTGCCATGACCCCTGCATTGATTATTTCCCCTAGTGGTGGAGGATTTGTTGCGACAGGTGGACATGTTGGTGTGTAGGCAGAGAGAGCTGGGGAGATGGGGGCACAAAAGACGACGGGAAGGGAAGAAGAGAAGGCCGAACAAATGGGAAGAGAAGGGTCGGGTGCTTTCTGACTGAAGACTGAAATAGGGGAAGGGGAGGCTGTTAGAAGCAAAATCATGGATGAGAGCATGAGGACTAAAGGTCTGATGTATATAGGTAACAGGCCAGGTGGGCTGATTGGAAAGCGAGGGAGGATTAATAATGGATTTGCCTGCTCTGGTCAGACAGTAATTAGGATGACAGAGGAGCAGGATGGTGGATAGGCTCCCATGGCAGCGAATAGTTACGACGGAGGTACTTCACCTGCGGCGAAGGGAGGTGCCATGAAGGGGAATCATAGGTTAGGTGCATGGGGATCCACCAACGAATGGTCTTGGCTATACATGTCTGTCATCATAATGATGGCACAATCATGCTTTGCTTTGGGTTGCTAATAATCATCTGAGGCTTGGAAAGTTTAAAATACATTTTTGAATTTATAAATGGATTCTACGCCCTAGCAAAGCCCTCAGGGCACTCAAATTATGTAGATTAAACAATTTAAATAAAAGTTTTAAAAAATCTTTGTCAAATTTTGAATAAAATTAAATAAAAAATGATCGTGAAAAAGACCATTTTGTAGTCTAATTATGCAAATTAAACAATTTAAACACAAGTTTTTAATTTTTTTTGTCAATTTTTGATTAAAATTAAATATAAAATAGTCATGAAAAAACCATTTCATCTATATATATATATATAAACTTTTAAAATATAAATTAAATTACACCTATATATATATATATATATATATATATATATATATATATATATATATATATATATATATATATATATATGAACTTTTAAAATGAAATATAACGTAAGTGCACTAGTAATATTCACTCTTTCCCAATCTAGCCCCTAAAAGCAGGGAAATCTCAAGACTTGGTAAGCCTTGGCTCTTTGAAATAGGAATATTCATAAATTGGTATTGGTACCGTGTAGATGCACAATCTCGATGTCATCTCCAAAAAACAAATTCGCTGGCCACGGTGATTCTTTGTAGACCACTAAGATTCCAAAGCCCTAAGACGGATGTGTGAGGTGAACATGCCACAGAGTGGAGTTTGAACTAGGTGGCCAAGTGAATTGTGTGACGAAGTTAATCGTGCTCAAATCAGAAAGGGAATGCACCATGGGCCAGGTAGATTGATCATTCGATTAGAGTTGACATTTTTTTCTCTGATTATCAAAATACCTAAAAGCAAGCCATCAAGTTTCCTGACGAAGCCTTAAAAATGTCGACTTCGAATTTGTCTTTGGGGTTTAAATTCGGTGGTGCTTCTAATTTATTGAGGCTTATTTTTGATGTGCGAACTTGAATTAATTTTTAAAGGTTGGCCAAATTTTGAATCTAAAGGTTCAAGTTCCATAATTCCTATGACATTACCTTGCTTATGGTTTAGGACTTTGAATATGAACACCCTCTCTTTGATTTATAATGTGAATGCTAGTAGGCTCTATAATTTTTTTCAAATACAACAAGCTTTAGGATGAGTGACAAAAACAAAAATTGCTCACCTAAATGCAATGCAATTCCCCATGTTGATGATGAAAGAATTGGGAACAGGCTTCACACCAATCCATTCTCCATATTTTCGCCTGACTTGCAGTCTTCCAACGTCATCTTGAGCCAGCACAGTGAGAGCCCCCACATCCTTGTGACGTCTAACCCCGAGAGCCAGCTCGGACACAGGGCATGGCAGATAATGGTTCAACCTCAGAAACGAAGTGTGATCCTCAAACTTTCAATTGAAATATTCAGCTGACAACCCTAGGCTCAGAGATATAAGTTCCAACAATCTGAAAGACAATTTTTCCATGGCCTCTACATATTTCTCACATGCCTCCCTGTATCCACAAGCCATTGCAAACTATTCAATATTTATGAAAGCTTTGGTATTGCCGATCAATCTAATGTAATTGTTCCCAAATCCCTCGAAGTGCCAATCTCAACAACTTAAAAGACTAAATGTTGAGATTTTTTTTTTTTTTTTGTAAACTTTGTAGGACCTGTCTATTTTCTATTTTGTAAAGAGCAAGTTGCGATACAATAGATGCACTGTTTGGTAGCTTCAACCTGCCCGAAGGAAACCAGGTCTGTTGGCCACCTCAAAGAGTTAAAAGCCAACCAAAATTGGTATTGTTTTTTCCTTCTAATTACTGCTAGTAATCCTTTACTATGTACAAAAAAATTGCATATAAAACATATAGTAAACCTAATAACATCAAAACACATACAAAAATATCTTGAGAGGAAAGTTAGCCATCTTATGAATCAACCGGTGCAGGGTCTTTCACTGTAGACCTTGGCATCTCAGCTTGTTGCAGGTTTTGCAGTTTTTGCTCCATCCGTGCTAATATGGCATTGGTTTGGATCTGTACCTTTGTCATTTCCCTCATGTCTTGTTTCATCTGATGAAGTTCAAACAATAGGGAAGAATTGAGTTGTTTTTCCTGTGTACTCATCAATGCTTTTGCAAACACACATTTGATCTTCCAGTATGTTTTAACATATTGTTGAAACATAGAGACTCTCCCTCGTGTACTTCCTGGGTCAGAGAGGAAGTCTATTCCAACCTAGGTTTCATCCTCTTCATCATCAGTCTCTTTCTCCCATCCTTTTATTTTATTCCGGATATCTACTGGAATTCCAGTTTCATAGCTTTTTGATAAACTTTCTAGAGTCTGCTAGATGGTTTTCCTTCCTCATTTGCTAGTTTCAGCAACTTGGCTTGTGTGGATTTTTCTTCCATTTCCTTTTGTCATTGTAACCTGAGTGTCTCTGTTCCTGCTTTGAGTTGGAAGATACCCTGTATATGGAACAGTAGTGGTTAAGTAAATCCCATAATGATAATGCCAGACCCTCCCTTCTTGATGCCGATGAAAATTATGATACCGAGCTGAGTCGCCATACAAAGACATACAGAGAGTGAGATGAGACTAAGCTGATTGATGGAAATTGTGACTGGTACTATGGAAAACAACTGAGTTTAAGTTTTTACGCAAATAACAATAAACAAACCCAACCTCAATCTCATAAAGACTCATGGTAAGTTTTAACAAGACGAAAATCCTGAGAACATCACTATAACCCTGGAGGAAAACAGACTCAGACATCATACAATTGAAGAAATGACCAAGTAAGGAGTTATTCCCACCATAATTTTGAACAACTATATACCTAACCCAGAAACGGTTTGGTGTAGCCATATTGTAGTTAAATAAACAAACCCAGGGCATAGACAAATAACCCTGACCATAATAAAAGATGTTAGGAACCAGCTTATCGGTTTCAAGCATATTGTAACGACATAAACCAAACCTGAGAATTGACATTAAACCCAGACCAGAATTATAAGGAGGCGGAAGCAAAACATCAAAGTTCTGAGCCAATAACATTTTAAAGAAGCGCCAGAGAGAATATAAGCAGACTGTGATACTATCTTCTAATAGAAGAAGGCCCCAACAGCCAGTACGAGCCATTTGTAAACTCATTTGATGAAAATATGCAAGATTTGTAGATGAAGTATGCGTTTTCAAAAGTAATCTTGAACTAAGCCTAAGGCTCCATGCAATGGAAAGAGACCATAATTCGAATCCCCAACAAGCAAACTAAATCAAGACTTCTAAAACAAGGCTGGAAATGAAAGTGAATGCCTTCTATCATGACATGTAGTTTTAAAAAACACAATTGAGAACATGAACATTCAACATCAGTGATAGCGCTTGACATTGGGGCTAAAGACATCGCCTTGAATAGCTTAGCCAGAACAAGATGAGCCATAGTGAAAGAAACCATAACATACCCTATCGGCAAACGCAGCCCAACCTTCCTCTTCAGCGTCCTTGGTGTTGTACAGAACCTTTCTCCTGTGCAGCAAGCAATAGACTGACAACCATAATCGGAAACAAATATTACCCTCCTACCTTGCCGCCGAAACGGAGCCAGAGTGTCACGCCTATTGTTGCAATAATGGAAATGCATTGGGATGATGGATGAACTTCGTGCAAAACAAGCCACTTTCCTTACCATTATCCTTCCTTAATTAACTTCTGACATGCCTTACGGATGGCATTGTCCTCCTCTCATTCCGCCACCCCGATTGGGGTTCTAAATGTTGAGATTATTTACTCTTCGAAGGATTTAATAATTCCTGGTGCAAAACAGCTGCGGAATTAAGATGGATTTGTCCTAGTTAAGACCTTAGGCGAGGTGGGTCTTGTGGCCATTGATTCGTCAGTGCTAGAATCTTGTGTGAGTCGAGATCAGAACTTGCAGGAAGATGAGTTATGCCTCGGCATGTGAAATCGAAGACCTCTTTCCAGTCCCTGACGTTCTTTGTGAGTTCTGTGTCGTAGTAGCCGAATGGATTATCAAAGTTTCTTCTCACTTTGGACTTTTCTTGCATTGGGAAGGAGAAGAATTTGGCTGCTTCGGAGTGTAGTGCCTGGAGGAGGAGGTTGGGGGAGACTCCATGGTTGATGACTTGAAAGAATCTCCAGTCCCTGCAAGCTGCGCGTACTTGGGTGACAAGGGAGTCCGAGCTTGTATCAGAGAGATCTATGAGAAGGATTTGATCACCAGTGAAGTCGCAATGTTTGGTTTTTGGGCGGTTCTCTGGCGAGACTATGAAGGCTGGATCGATGTCTTAACTTACAAATCCCATTTTGCTTGAAAGAAAGAAAGAAAGAAAGAATTTTTAATGTCCACGAGGCTAAAAATAGCCTATGGGACAGATTGCTTCTCTATCTGACTCTTGTATTCAGCCCTTTTCCTGTGAAGTTTTACAATGAGCACTCCCAGCTTATCGACAAACTCTTCGCTGAATAGATTATCCCAAGAATTAGCTGCCAGAATACCTGCATAGTTTTCTCTGGTGTACTTGAAGGCCTCACATTCTAGAATGAAATGTTTTTCTGTTTCCACTTTTCCGGAGGAGCAAAAAATACATAGTCTTTCTTCCCACATTTCTTTTGGCCTTTTCCAGCGCCCTGTTTCACAACGGAGTTGATGAGAATTAGTCCTTAATTGAGCAATAAGAATTTTAGATCTCCAAGAAATATCAGCCCCTATGTATGCCTTTTGTTGATGGTTATGAGTGGGGTTAAACTCTTCTATGTAGTACTTCTTCTTTCTCTCTAGCTCTTTCTTCCAAGTATGTTTATGGAATTTATCCATAACAAAAGTTTTTATCTCTTTACTGTTTGTAGGACACATGCTCAAGCAAATACCCCATTTACTAAACCATTTGTTATTTTGCTGCATCCAAGTCTTCTGTCTTTTACAAAATCTGTCACTAAACACAACCTTAGGCCATCTATCCTCTTCCATTTGCTCAATTTTTTTCAGATACCTTATGACTCGCACCATAGCAATTGCTTCAATAGGAGCAGCCCCTGTTTCACTTAACAGATAGCATAAGGAACTGCACTTTTAATTTTGAATTTGTTTGTAATCAAACGTTTCTGAATTTTCTCAATTTTTTTCCACTGCATCTTGGTTGTGCTGCTGGCCCATAGTTCACAACCGTAAAGAATCACCGGAATCACCAGAAGCCCAAAAAGAGTTAGGGTGGTTTTCCAGTCCCACAGCTCTGCCTCTCTACACCTGTTTTGAAGAGCATAAAATGCTTTCCAACCCCCTAAAGTTCTTTTCTTTCTACAACCATCCCAACTTAAATTTATGTTGAAGTCAATTCCGAGGTATTTGTAATCTGCAACTTCTTCCAAAATGTTGCCTCCAAAATAGAACTTATGTTGGTTATGCTTTCTTTTGTTAGAGAAAACCACTACTTTCGTTTTGCTGATATTGACTTGCATCCCAACCCTTTTACAAAAATGCTCAAGGGAATGTAAATGCTCTTGCAAACCAAGAGCCGAATTAGCAATCAATATAAGGTCATCTGCGTACAAAAGAAGCCTGATAACGAACTTGCCCAAATGGATACCATCACCCCCTTGCGAATTTAGCCACTCTTCAAGCTTGTCAATATATAACCCAAAAAGGGTAGGAGACAATGGGCAACCTTGCTTGATGTACTACTTTATTCTGCTGCTGAATATTAGTGTCAATGTTGCCTGTAAAAATTTTATATGAAATCTTGAGCCAAAGTGGGGCAATTAATGGATTTTAAAATATGCCATTGAGACGAAAACAATAATGGTTGGTCACGTGTGTGGTTCACTGAATCGGGACAGTCTGAATTGATTAGCAGTATATATTAAGCGAATGGTTTATATCAAGTGAATGGCTGATTGGATATGAAGTTGGTGGCAAATAGTCAGAAAATAACCCGAGTGTTTCCGTCATTTTTTCCGCCCCGATTATATAAATCTATACATTTCGGTTTCATATTCTTTCACATTGTAGCAATCTAATTATAAGCCAAACAATTTTGACTTTTGATTGATTCAGATTTCAACAAGCTAGTTTTGTTAAATTTAAATATAGTTAAATTGAAGTAAGAAGATAATTAATAAAGTATGTGAGATATGTTTTTGTATAAATATTAGTAAATTATTTGTGGATTAATAGAGAATTTGATATTATTTTGTATAAATATTAGTATATTATTTGTGATTGTAATTTTTTGTGATTTATAATTATTTATAATTTTTTTTGGAAAATCATATTATTTACAGGTTTTTAACTAATTAGTATAGTTTTGTTAATTAAATAAAAATAAAAATAAAATAAAATAAAACAAATAAATATGTTAATTATTTTTTTTTTTTTAAATTCAGTGGGTCCAGTCTATTTTCTATTTATATTTTTAAAGGCAGGCTACAAAATATAAATAAGATCTGTTAAGCTTGGCCTCAACCTGCCCGCAGGAAACCAGGTCTGTTGGCCATCTATAAGCATAATAAGCTGTCCAAAACTGAAATTGTTTCATCCTCCTAAACTTTTCCTCAGCTGTATTTTCTATGATTCCTATACTTGCTTTCCTAAAGCATTTAATACTTCTGTTTTTAAACATTAATATCATCAAAAATTAAAACATCTATGTGTTCATTCACTCTAAAAAACATACTGCTATATTTCTGAAGAAGACACTGGGGCGGGGTCTTTTGCATTGGTACCCGGCATATCAGTTTGTTGTAGCTGTTGTAAAATCTGTTGAAGGATTTTTTCTATCCTTCCCACCTTATCATCCAGCCTACTAACTCTATCCACCGTCTGGTATTGAGTTATCTTTATGTGCTGTAGTTGGTCTTGAATTTCTAGAATCTAGGCCTGCATGCTTGTCCCCTGCTTGGCTGCTTCTGCTTGAGTATATTGTGGATGGAAGCTTTGCATGGCTTTCGCTATTAAGCATTTTACTATCCAATATGTATGGACAGTCTGATTGAAAAGGGTGAGGCGCCCCCGCGTGTTTCCTGGGTCTTGTATGAAGTCCAAAATGTCTGCTTCTGTCTCATTATCCTCAGGTTCTGTTTGGATATCCCTCTCCCATCCTCGAATGACCTGCCTTGTGTTAGAGGAATTACCAATCACATAGGTAGCAGCTAAAGTTTCCAAGTGTTCCTGGTTTGTCTTACGTCCCCTTTTCTGCTAGACTGGTTCTGCTTGCTCTGGCTGTTTTCCTTTGGCAGCCTCTGTTTTAACTCTTCGTTTTCCCATTTGCACTGAACACCTATAGACATGCACCAGTGCATCAACAGGAACAGTAACAATATAAAACGTTAGATTATCATGAGCAGTACGCCACCTTTGGACTTCCAACTCCTGGCTGTGATACAAGCTAAGAGACTTAACCTTGGTGATTAAACTCTGTAAATTGTTAGACAGAACGACAGTATTAACCTTGGGGCTATGGGTCAGGTAATGAAGGTTAATGCGCGAATTAAGATTCCAGAACTCTATAAGGTTAATTCTCGGATTCTCGCTCTGGGCTCTAGGGTTCGGGGCTTGACAGCAATTAGCGCCAGTGAAGCAGAGTTGGGTATCCTGCCATGCAATATGGGAGTTTCTTGTAATACGACCCCCATTAAGCTGAAAGCAATGATTCTGCGGGTTTCTATCAGATACAAACCAAAAAGCCCATACCCGAAACCACTGAAAATGCGTTATAAAACCACCAGCGAACAGGATGTTGCTGAGACTCATGCTTGCATACTTATGAAAAGGACTCATGAAACTAACATTCCTAGACTTCAGATTCTCACTGACACAGACAGAATCAAACACAAAGAGGAGCATAGAGCCATTGTGGGTTGGTAATGAACTAGGGTCTGGCAACAGAGGTTCACGCAACCTTCCCCATGCATGCGTTTCCAGATGACAGATACTTTTTACTAACGCATCCTCCATTATCCCTATAGTACTAACAATTGCATACAGAAACATAACCCAAGAAACAATTTGAGCTAGGCTTACACTGGGGTCTCTGAAACAGGGTCGGATTGGTTTCTTAAGGGGGATTATAGGGTACAGAGTTATACCGAAACCCTTGAAAACATCTTTTGTAAAACGTCTAAGACAGTTTACAGTATCAGGCTTCATGATAATGGTTAGGATGCTTCTTACATACCGTAACAAGAGCAATTGAAGAGCCGACTGAGTGCTGGATCTTCTCCTCCGCTTTCGTTTCCCCACTGGTGCCTGCACAAGTTCTTGCATGAATGAATGGGAGGGTGGAGGGCCTCCTCTTACATTGGCGGTAGTTTGCCTTTTGTGAGCTGGCCACACAGCCTGGCCATCTTTCCCCATGATACATTGCATTTATTTTTCCTGTCCTGGCATCATAATGACCATTAATGCGGCGGAGTTGATCCGTGTGCCCTGTTGGCACGACTCCTATTTCCAATTGACGGCTGATCACCCCGATCAGGGGATTGGAGATCTTTGTTGACGATCAATTGAAGAGAGTGCAATTCTACATTCCAGATTGGATCCACCGGGCGACCTTCTATTGGACGTTCCACATTTTGACAACCCCAATTGGCCATATAATCCGCAGCTGTGTTTCCTTTTCTCAGCACATGAGAAGGGATAAGATACTCTATCCGTTTCACCAAATGACTTATTTCTTCTATGAGGCTTGCTGTTCTCCAACTTTGTGAGATCTTCTCCCAGGGGTTACCTTTTTGAAGCTTTTTTAGGATCTCTGTAACCATTGCGGAATCTCCCTCCACTATAATTCTCTGATAGGCTTCTCTTATAGCAATCTGAAGACCCCGTTTGACTGCCATTAATTCTGCTTCGTTATTAGTAGCGTGGCCCAGGTCAAACGCATAAAATCTGCATACTGTTCCTTGAGAGTTTCGGAAAATTCCGCCTGCCCCGGCCTGCCCTGGGTTTCCTTTCGACGCCCCATCATAGTTTAGCTTTAAAAATCCTTGTTGTGGGGGCGTCCATTGTTCTTGACATGATTGGTTGGGCGGTCTGAATTTCCATAAACCCTGTCTCAGCATTTCCGGTTTGAGATTAAGACTTTCTAGGATCTGGGCTTCTATCCCCACAGTTTTCCAATCTTCGTCTGACCATTTTTCTGTTAGAATGGTTTCTCTGATGTTGCCTATTGTGTGTTGCCAGATATTTTTCATTGGTTGCTCCTTGTCTTGGAATATTCTCTGATTTCTCTCTTTCCAAATGTTCCAGACCAGGAAACCATATGACAGGGCCCATGCTCTATTGATCACCTGACACTGATATCTTCCTTTTCTCCAATTGGTTATTGTTTCCTTTATACCTTCATTGCTTTTATCTGTCTGCTTGAACAGTTGTGCTAGATTCTCCCATAGTGATTGTACCTGCCTGCAATGGTTAAGGAGGTGTTATGTCGTCTCTTCTTCAATGGTACAAAAAGTGCATCGGGAGGGACCTATCATACCTCTTTTCCTGAGGTTTTCCCATGTTAAAATTCTGCCATGACTTACAAGCCATAGGAAATAAGTCACCTTTGGCCAGTGTTTCATTTCCCATATCTTTTTCCATATTTGCTGAACATTATCCTGCCTTTGCTGTGTTTGAATATGATAGCCTTCCTTGATTGTGAACAGTCCTTTAGGTTGATGTCCTCAACGCAAAATGTCTGATCCTGAGATGTTACGTAGCTTTCGTGTACTAAGTTCTTTAGCAAAATTATTCCATTGTTGCGTTGGCGGAGCTTCAGGCCAGCTATTTTTATCTTTCCATTGTCGCCATATTCTGTTTGGGTTGGTTGACCAATACTTCTTTACTATCCTGTTATGTGGAGTGTTCGTATAAAGGAATATTTCTCCCAGTTCTAACCTTGTAAACAGTTTATCTCGCTGTTGCCATGAATCTTCCCAGAACAGAGCTGTTTTCCCATCTCTTATTTCCCAAAAGCTGTGGCTCCGTATTAAGTTTCTGTTCATGGTTGCAAGATTCCATATTGTAGATCCATTTGGTATTCTATCACTTTTCAGACAGCCTGCTATGGTTGTTGGCATTTCATACTTAATTTGCCAGATCTTTTTCCAGATGTCTTGTCCTCCCATAAGCCAGCGCCACCAGAGTTTTGCCCCCAACACATTGTTGAGGATGAATGGGTCTCGGAGTCCTAGTCCTCCTGCTGCTTTCGATCTTTGTAACTTGTCCCAAGAAAGCAGTGCCCATTTTCTATTGACTTGGGCTCCTTGCCACAAGAATTTTTTAAAAATGTCTATTAGTTGAGTACAGATTCCTTTCGGGCATGCCCGTCCTGATAGCTGGTAGATGGGTAAAGCTTGCAGCACCGCTTTCAGAAGGGTGAGTCGTGCTGGTGCATTCAGAGATCTAAATGACCAATTTTGAATTCTTTTCTCGATTCTTACAATTATTTCTTTCCAATCTATTATGCGCGTTGGGCCTGGGTTTAAGATCATCCCAAGGTATTTAAGAGGGAAAGATCCCTGTTGAAATCCCAATGTTCTGATCAGGTGATTCTGCAGTTCAATTGGACAGTTAAAAAAATACAGATTTGACTTATCTTTGTTGATTTCAGTGCCCGAGGCTTCCATAAAAACTTCCAGAATTTTGAGAATCGTTTTACATTCTTTGAGAGAGGCCATGCAAAATAGGAGGGTATCATCAACAAATTGTTGATGAGTTAACGATAGCTGGGGTCCCCACAGTTGTAATCCCTTTAGCTGTCCTTTTGCAACTTTAGCTTTAATTAGTCTTCCTAGACCTTCTGCTGCTATGATGAAGAGAAAAGGGGACAGGGGGTCCCCTTGTCTTAGACCTCTGGAGCTGTTAAAAGGCGTTGATGGCCTACCATTCACTAAAATTGAGAAATGTGGGGAGGAGATAAATGAGTGTAGCCATTGCACCCATCTTTCTTCAAACCCGAAAGCACGCATCACTTCCCTAAGGTATTTCCAACTGATGCGGTCATATGCTTTTGATAAATCCAGTTTAATTAGAAGTCCTCTCTTTTTATCCTTCTTTAAAGTATGCATAGCTTCCTGTGCCACTACGATTCCATCCAAAATTTGTCTCCCCTGTACAAACCCTGTTTGTTCCGAGCCAATTAGCATCGACATCAGAGGTTTGAGCCGGTTAACCATAATTGTAGAAAGAATTTTGTAGATTACATTGCAAAGGGCTATCGGTCAAAAGCCAACTGGGGTATCTGCATTTTGTTGCTTAGGTATAAGAGTCAGAAAGGTTGCGTTTATCGCTGGGGATATCTTTTTATTTCTCCTGGATTCCTCCACCACTTCTAAGATATCCTGACCTATAAATGGCCATGCTGCTTTAAAAAATTCACTTGTGAAGCCATCTGGTCCCGGGGCTTTGTTCTGTGGTAACTGCATGACCACTTCTTCCACTTCTTGCAGAGTAACGGCTCTTAGCAACGCAAGATTTTGTTCTCGAGTAACCACTTGAGGTATATGCTGAATGATATTCTGAATAGCCTCCTGGCGGTCTGGGATGGGTTCTGTTAGGAGATCTTGGAAATGCTGAACCAGATTTCGTTCTATATCTTCATGTTTGACTACTCGTTCTCCATTCTCTGCTTTTAAAGAAAATATACAATTCTGTTGGCGTCTCTGGATCGTTGCTCGGTGGAAGAATTTCGTGTTACGATCTCCCTCTTTCAACCAATTTACCCGAGATTTCTGTTTCCAAAGTATCTCCTCTTGTTTCCTCCTTTCTTCTTGTTGACTCAGGGTAAGCCCTTCTTCCAAAGCCAGTTCTTCTGTTCTACCCTGCAGAATGATTTGTTGTTGTATCTGCTTCATTTTTTCATTTAATCGGATTTTGTCTTGGTGTATATCACCGAATTCCTGCTTATTCCACCTTTTAATTTCCACTTTTAGCTGCTTCAGGCGCAATTGGAAGGAGTGCATCTTGTTATGACCTCTAGCTGAATTAGCATTCCACCAATTTTTAACTTTCTCTATGAATCTTGGATCCCTTAGCCAGAACAATTCGAACCTAAACGATCGATTTTTGCTGCTTGCTTTGATCTCTATCTCAAATCTAATCGGCCAATGGTCCGAGCCCAGTGCTGGGAGGATTGCAGCTTCATAGTATATATCTCTACTGACTAAAGCTTCCGATGCTAAGAAGCGATCCAACCTGGCTGCGACTTGGTGCCTTTCTCCTCTGCGGTTATTCCATGTAAATTTGCCATTAACCGTTGGGATATCAACAAGATGAAGATCCTGTAGGACTTCTTGAAAAAGAGTCATTTCCGGTTCTTCTCTTCGTATTCCTCCTTTTTTTTCCAAAAGATTTAGGATGATGTTGAAGTCTCCACCTATCAGCCAGTATTTCTCTGTATGCATAGTACTCAAGTTGCGAATGTTCTGTAAGAATGTGGCACGCTCTCCTGGTATAGGGGGTCCGTATACCGTCGATATAAGGATCCTTTCCTCTGCTCCAATCTGTCTGAATGTTGCTGTTAAAATACGAGGCAATCCTATCCATCCTTCTGCGACGATTTCAGCTCCATTCCAGAGGATAGCTATTCCTCCTGACGTTCCCCTTGCATCAATTGCCATAACCTCATATTGCATTTTGAAAGATTTCAGTATTGACTCAAGCTTCTGCCCTGCGACCTTTGTTTCTTGAAGCATCATTACTTGAGGTTTCTCCATTTGTAATTTTTCTTTCAAATATCTCTGTTTACCTTTGCTATTCAATCCTCGAATATTCCAGGAGAGCACTTTCATTAGAAATTTTTTGGTAGTTGTTGGAATACCGTTGTTAACGGTATTATATTACCTGTATTAATTAGCATTTCTCCTACTAGTTGTATTGAATCTTTGAGAGTTGGGCGTCCTCTCTTTTTGGCCGGCTTATTTGGTGTAGGTTTCTTTTTTCCTGCTGCCTCTTCTCGGTCTTTGGCTTCTTTCCTCGCTTGATTTTTCAGGTAAGTTTCAAAGGTTTCTTTATACAGGGTCTTCTGATCTTCCGGGATAAAGCGGTCATCCATATTTCACCATTCAACCAATAGACTTTTCAACAGCTTTTACTCTGTACTCAGATCTTCTTTAGGTTGTTCAATCTCCATTGGGGTTTGATCCTGTTGTATATTTTCTTCATTTACCTCTAATTTCGGCCCTGCTTTCCTCTTAGTGTTTTGATTTTTCTGCGTTATTTCCTCATTCCTGTCAACCGGGATCTCGACTACTATCTCTGTCCCCGACGGTTCCCCTTCTTCATGCAATGCCTCATACCTATTGTTTGTTTTTGTGTAGCCAGGGTGTTGTTGTTTCAGATTTGATCCAGAGTTTTGATTCCCTGATCTCTGTTGCCGTTTTTTTGCAGGAATTATTACAAAACCTTCTTCATCCTGTCGTGGTGACATTTCTGGTTCAGTTTCCACAAGTTTTTGATTATCTGGAGCGTTTAATGGGCACGACTTGAACAAATGGCCATACTCATGGCAGCGTCGACATCTGAAGGGAATATGTTCGTAGTCAAGTAACTGAGGCCAAATTTTCCTTCATATTCAAGGTCTATCTGCTCTGGTAATGGTTCAGAGATGTTCATGTACACACAAATTCTTGAAAAGGAGGTGTAGCGCCCCCGTACAGTGGTATCTGCAATTTTAACAAATGAGCCTAACACATTTCCTATTCCTTCCAAAATTTTAGGGTCCCAGAAATCCATTGGCAACCCAAAGAGCCGAACCCATACTGGAGCAGCCAGAAATTGCTCTTTTTCAGGGTTATAACATTCCTCCCATTGTCTAAGAAAGAGCCCTGCATTGCTATAAAAATAGGGGCCTCCCTCAAAAATGCGTTCTTTATCTTGTAAATTTGAAAAAATAACTGTAAAAAAACCCTTGGCACCTAGTTTCAGATCAATGTGACCTTTAGGTTGCCATTTTGATTGAATCCATTTCCATAAATACTTTTCAGAAGGCCATATACCTATAAACTTACAGATTAATGCATGATTCTTCATATATCCTCGATATTCATCTAGCGTTGTTGGTGCGATGACATATTTCGGCTTCTTCACTGCCCGTGGCAGGCATTGGCTTTTCATCTTGGCTTGCCATTCTGCACCCAGAACAGGGGCGGCCCTTTGTTGTGATGATGCTGAATGGGGTGCCCGCTGTGTTTGGTCTCCGCTTGTTATATCGCGGTAGGAGGGCGGTTGCCCCCCTCCCGAGGTTGCCGCCATGGATCGGCCTGTCAGTCCCGACTCTTTGTTACTGAAACTTGCTGCGATTCTTTGTCTGTGTCTTAAACCCTCAATCTCCGCATTCAAACCCTCGAACGCCTCAAACCCTCGAACGCCTCAAACCCCGAGTCCAAGTGTTACCATAAATATGTTAATTATTATTCTAAAAATAGAAATAAATATTTATAATAGTAATTATTTATTATATTGAATACTTCTTATTTTATATGAATTAATAATAAATAATATTCAAATTATAAACTTTATTTATTTAATAAAAGAAATTATTGTTATATATTTTTATTTTATGATTTTATGACCTAGACTTAGTCAAACTAGCCATTATTTTACAACGGCTAGTTGGAGTTTTTTGCCTCTATTTAATTGGGTTCTTTGATCAGATTATTTCATATAGTCCTGATGATGAACCACACTAGCTGGTTCGAAACACATCGACCAAATTTATTTGGATGTGATTTTTCCGAAAATTTTTTCTCACAAGAAAATAAATTATTAATAAACTTTGAAAAAATAAAATAAGAATTAAAAATCAAAACTAAAAATAGCAAAAACTAATAGTAAAATTAGAAAAAATAATAAAATTATTAATGGTGCATGATAATAAATTAAATTCAAAACAAATAAGAAATTAACAATTGTAACCACCATTTTGTTTAGTGGAAACAAATAGTTAGATGTTGTTATTATTAACTAAGGATTAGTTTGGAATTGCTGTGTCATCTTTTCTTAGATAAGAATATGTGAACAAAAAATCAAATGTTATTTTTAATAAAGATTTACTGTGGAATTGGTTTCATAAGTAAATGATTGTTAAAAGTAAAATCAAGATCTGGTGTTAGTTAGAAAAAAAAAACAGTTTCACAGTTATCCAAAAACTCTGGAATAAATAAAGCATTCCAAGGAGAGTTTGGGGTTGGATCTGTGCAGAAAGAAACTCTGTAGGCTGGAAGCAGAAACTGATTTTTCCAGTACAGATGATACCCTGGGTTGGAGTTCTGGACCGGATTGTCCCGTGAGCTCCCCAGGACTGCTGTTTTTTTTTCACTGGAGTCGGAGAGTTTGGACCGGACTGTCCTGAGAACCTCCTCCAGGAATTCTTAACTAACAACGACTCAGATTTGAGCTCGGGGGAGAGCTGCAGGACGTAATCGCCCAGCTCGTGGAAGAGAGGAAATAAACTACAGTACTCTGAAATTTCGAGTCAGATGAGTAGATTTTTCCGTATTTGTTATTAACAGGAAAAGATAATCACTGGTTCCCATGGTGGTAGACTAAGGGTTTATATTATAATTTGTATTGAATAGAAAAAAGAACACACTGCTGAATGTTTGTTAGAACTGTCTCTTATTTACAGTAATTGATTTTGTATACTTAGAAATGTGAATTTGACAGATCTGTGTTCGTAATAGTTAAATAAACAGGGAACAGAAAATAGACTGTGGTCTGTTCTACATTGAACTATAAAGGAAACAGTAGGAAGAATCTTTCCAGTTAAAAGAAAACAATTAGGCACTGTAAGGAAACACATTATCTATTAAATCAACAGAACGAGGGAGACCGTTAACCCATAGTGCCTGCAAAATAGGCTTCTGGGTTGGTCGTCTCACTCTCCACGACAACTCGGACTAAAAGTGGTCCGGTCACTTCCAGAAACGGAATTTTTAGAGTTATAAACCAAGAACAGAACCGTATCTAACTAGAAATCATCATTTTTACTTTTCCAGATCAGAATGTCATAAAGAATTACTGTGCAGTTCAATCTGGAAGCTAACCTCAAAATAGAACATAAACTCTTTAACCAACGTCGACCAAAGTTGCATAAACCCATAGAACACAGAGACAGTGGAATATCGTAAACACGCAAGGATATTACCATGATAAAGACAACTCAAATCTCATGTAGATTTTAGCCATAGCCGGTAGCTGTAAAAAGAAATAACAGAATTTACGCCTCACCAAAACCTTCAATAACACCGCAGGTAAACTGGACAAACACAGAATTGAGAAAAGAAAACGTATGTATATATAAATCTTTCTTTCATTCATGTTCCATAAAAACTGTGGTTACCAAGAAACGGTTAAGGCACAGGCAGGCGCACTGCACTCATAGCAAATTTGGGTGTAGGACTTGATAGCAGGAACCACATTGGGGTGAATATAGTTCTTAGATCGAGAGGAAGCCAAAACCCTCCATAAAACCCCCCTTTAAATGCAAAGAGCCGTAGGAAAACCACGGCTGAGTTAGCCATTAAATACATAAACTTTGTCCCAGTGGCAGTCTTAAACTTAAAAAAAGACGGTTCGAAACTACAAGAAAATTCTCGACATCTTCAACCAAGAATTTTTGGAAAGGAATCAGTGCAAAACTCATTGGCCAGAGGTTAAATACACATGGAAAAGCGGATGGGTTAGCTCCGATGGAGTAGAGGCGGGGAGTCATCAACTGCTGCAATAGCCGAACGAGAAGAAATGTACTTGGCGGGGAAAGAAAATGGTAAGCTGTTAGTAAGAAGAACCCTAAAACAAAACCCTACCTCAAAAGCAGAAAACAAGAACAAAAGTAATGATTGAAGCCCCATTTCGTCTCGGAAAGCCATTCGCAATGTTACCTTTGCATAATGCGGGATAGATGAGCGGGGCTGAAATTAGAGCAGTGCGGTCGGCGGGCCGAGTTACACCATGAAACAAAGAACCTGTCGGTTGTATTTCCTCGAACCCATAGACGAGAACTGAGCGAACTCGCAATGAATGCTCGGGCGAAGTGAGAGACGAAGCAATTACAAGGCAGCGTTAGGCAAAACCATGCACGAGGCCAAGGTGACAGCCACGCCCGAGGCACGCCAAAGATGAATGGTACATAACAGAAAATAGAAGCGGTAAACCCTAAGGGCGGCAGACATGGTCTCCAGACGCTACGGAGCGGCGCAACAATGACTGAGGAAACGGTTACGGGTTGGATAGACATTATCCAACCCTAATCAATCTACACCGTAGGATCCAGATGACAATGAAGGGCCAGATCTCGCCGAATCGGGATGACAGGACAATATGGATAAACTCGAGAAGTTTAATTATACAACATCCCAAAGTCCGAAATATATATGATTATAAATGATTGCATGAGTTGGGACTTACACATAACCATAGCTCGAAACATTTATCAACATTTATCAAAAGTGCATAAATTAGATTCATTTAATCGAAGCCTCCAGAACTACATCAAACTCATATGCTGTGTATTAAATGTATGTACAGACGGGTTAATTTCAACCAAGTTTAATACCAGTCGAATCATAGGAGGTAGTGCCTCACCGTAAATAAATCCATCGTATCTACTGCAGTAATAAATGACAAATGCACCGTAATTATATGGAGTAGAAATATAATAAATTCCGCCGGTGGGTAATATTACAAAAGTTTTTTTACTGATGAAATTTTGTTTTAAATCGGTGGGTGTGATAAGTGGTATCAAAGCCTGTTACAAGGCTGGGACCCTATTGGGCCAACTGACGTTACAATTGTATGTGTGTCTTGCACAGTTAGATAAGTAGATGGAACGACAAACAAGACAGACGCCTTTACGACAGCAACAGCGGAATATCGGAGACATTCCACCGCCACCAGAGGGAAACCCCGAAATGTGGGTTCAATTGGGAATAGAGCAGCATCAACGGTCTAATCGATTGATGGAAGAACAACAACAGCAGACTCGCGTTCTGCTGCACACAGTACAACAGTTACAGGAGGAAATGGAGAGAGTGCGAAGGGAAAATGCTAGGATGATGCAGGAACAGGAAAGGATTCTAAAAAGCCTTTCAGATAAACAAAATCAGAGGATTGAGAAACCCAGTACTGGCAGAGAATTTCAAGAGGGAAATGAGCAGCAAACAGATGAACAAAATGTGAGCCAAAAAGAAAGAAGTGTGTCACAGCGGAGTCATCCAAACAGGAATTTCAATGAGGCTGAATCTGAGAATGAAACCGAACGGAAGACTAGTAAAAAGCAAAAGGTGGAGCTGCACGGAGAATTCAGAAAGATAAAACTGCCTACGTTCGATGGCGAAAAAGAGGAAATGGCTGAGGCATGGTTGATTAATATGAACAAATACTTTCAGGTGTATGAATATGACAGTGGTCTTAAAGCGCGGTTAGCCATTTACCAGCTAAAAGACAAAGCCACCTTATGGTGGGAAGAAGTAAGGAACGTGCGGGGAATAGAGGATTCCGATGTGACATGGGAAAAGTTTCAACAGTATTTCAAGGACAAGTATTTAACTGAGCGTTTTTATGATGAAAAAGCTCGAGAATTCCATGAGTTAAGGCTAGGACAGCTGACCATGGATGAGTACGTCACCAAGTTTACATCATTACTGCGCTATGTACCGTATTTAAGAGAAGAAAAAGCCAAAGTCCAAAGATTTCTGAGCAGTTTACCTGTTCACATGAAGGAGCGTATTGAGTTTGAAAATCCTAAGACAATGGACGAGGCAATTAGAAAGGCAAGGCTGTGTTATCAGCAAGCGAAAAACAAGTCAGACCAAGGAAAAGGATGGCAACCAAGGAAGGATAGCAGAAACAATGCGGGATTCAAGAAAGGCAAAACTAGCAATTTCAGGAGTAACACCAGAACTTCAATTAACAAGCAATTCGGGAGGAACCATCAGCGGATTAGATGGCCCGGGGAAGACAAAACAGTGGAAGCTTCAAGTAAACCTGAACAGCCACAAAACCAGAGGCCACCTCTGCAGTGTTGGGGCTGCGGGGCAGCGCACTACTACCGAGATTGCCCACAACGGGGTAAAACCGAAACAGTAAACAATTTGCAGGAAGCCTCTACTGTGGGAGATGTTGCTCGAAACGTACCCATAATTAACGCAGCACTGGAGGACCGGCAAGCCGATTTTCAGCCCACCATGATAGAACTGGAAGGTAAATTGTTAACCCAAACTGTTTCTGTTTTGGTAGATCCGGGGGCCAGTTTAAGTTATATAAGTCCTAAGTTAGTAGAAATCTGTAATTTGCCAAGTCAAAAGTTTAAAAAGACGTGGTTGGTCCAGTTAGCTACAGGGGCTAAAAGGAAAGTTAGTGCCAAAATACCAGACTGTGCACTGCAAATCGGTGGAGAGCAGTTGGTAGCGGACTTAAATGTTCTGCCCTTGGGATCTTATGATGTACTGTTGGGTATGGATTGGTTGGAAAAGCACTGGACGCTTCTATACTGTAAAGAGAAGATAGTTTATTACAGGGATCATAATGGTATTCGCCATGAGATTCAAGGTATAAGGAAGCCTGTAGATCTGCGCCCAATTACAGCTTCCCAAATGGGAAGATGCATAAGAAATGGATGCCAACTGTATGCTATACAAGTTGGACTAGCTGAATCTAAGAATAAAACTGCTGCATTAGAAGATATCCCTGTAATACAGGAATTTAAGGATGTATTTCCTGAAGAGGTGCCAGGATTACCACCCAAAAGAGAAGTGGATTTTACCATAGAATTGCTGCCAGGAGCATCACCAATCTCGCGAACTCCCTACCGTATGAGTGTGCCTGAATTGACCGAGCTGAAAATGCAGCTTCAGGAATTATTGGATAAGGGGTACATACGACCCAGTGTGTCACCTTCGGGAGCACCTGTATTTTTTGTTAGGAAGAAGGATGGAACCATGCGCATGTGCATGGATTATCGGCAATTAAACAAGCTGACTGTTAAGAACAGGTATCCTCTACCCCGTATTGATGATCTGTTTGATCAGGTAAGGGGAGCTACTGTGTTTTCAAAAATTGATTTGCGGTCTGGGTATCATCAGATCAGAATTAAGGATGAAGATATACAAAAAACTGCTTTCCGCACAAGGTACGGCCACTATGAATTCGTGGTATTACCTTTTGGATTAACTAATGCACTAGCCACTTTTATGAGACTGATGCATAGTGTCTTTCACCCTTACTTGGATAACTTTGTGCTAATCTTCATCGATGACATATTAATTTATTCAAATAATGCGGAGGAACACAGGGAGCATTTGCGAGTGGTATTGGAATTGTTAAGGAAGCATCAGCTATACGCAAAATTCAGCAAGTGCGATTTCTTCAACGAAGAAATACAGTACCTTGGGCACGTAATATCTAAAAAGGGAATAGCGGTAGACCCAGAGAAAATCAAGACCATTATGGAATGGAAGGTGCCACAAAATGTGGCAGATATACGATCCTTTATGGTCTCGCTGGTTATTACCGGCGGTTTATAAAGGGGTTTTCAAAGATAGCCTTTCCCATTACTTCCCTGCAAAGGAAGGGAAAGATTTTTAGATGGACAAAGGAATGTCAGGATAGTTTTGAGAAATTGAAGCAGTTATTGACAACAACACCTGTATTAAGTGTGGCAGACAAGGATCCTGAGTATAAATATTTATGGCAGCAAACACAAGCGCCTGAAGGTCAAGGTGGACGGGGAGATTATGAAATCAACCCAGATAGGTTGCTGGTTTTCAAGAAGAGGATAGTTATTCCAAACCGAATGGAATTAAAAACCATGATACTAGATGAATATCATAGAAGCAATTATGCGGGATACCCAGGATATCAAAAGATGCTGACAACTATTCGAAAGGATTACTGTTGGGCAGGTATGAGAAAAGATATAGCAAATTATCTGAATAAGTGTTTAGAGTGCCAGCAAGTGAAGGTGGAGCATAGGCATCCTACTGGATTAATGCAACCCATACCTATCCCTGAATGGAAATGGGAGGTAATCTCATTAGATTTCATTACTGGACTACCAAAAACAAAACGAGGAAATGACTCCATAATGGTAGTAGTGGACCGATTAAGTAAATCGGCACATTTTATACCTGTCCAATCCACTTATAAATCAGTACAGATAGCAGACTTATTTATGCGTGAGATCTTTAGGCTGCATGGCATTCCTAAGACTGTTATCTCGGACAGAGATGTGAAGTTCACATCAACTTTTTGGAAAGCCCTATTTACAGGTTTAGGGACGCAAGTACATTTTAGTACTGCATACCATCCGCAAACGGACGGTCAAACCGAGCGAGTGAACCAGATACTGGAAGACATGTTAAGGATGTACGTTATGCAGCAACCCGTTAAATGGGAAGAGTATCTACACTTGATAGAATTTGCGTACAACAATGGTTATCAAGAATCCTTAAGAATGAGTCCGTTCGAGGCATTATATGGGCGGCAGTGCAGAACCCCCATTAATTGGAGCAGCCCCGACACTAAACTAATGTTGGGACCAGATATGCTAGCAGAGATGGAAGCGGAGGTAAAGAAGATCCGACAGAATTTGAAGGCAGCACAAGACAGGCAGAAGGTGTATGCGAATAAAAAGAGATCATACCGTGAGTATGAAGTTGGAGATCACGTATATGTCTGGATTAAACCAAAGAAAAGCACCTTAAGGTGGGCATCGTGTGCAAAGCTAGCACCTCGATTTTGTGGTCCTTTCCAAATATTGGACAGGGTGGGACCGGTGGCGTATCGCTTAGCGCTTCCTAGTCACATTCGGGTGCATAATGTCTTTCATGTATCGTTATTGAAACGATACGTTCATGATCCTAGACACATAATCCATTGGCAAAACATCCAGGTAGTGAATGCATAATGGTTGAAATGATAATATGATGTTTAAAACTTACATAAATAACATAGGGTCATTATGTGCAGGTAGAGCCGGACGGAGAGTTTCTGGTCGAGCCTCACAGTATAATAGACCGGAGGGAAATTATGCTCCGGAGACGAGCCATCGCCCAGGTTAAAGTGCAATGGAAGCACTTTGGACCTGAGGAGGCCACTTGGGAAGACGAGAGTTTCGTCCGTGAAGCCTATCCAGAGCTTTTTTCTGAAAGTGAATAAAAACACCGAGGACGGTGTTCTCCTTAGGGGGGGAAAACTGTAACCACCATTTTGTTTAGTGGAAACAAATAGTTAGATGTTGTTATTATTAACTAAGGATTAGTTTGGAATTGCTGTGTCATATTTTCTTAGATAAGAATATGTGAACAAAAAATCAAATGTTATTTTTAATAAAGATTTACTGTGGAATTGGTTTCATAAGTAAATGATTGTTAAAAGTAAAATCAAGATCTAGTGTTAGTTAGAAAAAAAAAAACAGTTTCACAGTTATCCAAAAACTCTGGAATAAATAAAGCATTCCAAGGAGAGTTTGGGGTTGGATCTGTGCAGAAAGAAACTCTGTAGGCTGGAAGCAGAAACTGATTTTTCCAGTACAGATGATACCCTGGGTTGGAGTTCTGGACCGGATTGTCCCGTGAGCTCCCCAGGACTGCTGTTTTTTTTTCACTAGAGTCGGAGAGTTTGGACCGGACTGTCCTGAGAACCTCCTCCAGGAATTCTTAACTAACAACGACTCAGATTTGAGCTCGGGGGAGAGCTGCAGGACGTAATCACCCAGCTCGTGGAAGGGAGGCAATAAACTACAATACTCTGAAATTTCGGGTCAGATGAGTAGATTTTTCCGTATTTGTTATTAACAGGAAAAGATAATCACTGGTTCCCATGGTGGTAGACTAAGGGTTTATATTCTAATTTGTATTGAATAGAAAAAAGAACACACTGCTGAATGTTTGTTAGAACTGTCTCTTATTTACAGTAATTGATTTTGTATACTTAGAAATGTGAATTTGACAGATCCGTGTTCGTAATAGTTAAATAAACAGGGAACAGAAAATAGAATGTGGTATGTTCTGTATTGAACTATAAAGGAAGCAGTAGGAAGAATCTTTCCAGTTAAAAGAAAACAATTAGGCACTGTAAGGAAACGCATTATCTATTAAATCAACAGAACGAGGGAGACCGTTAACCCATAGTGCCTGCAAAACAGGCTTCTGGGTTGGTCGTCTCACTCTCCACGACAACTCAAACTAAAAGTGGTCCGGTCACTTCCAGAAACGGAATTTTTAGAGTTATAAACCAAGAACAGAACCGTATCTAACTAGAAATCATCATTTTTACTTTTCCAGATCAGAATGTCATAAAGAATTACTGTGCAGTTCAATCTGGAAGCTAACCTCAAAATAGAACATAAACTCTTTAACCAACGTCGACCAAATTTGCATAAACCCATAGAACACAGAGACAGTGGAATATCGTAAACACGCAAGGATATTACCATGATAAAGACAACTCAAATCTCATGTAGATTTTAGCCATAGCCGGTAGCTGTAAAAAGAAATAACAGAATTTACGCCTCACCAAAACCTTCAATAACACCGCAGGTAAACTGGACAAACACAGAATTGAGAAAAGCAAACATATGTATATATAAATCTTTCTTCCATTCATGTTCCATAAAAACTGTGGTTACCAAACACAGACAAGGCCTGGACCGGAGCGCATATCATAGCAAGACTGGAATGAGACTTGCAATAACCGGAATACATTCAGGGTGAATAAGTTTAACCGTCGGAAGGGAGCAAAAACCCTCCATAAAAACCCCCCTTTAAGTAAAAGAGCCGTAGGAAAAACCCTGGCGGTAGGAAAAACCCTGTTTGATTAGCCATTAAATAGATAAACTTTGTCACGAGTAATTGATTAAAAACTTAAAAAAAATGGAGTTCAAAAACTACGAGAAAATTCTCGACATCTTCAACCAAGAATTTACGAAAGGAATCTAGAGTGCAAAACTCGGAGCAACGAGGGTTTAAATACATGGAAAACGATGGGTTAGCTCTAGATGGAGTAGAGAGGCGAGTCATCAACTGCGATAGCTAAACGAGAAAAAGTATAAGAGCGATAGAAAATGGTAGCAACTGTTAGTAAGAAGAACCTAAAACCCTACCTCAAAACCGAAAACAAGAACAAAAGTAATGATTGAAACTGTTTCGTCTCGGAAAGCCATCCACAATGTTACCTTTGCATAACGCAGGATAGATGACTGGGGCTGAAATTAGAGACAAAATTCTGGTCGGCCGGGCCGGAGTTACACCATGAAACAAAGAACCCTGTCAGTTTGTATTTCCTCGAACCCATAGGCCAAGAACTGAAACTGAACTCGCAATGAATCCTTTCCAGGACTGAAGTGAGGGGCAAGAAACAAAATTACAAGAGCTGCAACGTTAGGCAAAACCATACCTGAGGGCCAAGGTGACAACCACGCCCAGGCACGCCAAAGATGGACGGAGCAGAACTGAAAACAGAGCAGTAAACCCTAAGGGCGGTAGACATGGTCTCCAGACGCTACGGAGCGGCGCAACAATGACTGAGGAAACGGTTACGGGTTGGATAGACATTATCCAACCCTAATCAATCTACACCGTAGGATCCAGATGACAATGAAGGGCCAGATCTCGCCGAATCGGGATGACAGGACAGTATGGATAAACTCGAGAAGTTTAATTATACAACAGCCCAAAGTCCGAAATATATATGATTATAAATGATTGCATGAGTTGGGACTTACACATAACCATAGCTCGAAACATTTATCAACATTTATCAAAAGTGCATAAATTAGATTCATTTAATCGAAGCCTCCAGAACTACATCAAACTCATATGCTGTGTATTAAATGTATGTACAGACGGGTTAATTTCAACCAAGTTTAATACCAGTCGAACCATAGGAGGTAGTGCCTCACCGTAAATACATCCATCGTATCTACTGCAGTAATAAATGACAAACGCATCGTAATTATATGGAGTAGAAATATAATAAATTCCGCTGGTGGGTAATATTACAAAAGTTTTTTTTACTGATGAAATTTTGTTTTAAATCGGTGGGTGTGACAACAATAGTAAAAAATAAAGTTATAAATTTTACTAATAAGAAAATTAATAAAAACAATAACAACAAAAGGAATCAATAAATCAAACTCCCAAAAATATCCAAAATCCAGATAGCAAATAAATAATTCAGAATTAAGAATAAAAACAATCAAACAAAATTTCAACATAAAAACAAGGTTATAATATAAATTAAAAATAAAAATAAATCAACTTGATAAAACAATAAAATAAGAAAGAAATAAGCCTACAAGAAATAAACTAAAAACATTAATTACACAATAATAATAAATTATCTACACAAATAAACTATAAAACCACTAGTCAAAATAACAAAAGAGACCCAAATACCACATACATAGAAAAGGTCAATACTAATAGATTAAAGAAATGTGTTTTGCTATAGGGTTTTGGATATTTTTTGGAGTTTGATTTATTGATTTCTTTATTGTCATTGTTTTTATTAATTTTATTATTAGTAATATTTTTTATTTTTACTATGGTTAATTTTTCATTTGTTTTGAATTTAATTTATTATCATACAACATCATTTATTTTATTATTTTTTCTAATTTTATTATTAGTTTTCACTATTTTTAATTTTGATTTTATTCTTTCAATGTTTATTAATAATTTATTTTCTTAACATTCATCTACTTTAATTTTTTTGTTATATTGTTATTGGACCGTTGCATCTAAGCAACATATACAATAAGATTTTTGGATTAGCTTAATCAACAATTTCCTTATGATGAATTACACTAAATTACACTAGTTAGTTCGAAAATCGTAATGTGATTTTTCTGAAATTTTTTTATTAGTAACTTATCTATTATTAATTTTTATTTTTTAAATAAAAAATATCAATTTTTATAATTTATTATAGCTCAAATTTAATTAAATAATTTTTATATAATTATATTTTTAAATTAATAAATATTTTATATATGATTGACGCATATTTTAAATTTCAAGGTAAAATGTCTATTGAGAAATTAAGTGATTTGCTATATAACTAAAAAAAATATCAAAAATATATTCTTGTTTTGAAAAAAATAATAAAAATAATATTTCTAATTAAAAAATAAATTTAAATTAAAAATAAAATTTATAACTAAACAATTTGCTATTCTACTCAATAGATAGTGATTTGCTATATAACTAAGAAAAATATCAAAAATATATTCTTATTTTGTAAAATATAATAAAAATAATATTTCTAATTAAAAAATAAATTTAAATTAAAAATAAAATTTATAACCAAACAACTTGTTATTCTACTCAATAGATAGAAGGAAAAATAAAAAGAAAATGAATTTTAAAAAATATATTAAATAATAATACCATTAAAAGGGAAATTTATAAAATATATATTATATAAAAAAATTCCATTATTATAATTTTTTATCTTTCTAAAATATATACAACAATGAAGCTTTTCAATGTTGCACAAACATGCATTTTTATATGTGTAAAAACTAAATATTACAATTATAAAAAGATGTTTATAAGTTTGTATGTTATTATTTTTAAAAAGGAAAAATCTCTTTACTTAGATATTTTGTAAAAGATATTTGAAAAACACTTTTTGTTGTAAGATTTAAAATTCAAAGTTAATTCACTCATTGAAATTTTGTAAAAAAATTCAAAAAACACTCTCTAAGAAATTATAAGCCTTATTGTTTTGAGAAAATGTAGCAAACTAAAATAAGTTAAACAATAATACCAATATTTAGGGGTTTTCGCAGTGTATTATATTAGATATAATTTTTTGGGATTCAACTGTGTTAAGTAACCCATTCATCTATGACCATTTTCCATGAGAGGTAAGTAAGCCATTCATCTATGACCATTTTCAATGAGAGGGAGTAGTAATTGACTAATTTCTCATGGTTTTTGAATAGTCCACTTAGCACTCATTGAATCAGGTGATGCTCACACGGGTGAAGAAGTGGTATTGAAAGTGGGATTGACCAAAGAAATCACAAGTTCTTAACCATTGAGCCCACTCAGGTTGTCACAAGTGGGATTGAATCTCACTTCAGGGGTTTGCACCCTCTGGCTCAAGGGCCCTTAATTGTGGAGTTTTCCGCACAATCAAGCCCATTTAGCTTGCTACCCCATTTGCATGCTTAAAGCAGAAAATGGTCATAGATGAATGACTTAATTAACCCATTGAATCCCAAAAATGGTATCTAATAATAAATTTAATGATATATATATATATATATATATATATATTTTTTTTTTTTTCATTATTATAATTTTTATCTCTTTAGACATTTATTTTAAAAATTTTGTGATTTTAGTATTATTATAGTAAAAAGCTAATCAAGAGACATGCAGTTAATCTATTTATGTGGAAAAGAATCCAACTCTAAAAAATTAGATATTTTGCAACTCTAAAAATTTGAAAAAACATGCTGACAAATTTAGTACTAATCTATTTATGTGGAAGACAACCCAGGTCTAAAAAAATAGATATTTTGTAACACTAAAAAATTGAAAAAACATGTTTACAAATTTGTTACAAAAAAATAAGATAATATACCAGTTTCTAAGTCAAAATTTTGTATATTGATAGACTTCATAGTGCAAAATAAGAAATCAAGGTAATACCAAAACCAAAAACATGTTGAAAACTTGTGTGTATCATTAAACTTCGATACAAAATTCTCCTTTTAGCTCTTTAGCATTGTGTAAAAAAGTATTTTAAAATAATTTGCATTTTAAAATTTAAAAGACAAAATTGAACACTTTACTTTTTAGAAAAAAAAAAAAAAAAACATTTTCAAGGAAATCAGAAATCTTTCTGTTTTGAGAAAAAGTAATAAACCAGTAACTTGCTAATTTGTTGAAATCTATTTGAAAAAGTTGACTAAAATCCCATCTACATAGTGCCTACTCTTAAAAAAATGACAAAAAATGTGTTGAAAACTATAATTTACAGAAAAACTTGTTAATTGCTTCATAAAGTGATTATAAAAATACAATTAATTAAATTTTTTTCTCAGATACAAACAGTAACACCAATCAAAGACTAAAATCCCATCTACATAGGGGCTACTCTTAAAAAAATGATAAAATAATGGCTTAAAACTATAATTTACATAAATATTTGTTAACTAAAAATATTATAAAAATACACTTAGCTAAAAAAACAACTCTAAAACTTATTGTTTCTTTCAAGACCATAACATAATCAAATAATAAGCTTTCAATGTTTCTAAATACATGCTTTTATTAAATTATTCCATGTTTAAAGTGATTTTTTTAAAGCCTTGGCAGGACTACATCTTCATCATGTCCAATATATCACCTCAATATGAAAGATGACTTCACATTAAAGAGTGCCTTAACAGAGCACCTGATCACGAGTGTATCCAAGACTCAATGGACATGCTTAAAGTGAAATTGAAAATAAAATACATTACAATATAAAATGAATAATTACTAATGACTAAAAACAATGAAAAATAAAGAAGGACATTCTCACCTAAAAAAATCTAAAACAACTTAAATACTTCATTTATTCCATACAAAATTATTTTTAAAACAAAGTTACTCTCCATCCATTATTTAAATGATAGTTATTATGAGTAAGTTAAATCTCCATGATAATTTAAAAAAAAATAAGAGGCACCATGGGTGAAACACACAAAATTGGTGCTATTAATGGGATTTGAGCAACACAAAAGTGATTAGGGCAAGTCTAGTTGTCATTGCACAATATGTTACATTGCACAAGATGTTACTGCAAGTGGGAGGATAGCCATTACTAAGAGGATAGTCATTACTGAGAAAATTTTTAGCCTTTGTTGGAAGTCCCATGATCTACAAATAATAAGAAAATAATGATTAATTGAAATCTAAAAAATGAACAATAATCAAAATAAATAAAAAAGATTACAAAGATTTCCAACTTTAACTTTACAAGTTATTATTCAACAAATCTCTAATATTTAAATTCAACAATAATAAAAAGATTTCTTTAAAATTTGAATAGAAAGAAGAATAAGATATATATATATATATATATATATATATATATATATATATATATATATATATATATATATATATATATATATATATATATATAGATGAATATATAAAGGCAAAAAAACTGCACTCAATTTTTGTTTTATTTTTACTATTTTTTCACTAATTTAATTATATTCATTGAAATGAAAATTTAGTTATATAGTTGTTGGGAAATAAGTGTAACATACACCCATAACTTCACATGAAAATGCTAGGAGTTAATTTTTTTTTATACAAGTTACCCACGGGTAACAATCCAAATCATTATTAAATATTCCTTACTCAACATTACATAGAATGTTCACTAGTTCATAGTGTAACCTTAGAATAATAATAATAAGTTGCTTAACCATTAACAACCTCTATAGTAGTACATTAACATAAAACTGTTTGATGTAGCCTTCCATTCATTTCATTACTCATGTAGTCATCACATACTTGACATTATGAACATCACAACAAGAAAGGAATTCAAAATCAACATTTTGACACAATAATCAATCACATCATTGAACATCAATATACCCTGGAAACTACATAGAATGTTCACTAGTTCATAGTGTAACCTTAGAATAATAATAATAAGTTGCTTAACCATTAACAACCTCTATAGTAGTACATTAACATAAAACTGTTTGATGTAGCCTTCCATTCATTTCATTACTCATGTAGTCATCACATACTTGACATTATGAACATCACAACAAGAAAGGAATTCAAAATCAACATTTTGACACAATAATCAATCACATCATTGAACATCAATATACCCTGGAAACCCTGTAGGGTGAAAACCAACAAATGTTTAATTTTATTATTAAACGCTCTTGAGGGCGATCAGCCCTCACTCAATGGCTTATAAGGGATACCATCCCTTAACCATCGTTTATATAATCTTACAAGGAAATATACAAATATCTAGCTTAAATCCATTACAATAAATATGATAGCATTTACCCACTAATCTTCATATCTTCATATCTTGATGGCATGTATGCCCTACAATGGAGCATCATACATTGGATCATCCTGTAGCTCGCGCTTATCTGCATGAACCATAATCATTTACCTACCACTAGGTTAAGCATAATATTTCCTTTGTACATGTCACCATCATTCCCTGTCATTGATGTCATTTACAAGATTTCATAGCATGATTAGATATAAGCCTTAATCAATAAATAATCAATCTTTAAGTGATCCATTAACACTTATTCATGTGCATACATGAAATGTGATTACAATATCACAACATGCTTTCTTCTAACATCTCTACCTTAGTGTGAGCAAGTAATAATCAATTCATATCAAATAATTCCCAATACACGCTCACAATCTACCTAAGAATTCCTTCAATGGTAAACGACACATTGTGCATTCGTGTTACTTAAAATTTAGCAAAAGAATACAACCCTTCAGCTATTGCTTTTGGTGCTAAATTTAACATGATGAACAAAGAAAATCTCAACACAAGTGAGAATGTAGACATATGTTTTCTTTTCTGTAAAACTATGTAATTAAGCATACAAATACATGTCTTTTTTTTCAAAAATTATACTAACAATCATTTCCAATGTAGTTTAACACAACATGCTATCTTTCCCACATACAAATATGTATATTCTTTCCAATGAAAGTTAATACGTATATTGCATGCCTATGCATGATCTTCCAAAAGGAATTAACATCATAATCATGATACTATAAAAGTAGTAATCACACAGTCCTATGCATGATCTTCCAAAAGGAATTAACATCATAATCATGATAATATAAAAGTAATCACACAGTTTGCTCATCTAAAGAAATAAAACTAAAGAGTTCCCTTATTCCTGGATTTATTAAATAAATAATCTTTACCAACACCATGGTAATCTATTCATGGATTTATGAAATAACTAATATTTACAAAACACCCTGGTAATCTACCCATGGATTTATGAAATAATTAATCTCTACCAATACCATGGTAAACTACCCATGGATTTATGAAACTATCCATGGATTTATTAATTCATTAGTCTTTACCAATACCATGGTAATCTATTCATGGATTTATGAAATAATTAATATTTACATACACCATGGTAATCTACCCATGGATTTATGAAATAATTAATCTCTACCAATACCATGGTACAAACTACCCATGGATTTATGAAACTATCCATGGATTTATTAATTCATTAGTCTTTACCGATACCATGGTAATCTATTCATGGATTTATGAAATAATTAATATTTACATACACCATGGTAATCTATCCTATTTTCTATCTTGAATTCTTGGTCTTTTCCATGTAAAGTTCTTCTTTCTTAGAGAGTTACTAGTGTTTATGCAAGTACCAATAACAGTAATAACTATATTTTTGTTTTACCAAACAAATATTAATTCCATATTTGGTCAAACAGTTAGCAAGGAATTTTGGCATAATAAAACAAGGAAAGAGTTACAATAAGATTGAGCACAATAAATATTTCTATGTCTCCAATGAATAATCAATCCAATTTGGATTATGAAACTGATGAAAAACATGAATTATAAATATGATAATATAAAAGTAATCATATTTAGAATTCTAAATAAACATATGTAATATTTCAGAGAAAGATTAAGTTTAATTACTTATCTTTACTTTCACCGGGTCGTCGAATCCACAAGAGCATCCATCACTCCCGGTTCCATGTTGATTGCCATACTGATTTGCAATGGCAGTCTCCCAGCCATTACCCATAGCCACCTCCTTGCACAGTATAACTAGTGTGATGATGGTTACATCACTGAGAGATTAACTCAACAGAAGCAGTCCATGCGTGCATCGAACTGTCCGTCTGAGGGAGCTTCTAATTTTGAAAACTAGAGTATGCCGTGGCTAACAGGATTTGCAATCTGATGTTATGATCACATCATAAAATAAGAGAGTCTCCTTTTTGAATCCAACAAAGTCGTCCACAGAAACTCCAACTCCAACTGTTGGACCCATAGAGCCACTCCCATAAATAGAGAATTTCTATAGATGGTTATCAAGAATTCATTTCCAACGAATTCTTGAATAAACAGTTAAATTTACATTACCTAAAATTGATTCACCATGAGGTGGTTGGAGTATGTGTGTTACCATAAGATTATAAAAATATGAGGAAAAAAACTAATATCAAATTATAATTCATGAAAATTGGAATAATAATAATAATAATAAAATAGGGTAGAAAAGTGGAGTTACTAAAAAACACACATCAACCAATCAATAACAAAAATTGAATTCCCAATGTTAAACTATGGATAGGGGCATATTTTTTTTTTTTGCCAAATAGAAAAATACAAAATTAGCAAAATTGAATGAGTAGTTAGACACCTGTAATAATAAGTATATTTAATACTTCTATTTTATGCAAAAAATAATTGATAGCAAAAGTTATTGTAACTAGGATTAAAAAAATACTACTACTATGTAAAAATTGTCTATATTTATAGTGATTTTTTAAACTTATTTTTCTACATAAAGTATTATATACTCTATTTTAATGAGAAACAAATCAACTTTTATATTGATCCTATGTATAAAACAATTATATTGGTCATATGTATAAAACTATTGTCAATGATTAGGGTAATGTTATTATGAGTAGGGAACTTATACATAAAACTATTGTTAATGATTAGCGTAGTGTTATTGGATGATTCCAGATTAATGAGTAGGTACTTCTTATCTAGCATTATCATTTAGCATTGTTTAAGAGTCTATACTCTTTTGAATCTTTATTGCAAATGTGTTTTTGACAATAAAGTTAGTTTTGCTAGTATATTGTTTTAATTAAACATAAAGTATTTATACACCTTTTAGATTAAAAAACAAACTCAAAAAAAACAAAAATTATTAATTAAAAATATTCTACTCTCTAATCTTGCCAAATTATCATTAATGAATAATATATTATTTATAATTAATTTATATATTAAAAATTAAAAATAATATAAATAATTTAAATAATAAAAAGTTCAACAAACTATTAAAAAAAATAAATGTTCAACCCACCAAATTAAATAAATTTAAGTGAGTTATATTGATATGTTATCTTTAAAAATTAAATATAAAAATAAAACACAACCTAAAGTATCTATACAACTTAAAAATAAAATAAAAAATTGTTAATTAAAAATACTAAGTCTAATGAGATTCTACTCTCTCATCTTGGGGAGTTGTCATTGATGATTTAAACAATATATAATTTAAAATTAATTTATACAATAAAAATTAAAAATGATATAAATAAATCATTTAAATAATAAAAATTCAATAGACTATTTAAATAAAAATGTTCAACTCACTAAATTAAATATGTTAGCTTTAAAAATTAATAATAAAAATAAAACGCAAACATAAAGTATCTATACAATTTTTAGAATATATATGTATATATAACCATCGTTAATTAAAAATACGAGGGTCAAATAAGATTTTCAAGTTATCATTGATAATGTAAACAATATATAATTTAAAATTAATTAAAAAATAAAAGATAATTTAAATAATAAAAATTTAACAAACCATTTAAATAAAATGTTACGCAGATGAGGAATGTTAGAAAAAAAAAGATAATAAATACTCAACCAAGATGTATAATTGAGAAAATAGTAGTATAGTTCCCTTAAGGTAAGGAATATTAGCTCTTGTGACATTCACCAACTTGAAATGATGAACATAAAAGTGCTAGATAGATACTTAAGGTAGTTGAGTGAAAGTGTTACAACAAAGGTAAGGAATCAATAAGAAGGGATAGCCTATTTTTAGAATATAATGGAAGATTTTGGAAGTCATAACTTGGTACTCTAAAGGTATTCTTCAAGAGAACAACTTGGTGGTAAGTGGTTGTGGAATCATATAATTATTTACACATAAGAAAATGACAATAACCATTATAAGTTTGATATAAGGATGATGCATATAAGAAAGGAAACAATGGCGATCAACTAATTAATTTGAATAATAAAGAAGGTCATTTCAAGGGATCTGAAAGGTATGATAACATTGGATTAAGAAGTGAATCCATAATAAAATTGATCAATTGGAGGAAAATAAATTATGTGATTAGAGGAATAGTAACAACATTTCCAAGTGTAACAACTTTATGCATTTACGAGAGGCGGAAAAGAAACCATGATGACTCAAGGTGAGAAATTAAGGCCAATTTGATTTCCATCTGTGAAGCTAGTAGAAATGGAATATTAGGAAATTGAGACTATTGGAAAAAGCAAAAAGATACCTATACATATTTAGTATGAGGAAGTGGAGGGGTGATTCTATCGAGAATAAATTTCTCTTCATGGTATTGATGAGTGTATTGATCAACGTGATTGGTAAGGGTCGAGGGATAACCTATATAATTCAAAAGTGTCAGGGTACGAATTTTTGAGCACTTGTAATTGGTAAAAAATGACAAGTGATAAACTAGGAAAATGTTTCAAGGATAACGACTATTTAAATTTTGGAGAAAGAAATACAATATGTAGAATAATGAGAAAACACTGAGCATGAAGCATAGGAAGAAATAACGTTGGAAATCCTATAATGAAACTTTGAGAAGGATTAAACATAAATTGTCAAAAGAAGTGTGAACCAACTAATGAAGGATGTAATTGAATAAAGGTCACTCCCAGTGGATTGATGATCTATTGTTACTTCATATAAAACAACTTACTAATGTGTCATTAGTATTGAAAGAAGTTATTGCCAAACACATTAGGAATACCAAATCTTTGATGGATGAATAAGGGTAATAGTGGTTCAATGCTTCACATTTTAAATCAATGGTAGTGTTGACAAGCCAAAAGTGAAAAGTAAATATTGGATATAACAATTTTATACCATTGATAAAGGAGATAAATATTGTGATAAGTTGAGGATTAAATACTAATGAAAAAACTAATTAATGTGAACAGTAAGAAGTTGGTATGTCATTGATGAGTTATGTATTTGGATTAAATGAGTCAATGTGTTGGAAATGAAACAATAATTTAAGGAATGGTGGTAAGACCAATAATAGCTTAACTAGAGATTACGACTCTAGAGGGTGAAACTTGCAAGTAGACTATATAAAAACTATAGCTTATTGATAGTGTAGCTATGTCTATTCAGTAAATTTTGAACTTTCTTATGGAACGAAGAGAAAATGATTATTGAGAGAATTGACATATTGTTGAGAACACAACACTAAGAGCATTGATGAGATAGCCTAGATCTTAGATGGATGTTGACTAATCTTATTTCATAGTTGGTATTCATTGTTTATATAAAAAAATGAAATTTATTCAAGAATGTGTGTAGTGTATTATTACCCTATATTTGATGTGTATTGAGATGATTCTCATATTTATGATGTTATGATATGAGGTTATGTTGATGTGTGGTTCCATTTATTATGTGATGTCATGATATATCTTTGATGCATATATGTTGTATGTTATAATGTATGATGGTTACTATTTCATGATGTGAAGCATATGGTAATTGCATGGAGATTTTATGACATACAAGAACATGCAGTTCTTTACTATTCAGAATGTGGTAATTAAAAATGGTGTTATGTTATCATGATGACATGCAAGAATTGACATGTGGATTATTTTCAATGATATTATGATGTTATAACTAACACATGGTTGGATGTTAATATGTGGTGATTGACAAGAAATCCACAAATGGGCTGAGATGGTCGGTTTATTTGATGATCTCGTGGGAGCCATACCTATGAGGGAGAATATGTAACATCATATGGGTTGGGGACATATTCAATCAACACTACATATGCCACTGGTTCCTTTGTCTTGTATAACTCTTGATTGATAGCTCTTGAGGGGCTATGGGACTGAATGGGACCATCTTGAGGAGGTCAAGTGCCTGATATTATAGGTCAAGTGCATGATAAGTGATTGAGATGCCGAAGTATGGCTTCGATGCCTGGGTTTGTGCACATTAGTGAGTGTGCAGGGACTGGGCCAACCTTTCGAGACACCTGGAGTACTATTGCATGGAGTACTGAGCCTGGTGCCTGCCTTGGGGTATATGAGGTCTGAACTAGGCGAGAATCTTGGGGTTAGCCTTGGGCCATGGTACAGACCGATGAGGCTTATGCCTGGTTCCGAAAGTGGGAAAAATGATAGAGATTCCTTGATATTTCTCAGGTGTTGTGGAAACTTTCGATGCCTGATGGTTATACTAGTTCAACAGAGGATGTATGAAAAACGAGAAGTAATAAATAACTAAATAAAATGTTAAATGATTCAACTTAAATTCAAGATGAAACTCCTTAAAAGTAAGGAGTATGTAATGTCCCCTAATAATGATAAAAATAATAATAATAAATAAAATAATGTAATGCAAACGTGAAATAATAAATAACTAAATAAAATGTTAAATGATTCAACTTAAATTCAAGATGAAATTCCTTAAAAATAGGGAGTATGTAATGTCCCCTAATAATGATAAAAATAATAATAATAAATAAAATAATGTAATATTAAAATATAAGTAAATAAAAAAAAATAAAAAAAAATAATGGTAAATGAATAGTAGAAAATAAAGAAAAAATAATAATAGAAAATAAATAATAAATAATAAAGAAAATATAATAATAATAAACAAATAATAAATAATGAAGAGAATATAATAATAATAAATAAATAAAATAGTAAATAATAAACTAGAGTTCTAAATAAATATATATAAGAGTAAACTATAAAAATAGTAAAAATAAGTAAAGTTAACAAAAAGTAAAAATGAATAAAATAAGAAAGAGTTACATTAAGAGAAATATTAAATTAAGTAAATCTTAAAATAACGGAATAAAAGTTGCACATTGACACATGGTGTGTTCTATTGTTTGGTCTATTTAATGGACACTGAGGAAGATGAGATTCATGATTCCTTCATCTATTCTTTTGAGAGAAAAACGTTGTGAGACAAAGGATTCCTTGGAAGTAGTATGTTGATTGAGGGCTCAGGGGTGACCATTTGTAGAAAGATTATGTGCAGCTGAGCCTACGATTGGGTGAAGAGTCATCCCCAAAATATTGGTTGTGGTTAGAATATTTCGAAAAACATTCAACTCTAAATTCACAAGTAAAGATGTCGTCGCTATAGGTAAGTCGTCTTTACTCGTGTGTTTTTGAAAATTCTATGTTAAATAATTGAATAATTGGGTGTTGATTATTAATCATATAAATTGATGTCAGTATTTGTATATTTTAAATCGGGTTTGTTACACCCACAAATTTGTCTTGCTACATTCCTTCTTCCTTCGCTTGAACAAAAGTTTAAGAGTGATCTAAATTCTTGAACAAAGGATGATCTGAGTTGTGCATAATGGAGGAGGCTGAATGGCCTTTATATAGAGATCAAAGGAGCCTGAATAGACACATCTATAGGACTAGGCTGACTTAAATTCGACCTTACTTTTGGAGGCAACAATACATAATTTAAAAATTCAAATTTCCCTCTTTCAGAAGTTGACATGAAGAACATGTCTTGAATATATTATTACATTTATTTGGAGGGATAAAATAACAATTATGAAGACTGACCACAGTTACAAAAATTCAACAACGCTTACTTCTTTCTTCCCCAATAAGTCCCATACCTCTTTTTATTTTTTATTTTCCTTCTTTTTAATCCCACTGAATTGCTTTTCTAATATTAAGAAAGTTCAATCTATTGACCTCCTCTTCTGTGAAAAGATAAATTGTGTTGTAGCTGTAGTAAGCAATAAATTTCAAGTTCTATATTTAAAAATCTTTAATACATCCTTTGACTTTTTTCAATCTGTTTGCAGACTAAGACTAACAATGTACAACTAGGACTTAATCGTATGGTGGAACTCCTAAAACATCAAGTTCCAACCCTTGTTACAAAAGTCAGCCCAAGTTGCCAAGTACTCGTGAGAGAATCTTGGCTTGGACATAAAAGAAGCTGAATTGTCTCATTAACAAGTCAAACTTGTTTCCAAGGATTTTGAATTGCTGGCTTCAAGTTCGAATGTGGGATACCATCCATCCTATCACCTCTTTCTTCTTTTTTTTTTTTTTTTTTTTTGTGATTAAATTTGATCATATTTTCAGTTGGATGTAAAACAACAATATTGGACGAATTTCGAAAGTCTAAATCTACCTAAATATAATTACGATTTGAACAATGCAAACTGTGATTTCAACAATCCATTATTTGACAAGTTGAGAGATTAGTGTCCAATTCCCATAACAAATGCCTCAACGTTGCAAGTTTTACATGGTCATTGGTGATTATAATGAGAGCCTTAATGGGACCCTTTCTAAGTAGATATAATCCAAAGAAGAAAAGAAGTTGTCATTCTGTTAAGGAAGAGTTAGCAAGTTTTTCTTAAATTTTTATAAGTTCTAGTCGACAATTGGTTTTCCCATCTCTCTAACATGGGGAGGAAATTCAATCGAGTAGGCTAAGCAGTGAATCTAGACAGAAGTGGCAAGGCAGGGCACTCAAAAATTCAATATGAAAAATCCTATGCCCTATGGATTGTATATGCTCGGACGTTAGGGACTATTTGTAGTACACAAGGTTGCATGGGGCTTAAATCTTTCTAACAATGAGAGACTTTGAATTAATCCTTTGTTTCTCTATATTTCGGTCATATTTGGTTTTCAATAAGTTTATATATATGGTGTATTCTAAGTACTTAACTCAATTGGTTATTGTCAACATTGTTGATTATTTGGTTTCATTTGCACCAGGAAATTCCATATTCAAATCTCCTTGATTAGATACATACTAGTTTATATTGGCAATTAGGAATATTATCCATGAATATTATATTACATGATTCGAGGTTTATAATAATAAGGTTCCATTTGAATTATAATTTTAAGATGAAATTTACCATTATATATATGTGTAGTCTAAAATAAATTTTTTCACGGAAATTCACCAAAATTTAAAAATACAATTTCAAGATTTTTTATTATTTAAAATACATTTTTGAATGTATAAAAAAATTCAACATTCTAAAAAATCCCTTAAATATGCATATTAAATAATTTAAACACAAATTATTAAAATTCTTTATCAAATTTTAATTAAAATTAAATAAAAAATCATGAAAAAGCCATTTCGTATTCGAATTATGCAAATTAAACAAGTTTTTTAAAAAAATTATCGATTTTTAATTAAAAATAAATAAAAAAAACCATTTCAGCTTTAAATTAGATTATACTTATATATAGACTTTTAAAATGAAATATAACCTAAGTGCACTAATCCCAATCTAGCCCCCTAAAAGCGGGTAAATCTCAAAGCTTGATGAGCCTTACCTCTTCTGAAATTGGAATATTCATAAATTGGTATTGGTAAAATCTCGATGTCATCTCAGTATATATTAAGTGAATGGTTGGATATGAAGTTGGTGGCAAATAGTCAGAAAATAGCCCGAGTGTTTCCGTCATTTCTTCCTCTTCCATTATCTAAATCCATACATTTGTAGCAATCCAATTATAAGCCAAACAAATTTGACTTTTGATTGATTCAGATGTTAACAAGCTAGTTTCTGTTGTTTAATTTAAATATATTTAAATTGAAATAAAATGACAATTAATAAAGAATGTGAGATATCATTTCGAATAAATATTAGTAAATTATTTGTCAGTGTAATTTTTTGTGATTTATAAGATTTTGGATAATTCTTGGAGTTTGATTTATTGATTTTTTTTGTTGTCATTGTTTTTTAAATTTTATTATAAGTAATATTTTTTATATTTTTTATGGTTAATTTCTCATTTGTTTTGAATTTAATTTATTATCATACATCATTATTAATTTTTTAATTTTTTCTAATTTTACTATTAGTTATTATTATTTTTAGTTTTGAATTTTAATTTTAATTTTATTTCTTTAAGGTTTATTAATAATTTATTTTATTAACGTTCACTTTATTTTATTATTTGATCGTTGCATCTAAGCAACATATATAATGAGATTTTTGGATTACCTCAATCACCAATGATGAACTACACTAATTAGGTCCTTGTTATGATAATGTGATTTTCAGAAGAGTTTTATGAGTAGATTATCTATTATTAATATTTTTATCTTTTAAATGAAAAAAAATTATAAAATAATTACAAATATATTTTTAATTTTTATAATTTATTATAGCTCAAATTTAATTAAATAATTTTTAAATAATTATATTTTTAAATTAAAAAATATTTTGTGTATGACTAAAGCATATTTAAAATGTTAAGATAAAATGTCTATTGAGAAATTAAGTGATTTGTTATACAATTTAAAAAAAATATCAAAAATACATTTTTCTTTTGAAAAAATTAATTAAAATAATATTTATAATTAAAAAATAAATTTAAATTGAAAATAAAATTTATAACCAAACAACTTGTTATTCTAGTATATAGAAAGGAAAAAAAATAAAAAATTTTAAAAATATATTAAAAAATAATACCATTAAAAATAAAATTTATAAATATATATTATATAATTAATTTTTCATTATTATAATTTTTTATCCTTCTAAGATATATACCACCTATGAAGCTTCTTAATGTTGCACAAACAAGCATTTCTATGTGGAAAAGCTAAATATTACTATTATAAAAATATGTTTATAAGTTTGTATGCTATTACTTTTAAAAGACAAAAGCTCTTCACTTAGATATTTTGCAAAAGATATTTCAAGGACACTTTTTATTGTAAGATTTGAAATTCAAAACTAGTTCACTCATTGACATTTGTAAAACAATTCAAAAAACACTCTCTAAGAAATTATAAACTTTATTGTTATGAGAAAATGTAGCACACCAAAATAAGTTAAAAAATAATACAAATGAAAAGAAAAAAAATAAAAAAATTATATATATATATATATATATATATATATATATATATATATATATATATATAATTATAATTTTTATCTCTTTAGAATTTTATTTAAAAAATTAAAATAATATGAGTTTTGAAGTATTGTGGTTTTAGTATTATTATAGTACAAAGCTAATCAAGAGACATGCAACTAATTTATTTATGTGAAAGACAATCCAACTAAAAAAATAGATATTTTGCAACTCTAAAAAAAATGAAAAAACATGTTTACAAATTTTGTTTCTATTTATGTGGAAGGCAACCCAATTCTAAAAGACCAGATATTTTGCAATACCAGTTTCAAAGTAAAACTTTTGTATATTGATAGACTTCATAGTGCAAAATAAGAAATCAAGGTAATATTAGTATTGAAATTTGTATTAGTTTCAATATTATTATGGTAAAAATCTAATCAATGTTACTTACTAAAACTAAAAACATGTTTAAAACTTGTGTGTATTGTTAAACTTCAATTCAAAATTCTCTTTTTAGCTCTTTAGCATTTTGTAAAAAAATATTTTAAAATTTAAAATAAAAAATTGAACACTTTACTTCCTAAAAAAATGAAAACACTTTCTAGGAAATCATAAACCTCACTGTTTTTAGATAAAGTAGTAAACCAATAACTTGCCAATTTGTTGAAATTTAGTTGAAAAAGTTGACTAAAATCCCATCTACATAGTGCCTACTAAAAAAAAATTAAAAGAAAATAGACTTAAAACTATAATTTAAATAAAAAGTTAACTAAAGAGATTATAAAAATACACTTAGCTAAAAAACAACTCTAAAACTTAAATTTTTTCTCACATATAAATAGTAACACCAATCAAAGACTAAAATCCCATCTACATAGAGATTATAAAAATACAATTAACTTATTGTTTCTCTCATCAGATACATGCCATAACACAATCAAATAATAAGCTTTCAATGTTTCTAAATACACGCTTTTATTAAATTATTCCATGTTTAAAGTGATTTTTTTTTTGTAAGCTTGGGAGGACTACATCTTCATCATGTCCAATATATCACCACGATAAGACCTATAACTTCACATTAAAGAGCACCTGATCACCATCTATCCAAGACCCCGTGGACATGCTTAAAGTGAAATTGAAAATAAAATACATTATCATATAAAATGAACAATTACTATTGACTAAAAACAAAGAGTGCCTTAACAGGGCACCTGATCACCGTATATCCAAGACCCGTGAATAGTGAAATTGAAAATAAAATACATTACCATATAAAATGAATAATTACTATTGACTAAAAACAATGACAAATCGAGAAAGACATTCTCATCTAAAAAATCTAGGACATCTTAAATACTTCATTTATTCCATACAAAATTATTTTTAAAACAAAGTTACTCTCTATAACATACTACCATACTCATATAAAAAAAACTAACTTTACATTTTTACATCCAACCATATTTGAATTAACACTTTCTTACAACCGAATCCCACTTATTTCTTATGCAACAGACCTACCACAATACACATTTACAATACTGCACCTTGGTTAAAACAAGTATGTATTTAATTATTACCTCATAAATGTTTTAGCACACTTCGCCAGTTTACGAGGAGGTTACCTGTCAACGAATCTTGCTTGGTTAAATTGTGATTGTCTATCCTATCTCCTTTATTACAAAAGGACCTTGGATTTGGTTGACAAGTACTATGCATTCATAGCACCCTTTATACTTTGATTAAGTTTAACCTGTTAATAGCTTTACTATTATTATGAAAACCTTGCAATATTATTTAGATTAATGTTAATCTGCATAGTCTGGAAAGCGCACCATTGGCGAAATCCAATGGTCATAATTGAAATTTAGGGTTTGTTTTCGTTTGGGATAATGACTACCCTAACCCTAACCGCTTCCCATTCATTCGAGATCTCCGCCACAGAGCTTTGCAAGTGTGTCTCATTGCCGCTGCGACAAACCTCCAACAGAGATCTCCTCAGCTCTGTTTCGGTTTTTCTTTCAACGCAGACGGTGAGTAAAACATTTCGGCTTGTCTCGCTCCCATAAAACTTCTGTATATTTGTTGTGGGATGTTTTATTTGATTTTCTGAGAGCTCAACTGGGGTTCTTCCTTCGCACTGTATACATTTTTCTGGTTAATATCGATTCCCAGTTTTCTCCGCTTCTTAATCACTGTTTGTCCCTAAGTTTTGTTTTCATTTGCTTCGGCCATAGTAGTGGTTCGAGCTCATTCCTCCTAGTGAAGAACCACAGCTTCTTTACTGTGCCCTCAGGCGAAGCTCACAGGTAAGTTGCGACTTAATTTTAAATGTATGCGTTAGTTCGAATCTTGCGTATCATATTTCCCATCTGAATGCAATGTATTGACCCATTTTTGGTGGCTTGCTTATAGGTTAGTCCTTCAGATTTCCACGAAGTGGTTTCCATAGGTAAGGCTACCCAAATAATGTTGACCCCTATACTCAGCATTTTCGATGTTTTCATTCTTAGTTTTCTAATGTTTTTCCTCATCTCGTCTTTATGGGTAGGTAATCTCCTTAGCTTGGCGTTGTGGTTGACTTTTTTTTGGAATGCTCGATTCCGTTTTTTTACTGACTCGGTTTACCTGCTCCACCAGGTATCCTCCTCCGCTATAGGTTTTGTCACAAGTATTCCGGTTACAACGCTTCAATTTCGAAGCTCGGGCTTTGCTATGAGGCTTCACGCCCCATTCTATTTTCCTTTTAACATTTCTTGAATTTCACAGAATTTGCCCAATTTGGGCATGCCATAGATAATATAACAGTTATGGTTTGTAAAATTAAATATAATAGTTATGATTTGTAAAATTAAATATAACAGTTATGATTTGTAAAATTTCACTCCCACGTAATTTGTATCTGGCCCTTTGGCACTTGATTCTGAGTCTCAAAGTTTGGTCTATGGCATATTTTAATGAGTTTTCGGCTCTACCCCTCATTGGGTGAGGCGAACCTGTTGTGTGTCATGGTTGCGGCGAGATAGTTCGTACCAAAATATTTTTCATATATATATATATATATATATATATATATATATATATATTTCTGCACCGTTGGTGGATATCTTCTTCTTTTTTTATTTATTTATCCAAAACAGGAACATTGGCTTAGTTATTTTCCAGCATTCGTTTACAAATACCTTTATGCTACCATTACTTTGGTCTATTACTTATTTCAACTACACTATCTCTAGGTTAGGAATAATATTGCGGTAATACGCTATTTCCAGTAGTAGGAATAAGGATGCAGTAAATCACTATTTCAAGGACAGGAATAAAGATACAGTATTTCATTGTTTTCAAGAATAGGTATAAAGATACAATATTTCACTATTTCTAGATTAGTACAATTGTCTCCTTTCCATTATTCTATTTACATATACATTTAAAATAGTTCAGGAATGGTTTTAACAATGATTTCAGTTCTTGAGTTTGCATGTGTCTTTCACATATCTCTATTTCAGTGGAACATTCTCTATACGATGCCCTCTCTCTTAGGCATCTTGTTTGTCTAGAATTCATTATGCATTTTTTAGCTTGTTCAACTGTTGTCTACATATCCTTCTTTCCTATGATTTAAGGTTTCGAATTTACTTTTATTTCAGTTTTAGATGAATGTCCTGACCATTCTGTCTGTGTTTATCATAGTTGTAGAGTACAACCAACTTGGAGCCTTCATCTCGAATGCTCTATGTTAACAATTCTCTGTTTATAGTTGCTAAAAGTGTTAGTTTATATCTTCATTCGATATTTGGGTTTGCTTAATTCTAGTCATGCCTTTGTTTACCACATGCTCTGAATAATTTAAGAAAAATTGTTTGGCAGTCATATTTATTTAAAGAGAATACTCAAATATTTCCTCATTTCATAAATAAAATACAGTAATAACTACAGACCATTAAAAGATAACTAATTACTCATTCACAAACCAAAACCCAGTTTCCCAATGACTAGTATACTTATATGTCGTCCATACATTGCTGATGTTTTCCTCCCTACCTTGAGAGAGGCAATTACGTCCTCGTCTCTCCCCTGTGCTCCACTCCTAAGTTATGTGAGTTGACAGAGGTTCCGAAAGAGACCTTGGGACTTCTAGTCCAGTCCTCTATTCTAGGAATTTCAGGAATCTGAGTAATTCCACTCGTCACCACCAGCTCAAGAATTCTTCGCTCTATTTCCTTTCCCAATTATTGAACTGAATCCCTCTTCCTCACTGGGATGTTCCTTTATCCTCAGAGGATAGGGTCAATGTTTGAACTATTTTCTGTTCAACCACTTCTTAGTTCTTGGAATACTTTTACCATTAGTATTTTACTTTTTATGGAACCACTTCCATAACTAAATTTTATTTAATCAAAATTAATTTTTGTTTATCAAGTAATATTTCTAAAAAAAGAGAGTAAATGTCTTAGTTTCTTAACAAAATAACATAACCATTAGTTGGCACTTAAACCAGCTGTCACAACTTCCCCCTTTTAAGTAAACACCATGCTCAGTGTTTCATTCTAATTCAGTAAACAGTTCTGGGTAAGCATCTCGAACAAATCCTTCATCTTCCTAGGTAGCCTCATCCGGGATGAAGTGCTTCCATTGCACCTTAACTTGGGTGGTGGCTAGCCTCCGAAGCATTATTTCTCTCCGATCAATTATACGCTGAGGCTTGACCAGAAACTCGCCGTCCATCTCGACCTGTAGTCAACAAAATTTGAGTTAATTTCTCATAAACTTTAGTATTTCAAGATAGGATTTGTATTCATAATCTACCTGAATTCTTTGCCATTGGATTACATGCTTTGGGTCATGCATGTATTGCTTTAGTAAGGGTACATGACACACATTGTGTACCCGAATATGGCTGGGTAAGGCCAATCGGTACGCCACAAGTCCCACCCTTTCCAATATCTGGAAAGGCCTAGAGAACCTGGGAGCCGACTTGGCACAGGAAGCCCACCTTAGTGTGCTCTTCTTTGGTTTAATCCTTACATACACATGATCACACACTTCAAATTCATGATAAGTCCTTTTCTTATCTTCATACACTTTTTGTTGATATTGAGCTGCCTTTAAATTTTTCCCGATCTTTCTTACTTCTGATTCCATCTCTGCTAACATTTTTGGTCCAAGCATCAGCTTGGTTTCAAGGCTGCTTCGATTAATAGGAGTATGACACTGTTGTCCGTATAATGCTTCCAAAGGACTCATCTTAAGAGATTCCTGATAACCATTGTTGTATGAAAACTATACTAAATGCAAATATTCTTCCCATCTTGTTGGCTGCTGCATTATGTACATGTGTAACATATCCTCCAAAATCTAATTCACTCGCTCAGTTTGTCTATCTGTTTGTGGATGGTAAGCAGTGCTAAAATTTATTTGGGTTCCCAAACCCGTAAATAACGTTTTCCAGAATGCTGAAGTAAACTTCACATCCCTGTCATATATGACAGTCTTTGGAATTCCATGCAATCTAAATATTTTTCGCATAAATATGTCTGCTATTTGCACCATTTATAAGTGGACTATACTGGTATGAAATGTGCTGCTTTGCTTAACTGGTCAACCACCACCATAATGGAGTCATTATGCTTCTTTGACATTGGTAAACCAGTAATAAAGTCTAAATATATAACCTACCACTTCCATTCAGGTACCGGTATAGGCTGCATCAATCCGACTGGATGTCGATGCTCCACCTTCACCTGCTGGCACTCCAAAAATTTGTTAAAATATTCTGCAATATCTCTTCGCATACCTGGACAGAAGTAGTTCTTTCTAATTGTTGTTATCATTTTCTGATACCCGGGATTTCCTGAGTAGTTACTCCAGTGGTATTCATTCAAGATCATCTCCTTCAATTCCGTTCGATTTGGAACATAAATCCTTTCCTTAAAGGTTAGTAACCGATCTTTTCTAAATCCATAATTAACAGATTTTTCTTGTATTCTAGCCTCCTCTGCTTGCTGCCACATAAATTGGTATTTAGGATCCTTCTCGGCTCCTATTTTTATTTGATCTAGAAACTTTCATTCAATCTGGTTGTAGTACAACTCATAAACACCATGCAACTTTCTACTCAAAGCATTTGCCACTATATTTTCCTTACCCTTCACATGCTACATATCAATGTCGAACTCACTTAGGAAGGCATTCCATCTTGCCTAGCGAGAATTAAGATTAGCTTGCTTAAAATAACCGGGTTGGCTACTATGATCGATTTTTAGTACAAATCTCTTTCCAAGCAAGTAGTGCCTCCATACTCGGAGCACATGCAATACTACTTTTAGCTCCAAATCATAAGCTGAGTATCGTTGCTCATGCTCTTTTAAGTTCCGTGATTCATAGGCAACTACTTTACTCTCTTGCAACAAGATTTCCCCAACTCCTTCTTTACATGCATCCGTACAAACTTCGAATTCTTTATTGGGGTCAACTACTCTCAACACTGGGGCAGTAGTCAATAAAAGCTTTAACCTTTCAAAAATGTTTTGACATTCATTAGTCCATTTAAATAATTTTCCCTTCCTTTTTAAGGAGGTAATTGGAAAAGAAATCTTTGAGAATCCTTCACTGAATCGTTGATAATATCCGGCCAATGCCATAAAGGATCGAATGTCTGCCACATTTTGGGGTACCCTCCATTCCATAATCGTCTTCATTTTCTCCGGATCAACTGCTATTCCCTCCGCAGATATAACGTGGCCTAGGTACTAAATCTCTTCTTTGAAGAAATCACACTTGCTTAACTTAGCATACAGTTGATGCTTCCTTAACATATCCAGCACTATACTTAAGTGCTCCTTATGCTCTTCCACATTCTTCGAATAAATTAAGATGTCGTTAATAAATATCAACACAAAACTGTCCAGAAAAGGTGAAATATACGATGCATCAGCCTCATAAATGTTGTTGGTGCATTAGTCAATCCGAATGGTAACACCACAAATTCGTATTGCCCATATCTGGTATGGAAAGAAGTTTGGTATATGTCTTCATCTTTTATCCGGATCTGGTGGTATCCTGACCTTAGGTCTATCTTTGAAATAAAGTGCCCCCCTTCACCTGATCAAACAAATCATCAATCCGTGGTAGTGGGTATTTATTTTTGACGGTCAACTTATTGAGCTGTCGATAGTCCATGCACATTCGCATGGTTATGTCCTTCTTCTTTAAAAATAGCACTGGTGCTCCCCAAGGGGACACACTTGGTTAGATATACCCTTTATCCAACAATTCTTGTAACTGCATATTCAATTCGGCCAACTCTGGTACACTCATTCGGTAAGGTACCCTTGAAATCGGTGATGCTCTAGACATCAACTCGATAGTAAAATCAATGTCCCTTCTTGGTGGAAAACCTAGTACATCCTCTGGAAACACATCCATAAAATCTTGCATTACCGGAATGTTTTCCATCATTAGAGTCTTTTCTTTGGAATTAGTAAAACCCACTTGAATGACGTATATCTGACATCCCTTCCTCATGAAATTGCTCATTTGAGAGGCTATAATATGACACAACTGTAGGGGTTTCTTTATTCCTTGAATCTCCTTACGAGTTCCATATTGCATTCTATAATATATAACCTTTTCCTTACAATCCATCAATTTCTAGTGCTTCTCCAACCAATCCATGCCCAGTAGCACATCGTAGGATCCCAAGAGGAATATATTTAGATCCACAATTAGCTGTTGTTCACTAATTTCCAGTGTACAGTTCAGAATTTTGGCACAAACATTTCTGTTCGCTCTAGTGGATAATTGTACCAGCCATGGATTCTTGAATTTCTGACTTTGTAATTTACATATTTCTACTAATTTGGGATTTACATATCCTAAACTTGCACTTGGGTCAACCAAAATAGAAACAGGTTGTGAGAATAACCTACCTTCCAACTCTATGATCGTTGGTTGGTAATCTGCCTGACGATCTTCCAATGTTGCATTAATTCTGGGTATATTTCTAGCTACATCTCCCACTATAGAAGCTTCTCGTAGATTAGCAATCGCTTCACCCTTCCCCCATTGCAGACAGTTCCTACAATAGTGAGCCTCACCACACCCCCAGCACTGTAGAGGTGGTTTCTGATTTTGTCCTTGGTCCAGCTTGTTGGAAGCCTTTGTGGGTTTATCTTCTACAGGCCACCGGGTTCTTTGATGGTTTCTGCCAAACTGTTTACTTACTGAACTCCTTGTAGAATTCTTAAAATTATTGGTTATACTTTTCTTGAAATTTGAGCTGATTTTATGATTTTTCTTTGATTGCCAGTTTTTACCTAGCTCTCCTTTTGCCTTAGATTGCTGATAACACATTCTTGCCTTCCAAATTGCGTCATCCATGTTTCTTGGATTCACAAACTCAATTCGTTCCTTCATGTGAGTCAGAAAATTACTTAGGAACTGCTAAACTTTAGCCTTTTCTTCCCTTAGATAAGGAACGTAACGGAGTAAGGAAGTGAACTTGGTTATGTATTCATCCATCGTCAATTGACCCAATTTTAAATCATGAAATTCTCTAGAATTTTTTTTGTAGAAACGCTCAGTTAGGTACTTATCTTTAATATATTGCTAGAATGTATCCCAAGTCACGTCTTGATCTTCTATACTGTAGACATTCTTAACCTCCTCCCACCATAATGTGGCCTTCTCCCTCAACTAATAGATGGTTAATTTGGCTTTAATATTTATGCTATACTCGTAGACTTGAAAATACTTGTTCATATTTATCAACCATGCTTCAGCCACCTCCTCCGCTTTTCCATCAAATGTAGGTGGTTTTATATTCCGAAACTCACCTTGCAGTTCTACTTTATGTTTCTTAAGTTCTTGCTGTTCTGACACATTACCTGACTCACCCTGATTGTAATTTATATTTTTATTTCTTCACTGTGAATGAATTCTTTCCATTCTATCAATGGTTTGGTCCCTTGCTTGTCATTCATTTCCTTACTGCATATCTCTATCAGGACTGGGTTGTACCACTCCCTGATTCTGTTTGTCAGAAAGGCTATTGAGTATCCTTTATTTCTCTTGCATTAAGCGCTCATTGTCACTCCTGACCTAGACCATTTCTTCCTGTAGCTTCTGCATTTTGTTTAGCAGAATGCTAGTCTGGTGCTGTTGTTCCTCCAAAAATCTACTAGTTTGCTGGTGCTGATCTACACTCAGCTGAATACACATATCATGATTCAATTCTGATCAGGGTTGGGGTATAGGTTCCCTTGTGTGCTGGGGTGTTTGTTGCATTGACCCCCTTCTCATATCGTCTCCTACTATGCTTTCTTAGCTGTGCATCATTTACACACAATTTTCATATTAGGTGACCCATAGGGTCCCAATGTGCAAACGTTGCTTTGATACCACTTGTAACGTACTACCATACTCATATAAAAAAAATTTAACTTTACATTTTTACATTCAACCATATTTGAATTAAACACTTGCTTACAATGAAATCCCACTTATTTCTTATGAAATAGATGTACCGCAATACATATTTAGCAGTAGTGCACCTTGGTTAGAAAAAGTATGTATTTAATTATTACCTCATAAAGGTTTTAGCACACTTCGCCAGTTTACAAGGAGGTTACCTATCAACGAATCTTGCTTGGTTAAATTGTGATTATCCATCCTATCTGCTTTATTACGAAAGGACCTTGGATTTGGTTGACAAGTACTATGCATTCATAGCACCCATTATAATTTGATTAATTTTAACCTGTTGATAGCTTTAATATTATTATGAAAACCTTGCAATGGTATTTAGATTAATGTTAATCTACATAGTCTGGAAAGTACACCACCGACGGACAGCTATGAGCTCCTCCCACCGTTGATCTGCGTAGGCTCCGAATCTAATGGTCATAATTGATTTAGGGTTTTTTTTCGTTTGCGGTAATGACTACCCTAACCCTAACCGCTTCCCATTCATTTGAGATATCCACTGTACCACAATACGTACCACAATACATACTTAGCAGTACTACACCTTGGTTAAAATAAGTATGTATTTAATTATTACCTCATAAAGGTTTTAGCACACTTCACCAGTTTACGAGGAGGTTACCTCTCAATGAATCTTGCTTGGTTTCTAGATCTACCCTTCACTGGATGAGGCGTACATGTTGTGTGTCATGGTTGCAGTGAGATAGTTCGTACCCGAATCTTTTTCATATATATTTATTTATTTATTTTTGCACCCTTGGTGGATATATTCTTCTTTTTTATTTATTTATGTAAAACAGGAACAATGACTTAGTTATTTTCCAGCATTCGTTTACAAATACCTTTATGCTACCATTCCTTTGGTCTATTAATTATTTCAATTAAGTTATCTCCAGGTTAGGAATAATATTGCAGTAATACGCTATTTCTAGCAGTAGGAATAAGGATGCAGTAAATCACTATTTCAAGGATAGGAATACAGATATTGTATTTCGTTGTTTTCAAGAATAGGTATAAAGATACAATATTTCACTATTTCCAGATTAGTACAATTGTCTCCTTTCCATTATTCTATTTACATATATATTTAAAATAGTTCAGGAATGGTTTTAACAATGGTTTCATTTCTTGAGTTTTCATGTGTCTTTCGCATATCTCTATTTCTGTGGTAACATTCTCTATATGATGCCCTCTCTCTCAGGCATCCTATTTGTCTAGAATTATTTATGCATGTTTTAGCTTGTTCAACCGTTGTCTATAGATTCTTCTTTCCTATAATTTAAGGTTCTGAATTTACTTTTCTTTCAGTTTTAGATGAATGTCCAAACCTTTTTGTCCATGTTTATCATAGTTGCAGAGAACAACCAACTCGGAGCCTTCGTCTCGAATGCTCTACGTTAACAGTTCTATGTTTATAGTTGCTAAAAGAGTTAGTTTATAACTTCATTCGATATCTGGGTTTGCTTAATTCTAGTCATGCCTTTGTTTACCACATGCTCTGAATACTTTAAGAAAATTTTTCTAGCAGTCCTATTTATTTAAAGAGAATACCCAAAGGTTTCCTCATTTCATAAATAAAATACAATAATAGCTATAAACCATTAAAATATAACTAATTACTCATTCACAAACCAAAACCCAATTTCCCAATGACTCGTATACTTATCTGTCTTCCAGATACTGCTGATGTTGTCCTCCCTACATTGAGAGAGGCAATTACGTCCTCGTCTCTCCCCCGTGCTCAACTCTTGAGTGAGTTGACAGAGGTTCCGGAAGAGACCTCGAGACTTCTAGTCCAGTCCTCTATTCTAGGAATTTTAGGAATCTGAGTAATTCCATTGGTCACCACTAGCTCAGGAATTCATTGCTCTATTTCCTTTTCCAATTACCAAACATAACCCCACTTCCTCTTGGGATGTGCCTTTATCCTTAGAGGATAGGGTAACTGTTTGAACTATTTTTTGTTCAACCACTTCTCAGTTCTTGGAATACTTTTACCATCAGTCTTTTACTTTTTATGGAACCACTTCCATAACTAAATTCTATTTAATCAAAAATTAATTTATGTTTATCAAGTAATATTTCTAAAAAAAGAGAGTAAATGTGTTAGTTTCTTAACGAAAATAACATATCCATTAGTTGACACTTAAGCGAGCTGACACACTCTCCATCCATTATTTAAATGATAGTTATTATAAGTAATAACAGTTAAATCTCGGCAGTAATTTTATAAAAAATTCAAAGGCACCCTCGATACAACACACAAAATTGGTGCTATTAATTGGATTTGAGCAACACAAAGTGGTTGGGGCCAAGTGTGGTTGTCATTGCACAAGATGTTATTGCTAGTGGGAGGATAGTCATTACTATCAAAAGTCTTACCCTCTGTTGGAGTCCCATGATCTACAAATAATAAAAAAATAATGATTAATTGAAATTTAAAAAGTGAACAATAATCAAAACAAATAAAAAATATTACAAAGTTTTCCAACTTTAACTTCACAAGTTGTTGTTCGAAAAATCTCTAATATTTGAATTCAACAGTAATGATAAGAGTTCTTTAAAATTTGAATAGAATGAAGAATAATATGTATATATGACAAAAAATTACACTCAATTTTTGTTTTATTTTTATCAATTTTGTTTTTCACCAATTTAGTTATATTCATTGGAATGGAAATTTAGTTGTATAGTTGTTGGGAAATAAGATTATAAAAATATGATGGGGAAAAACTTCATGAAAATTGAAATAATAAAAAAGGAAAAAAAATTAAAAATTAAAAAGTTAAATAAAAATGAAAAAAATAGAAAAAAAGAAAAAAAGAAAAAATACCAACTAATTGGAACATGGAAGTTACTAAAAAACACACATCCACCAATCACTATACAAATAACTAAATTTAAATAATAAAAAGAAATAACAAAAAATGAATTCATAATGTTAAACTATGGATAGGTGCAGAAATTGTTTGTCAAATTGAATGAGTAGTTATGCACATATAATAATAAGTATATTTAATACTTCTCTTTTATGCAAAATTAATTGATAGCAAAAGTTATTGTAACTAGGATAAAAAAATACTACTACTATGTAAAAAAATTGTCTATATTTATAGTGATTTTTTAACATATTTTTCTACATAAAATACTATATATTCTACGTTAATGAGAAGCAAATCAACTTTTATATCCTATGTATAAAATTATTGTTAATGATTAGGGTACTGTTATTGGATGATTATAGATTAATGAATAGGGAATTCTTATCTAGCATTATCATTTAGCATTGTTTAAGAGTCTATACTTCATAATTTTTTTTGAAACTTTATTGTAAATGTGTTTTTTTGACAATGAAGTTAATTCTTCTAGTGTTTTTTTTTCATCAAACATAAAGTACCTATACAACTTTTAGACAAAAAAAAAACATTGTTAATTAATTAGCAATTGCACCATCACCAGATGCTGCAAAGGAAATGTCGTAAGATTCACTATAATATTCTTAAAGAGATCCAATAATTTCTAAGAAAGATATCTGTAGTGATTTTGGTCAATTTTAATAAATGTAGGAGAAACTATCAAGTTCATAATAATGTTGTCTTTCATTGTAAATTTGATGTACTTTAGATGTTGTCAATTGAAAATTTTAAAATAACACTAAATCTTGACCTCTCTGAGCAGCTCCTAAGAAATAGATTTTCTAGCAGGAGAAACCTAGTTGTTAATACAACTACTAAACCAAGCTATTAAATACAATAAAGGTAATGCCCCATATATATCTAGCAATACTGATTACATCACAAATCCATATAGCTAACATGTTTACAATGACGCTGATAGATGGAGTAGGACAATCTAAGTATCTCCCTAATTATTTTACCATACTCTGCTACAACAATGAGGAATGGAAAAAAAAACATTATCAACAACATATCAATTACACAACAAAGACTCCATGGTAGAAAAACTATAAATTTATTTATTAATGAGAGTTTACAGATACTACAATTCATCTTGTGCCCTGGCATTAGCATCAAGGATTTGATGCTCCGCACTTATTCCTATTTTTTCAACATCTTGCAATGACAAAAGAATTCTTTCCTCTTAGGTGTGTCTCTAATCGCCTGAGATGTGTCCTCCTAACTGCAGCCTCCTCATCTCCCACTATCCATCCGCCTTTTAATGTACTCAGCAAACCCCAATGATAAAAAAATTCCCCAAAATTGTCTTCCTCCAACCGTTTGTGGGTGAATTTGTTGCTAACCTGGAATAAAGCTCACGAGATGTCATTTATACTTCTAAATAATCATTTCCTTTTGTCAAACTCTGGCTCTTTTTCAGGACCTGACTCCAGCTCTTGCCCAACATCTCTAGCTTTAGTTTAGGTTCTGACCCTGACTTTAGCGTAGGCTTTGATTCCGGTTTTGGCTTTTGCTAAGCCTTGGCTCTGATTTTTGTGTCCAACCATTCCTCTTCAAGCCCACATGCTTAAAATTTTATTCAATGCAAAAATGAATATGGGAGGAATTTTGAATATTGAAATTCTCTGATACCAAAATAATCAGTCCAGGCATCTCTTTCTGAACATATTTAACTTTATCGGTTAGAATAAATTGTAATCCAATATGAAAGGCAACCTACAAATCCATTTTTTCATGATAGTAAATTCAAGCACAATGGAAAAGGTATTATATACTACAATCAAAATGCAGAATGCAGTGAATTAATACTTCCAAGATCGAATCACAAGGCATAAAACAAAATGCAGAATACAGTGAATTAGTACTTCCAAGATCGAATCACAAGGCATAATACATTGAACTTCAAGGCACTGCAAGCTTGTGAAGTGAATTTGTATGTACATTTTATATCTACAAGAAATGAAAAAGTACATTTAAACTATACAATAATCTGTCCCTAAGAACAAATTCCTGCATATCTGGAAATATAACAAGATGACAAAGTCTAGAATTTAAACATACAACAAACTAAATTGGGAGAATATTGATACAAAGTTCCCATGCAGAAAAGTAAAAAGAAAGACTATGCTTCTTCATTTTGGGGGCAGGGGGTTTATATATTATCAAGCTGCATTGACTGTAGATGTACTGCTTGTATCCATGAAATCCAAGAACAACTTAGCTCTCATTTTTTCAGCCCTATTCCTTAGGAAATAATGATTCCTCAGAGCATATGTTTTGTACATAACTGACGTAATATATTTGGAAGAAGATGGCCCAGGCCCAGCTACTTTCTTCTTTTTCTTGGGGCTACTAGATGATTTCTGCTTCAAATGTTGCCTCATGCCTAGCCTTCAATAGCTGCACAAATCTTGATCATGGTGATGACTGCTGTAAAATTCTGCAGTGCAGAATCATCTTTATAAATTTTAGGCACTAAACAGGGTATCCCTATTATTGATAGAAATTCCACCCATGAAAAGGAAAATTAACTAAAAACAATCTCAGATATGTGAAAATATCTTAATATTAAGGTCGTCACATAAATAACAATCACAGGTTGTCAAGGGGATGCTAACATTGAACTTATTTTCTTGGAGTTTGTGCAGGTGACCCCAACCCATTGAGACCCACAGGGATCAAAACCACTCCAACTTTGTGGCGCAGTGTTTCCCCAATTTGATTTCAGTGTACTGGGAATGGGAGCTGCAAAAAAAAATCAAAATAAATATAAGACAATTTGGAGCTATTACCAAGTTTTATGATGTTGCAGATACAATTTTCAATTGTGCAAATAATAGAAATACTGAAAACTGAATATGAGATAGACTCCATGGACTGCTAATTCAAATGTGCTTGCGAGCTAACCATTGTTGGGGTTTGTGACTCCTAAAACTCTAGTGCAGTTGGGGTTTGTGATCACTAAAACTCTATTGCAAATGCAAAGAAGAAATAAAGTAAAATTAAACCAAAGTATTGATAGAAATTCCACCCATGAAAAGGAAAATTAATGAACACAAGCTTAGACATGTGAAAATATCTTCATATTAAGGTAATCACATAAATAATAATCATAGTTTGTTAAGGGGATGCTAACATTGAACTTATTTTCCCGGAGTTTGTGTAGGTGAACCCAACTCATTGAGACCCACAAGGATCAAAACCGCTCCAACTTTATGGCGCCATGTTTCCCCAATTTGATTTCAGCATTATGAGATAGACTCTAAGGACTGCTAAGTCAAATTTGTGTTTGCGACCTAACCATCATTGGGGTTTGTGACCACAGAAACTCTAGTGCAAATGCAAAGAAGAAATACAGTAATAATTAAACCAAAGTATTAATAGAAATTCCACCCATGAAAAGGAAAATTAACAAAACACAAGCTCAGACATGTGAAAATATCTTCATATTAAGGTAATCAAATAAATAATAATCACAGGTTAGTAAGGGGATGCTAACATTGAACTTATTTGCTCGGAGTTTGTGTGGGTGACCCAAACCCATTGAGATTTGCAGGGATCATAACCACTCCAACATTGTGGTGCTGTGTTTCCCCAATTTGATTTCAGTGTGCTGGGAATGGCAGCTGTAGCAGAAAATCAAAATAAATATAATACAATTTGGAGCTATTACCAAGTTTTGTGATGTTGCATATACAATTTTCAATTCTACAGATAATAGTAATACTGAAAACTGAATAAGGGGATGCTAACATTGAACTTATTTTCCTGGAGTTTGTGCAGGTGACCCCAAACAATTCAGACCCTCAGGGATTAGAATCGCTCCAAATTTGTGGCACAGTGTTTCCCCAATTTTATTTCAGTGTACTAGGAATGGCAGTTGCAGCATAAAATCAAAATAAATATAAGACAATTTTGAGCTATTACCAAGTTTTGTGATGTTGCAGATACAATTTTCAATTCTGCAAATAATAGTAAAACTGAAAACTGTATATGAGATAGACTCCATGGATTTCTAAGTCAAATGTGCTTGCGAGCTAACCGTCGTTTGGGTTTGTGACCATTGAAACTCCAGTGCAAATGAAAAGAAGAAATGCAGTAATAATTAAACCAAAGTATGGAGTCTCTATGATTTTCTCTACTGAAACAAAAAATGCATTCTTGAACAGATGTTGGGGGCGGCTCATAAAATTTCCAATCATCCATAAGCCACCATCGGTATACCATTAAATAAAACATTAGCTTGAATAATTCCTTTGGTCCGCAGTAAAAGAATAGGAGGAAGTCTTTCTAGAACAAAGCTAAAGTTCAGAGACTCAGTGCGTTAAAAACCTAAGGATGATAACAAATCATCGAGCTGTATTTTTAGTCACTCGACATATCGCCCAAATTTTAATACAAACCTTGAAATAATAATTTCTCTTCAAAGAAAGGGTGTACTGATATTCTATGCTGGGGATGCAGAGACTTAAGAAAATGTATGAAATTTCTGAGATTCAGGTTGGATAACCACTGACTGTTTGTAACCCCAAATTTAAGTTTTCACATTCAGAGACTCAATGCATTAAAAACCTAAAGATGAAAACAAATCATCGATCTGGATTTTCAGTCACACGATATATCACTTAGATTTTAATACAAAACCCTGAAATAATAATTTCTTTTCAAAGAAAGGGTGTACTCATATTCTATGTTGGGATGCAGAGACTTAAGAAAATGTACGAAATTTATGAGATTCAGGTTGGATAACCACCCACTGGTTCCATGCTAAAGAAAACAGGATCGCCTAAAACTAAAACTAATTCCATGGCTCACGAGTTGAATGGAACTGTAGGAAGGGGAACTGAAAGCACAGTGATTGTATATTTTGGTTTTTACTTGAACCAACCAACAATTATCAAGCTTTAGAAAGGAAGGGAGGGAGTTGGAAAAGAAATCTTACTCTGACAGATAGCTTGAAACCCTTTCGACGACAGGCCTGGCACACAACAATTGCAGCAAAACCCAACAACAATTCTCTCACTTCACTTCTCTGAATTCAGTTGAAGCCCTCAGCACTCAGACACAACCTTCTTAATTGGAACAAACAAACAATAGAACAGATAGATGAACGATGAATGAAAGAAACATATTTAAAAGAAAATATGAAAACTACCCACAAGTAATTAATAACTATTGCAGTTAGGATTTACCATTGTACCAGTTTCCCCTCTTCTGCAGCAAATGCGGCTATTAGCCTGGGAAGGAGGATGAATCTTGGGAATAATGTTGCATATTGCATATTAAGGTTTTAGTTATGTTTTATTTTTTTAACTGTTTTTTAATATATGGCTGAGCATTCTTCAATCTTCTAACAATACATTTTGACGATCAACAATAATACACATGGGCAGATAGAGGAGTTGTTTTCAAATAATAACGCCTTACGACATAAAAATACTAAGTCTAATCAAATTCTACTCTCTAATATTACCAAGTTATCATTAATAAATAATATATCATTTAAAATTAATCTATATATTAAAAATTAAAAATAATTTAAATAATAAAAATTCAACAAACCATTTAAATAAGAAATGTTCAACCCACCCAAATACATAAATTTAGGCGAGTTAGGTTGATAGGTTACCTTTAAAAATTAACAATATAAATAAAATGCAACTTAAAGTATCTATACAACTTTTAGACCAAAAATAAATCGTTGATTAAAAATACTAAGTCTAATAAGATTCTACTCTCTAATCTTGGGAAGTTGCCATTGATAATGTAAACAATATATAATAAAAAATTAAAAATGATATAGATAATTTAAATAATAAAAATTCAACAAACTATTCAAATAAAGAATGTTCAATCAACCAAATTAAATAAATTTAAGTGAATTAGGTTGATATGTTATTCCTAAAAATTAATAATAAATAAAACGTAGACATAAAGTACCTTAAAAAAAAGCCATTGTTAATTAAAAATACTAAGTCTAATAAGATTCTACTCTCTAATTTTGCTAATTTATCATTAATGATGCAAACAATATATAATTTAAAATTAACTAACAATTCTTCCATAAAGTACTTTTAAAAAAACAATTGTTAATTAAAAATACTAAGTTTAATAAGATTCTACTCTCTAATCTTGCTAATTTATCATTAATGATGTATCTCTATAAATTACTTAAAAAAACAATTGCTAATTAAAAATACTAAGTCTAATAAGATTTTACTTTCTAATCTTGCCAATTTATTATTAATGATGTAAACAATATAATTCAAAATTAACAATTTCTCTAGACGTTGCAAAGGAAACGCTGTAAGGTATAAATTTGAAAAGAATCTTGAGAAATAGAATATCATTGAATATAAAAATTAGTAAACAAAATGTCATTCAAAGCTAGAAGATAAAGAGAAGGTGCACTTTTTCAATATTGAACTATCTCACTTCAAAAGCTTATATTCTTTTACTACTTTCTATTAAGGTTATTGGATTTTCCATTGCTTGTACTTGCTTAACTTCTTTTGGGGATTCAGACTGGTTTGTGATGCAGGAGGTTTATATTCAAATTTTTTTCATTGGATGAACAAGTTTAAAGCATAGCTACGAAATAGATATATATTCACTGACATAACAAATTTACATTGTTTGATAGGAGAGAAGTGGATATCTTTTTGTGGAACAACTTTACATTGTTTAATATGAGAGAAGTGGATATTTTGTTGAGGATTGATTAAATAAATATTTTAGCTGGCATAGAAACCTTAATTCACTATTCAGAGATACCATGGTGAAATCTTATTGCCAAATTTCTATCAATTATAGCTCAAGCTCATTTTCCTTAATTCACTATTCAGAGATACCATGGTGAACTCTTATTGCTAGATTTATATCAATTATAGCTCAAGCTCATTTTCCTTCCCAAATTATTCTTGGCCCATCAAATGATTTTAATTTAATTTGGTCACAACCATATTATATGCAATTTTTATGAGAGCATAATTTCTAACTTAGGTGGTAGGGACTAAGCTACCTTGTAGCACTTGTTTATAGTTGTGAAGACAAAAGAAGCTTTCCATCCTTTATTAATCATTTCTCAATGCTAGAGCTCCAATGAATCTTGTGATGAAGGTCAACTCTAAGATATTTGTATGAATTAACTTCCTCTACATTGATAATCTCATACATAAATTTAGTGTAAATGGTCTTTTAAAATCTAATTATCGCAACCTTTAACTCATCAATGTTTATTGGTATACATGTACAAGAATAGAAATCTTGGAGAATTCTTAGTTACTTCATGACATAAAAGAGAAACTACATCAACCCTTCATGTTCTGATATTATCCTTAAAATTAATAGCATTTTTAGAGCAAATTCTCCCCCGACTCTAATCAACTAGGAATTAGAACTCAAAAAAAACATTTCTAGCTTGTGCATGTCAATAAAATCTAACAAAAAAAAAAATGCTATATAAAAGAAACTGAAGCTCCTCTTTCATACTCTTAATGTTCTATTTATCTTATATGGATGTCAAGTGTAGGGTTGTAGCATCTCTAGAGAATTATAGAGGAATTGACAAAAGGAGAAGTGTTTATAACATATAGTCTTATCAAAAGCAGTATACCATATCTCATCCCCTTCATAGAAGTTGGTATTTCCTCCATTGAGAGTATGGTTGTGACTATGAACCTTATGTAAAATCAAAATACAATTAACATGAAAAATTAGAGGTTTCTTAAGAATGCTTCAAAATTTAGTTAACATCGAGGTTAGCACAGAATTTCTAAACCATTGCAAATAAATGAAGTAGAAATTTTACATAATATTGATGCCATTAAGAATACTCATCAAATGTACAAAGATTGAGGAAAACTTCTCTCCAATATTTATGAGAATAGAAACAAATTTCTAAAACAAAATAAACAATTTGTTATCATTTCCCATAAATTTAGATAAACCAAAGTTAGTCTTTATAGATGGTGGCGATCATTATCATCAACAACAACCACCTTTTCTACTCTTAGAATAACAATTACTTTCACCAATTTTTCAACATCAACTAGCCCGACTGCATAATATATGCACTCATCTATCACCTTATATCAAACACCTCTCAATGACTTCATGAATAGCTCAAGCACTAAAAGTGAAATCTTATAGTGGAGAATCAATTATTTAGAAAACAATGGTGACAACTTTTACCTTCACGAGAAAATGATTGACATGGAAAAATATAAGAGGAAAAAAATGCCACCCAAGGTTTTATCACCTAGCAAATATGGCGTTTTTTTTTTTTTAACTTCAAGATGGAAACATTGATACAAATGAATTTGTTGAAGAATACTTTAATCTCACCTTGAGCTAAAAATATAGTACAATAAAAGTGAAATACGAAGATGATGTTGTAATAAAAATTTGTATATATAAAATGAATTAAAATACAAAATCTCAATGAAAAGGAAGAAGTTGAAAAAGAAGAAAGAATGGGTTTGGAAATTTACATATAAGTCTTTTTAAAAACAAACACTATTTTGTTTATATATATGTGTGTGTGTGTGTGTGAGTGTGAGTGTATATCTTATTTAAAATCAAAGATTTTGGCATCTTATTTAAAATCATTATAAAAAAATATTTTGGAATTGGAAAGGGAAAATATTCCATACAAATAAAAAGAGAAATCAAAATATCATTTATTCCAATTAATATGGGGATAAGTCTTTTTTATGAATAAGGCAAATTTTTATTTTTATGAGAATTCTAAAATTTAATATAATTTCTCAACTAATAGAAATGTTTCCCACTAGTTCATATTTACAAAGAAAGTTAACAAAAAGGTAGAGAAGCTCTCACATATTGTGATTAATATTTTGATCTCATGTGTGGCATATTGTGATAAATATTTTGATCTCATGTGTAATCAATTAATGTATACAAATGTGTACAAAAATGTAATATTTGTGTTACACTATATCTAATGAGCTTTTTGTTTTTTGTTTTTTTCAATTTCTCTACTTTAAATCTATTAAACATATACAAATTTATGTTTCACAAATTGAATAAAAGTGCTTGGCTATGAATTTAACGAAAAAAAAAGAATAGAATTTGTATGTTTGAAATCTTATTTCCAAATTAAGTAAAGGATGTCAAAATGAAAGAAGATATACAAACTTATATAAAGTATTATAAAAAATGTGCAGTGAATTGATCAATTCGTAGTTATTATTTTTTATATGTAACATACATTTCAGTGAAATTTTCTTCATTTCAAAAATGATATTTGGGATAAACTATTTGAACCTATAACCTTTTATTTGTCTTTCTCATCATTCAACCCCTCTCATTAACCCACTAATCCAGTTATACCCAATTCATTATTTATTTTCCAAAATAATTTAATAAACCTTGTCACTCAAAGTCCCTGTTGAAGTTTTCAACAAGAAACAGTGAAATTTGCATCCACAAACAACATGACGACACACACACTAGTGTGGGATCATAGGTCTAAGCGATAGTCACACGGTGATGGGTCCAAGCGATAGTCACATAGTGATGGGTCCAAGCGATACATTAGTGTGCAATGTAATTTATTTAATAAATTGTAAATGTGTCTAATTTAATTATCCCTTAATTAAATAGGACAATAAATTGTAATCTTATCTCAAAACTATTTGTAATAGCTAACTGAGTGTGATAGACTCACTTAGCTCATGAATTTCAAGTTGAGGGTGGTTGGTGAGGCATGCAGAGTGATTCTAGTTGTATTAGAGTTCAAGTTGTAGTTAAGTGCAAGAGTCTAATGCATGAGTAGTCAGTTAACTCAGTTAAGTGAGTTAAAGTCAGTTGAACTAGTTGTAACCATTTGTTTCACTTGTGAGAGATCAAGTGAATTAAATCAGATTTAATTCACAATTAGTGATCTGCCATGCAACTACTGATTTACTATTAATAGTTGCATGCATGTCAGTTCCAGTGGAGACCTAGTTGAGACAAAGGTTAAAGGGAAGTTAACTATCAGTTGTGATATTAGTAAATTTCCTAGATGCAGTTAAAGCACCATAGGATGCCCATGATACTCAGCCTAGTTGAGGAAGGCTGAAATTCCTATTGAATAGGGATTGCATTCCACATAAACTGCATGAGGAAGGCAGGCTAAAGGTAAATTGAGAATTGGCTAAGTGTTGGTCCAATTTTTCCTGGATCAGCGTGAGACAGTTGTGAGAGTGCAAGAGATCCTTGACAGAAGAGTGAATTGTAATTGTTTCATGATTCCCTGGTGAATATACAATAGAAGATAGAGGGGTTTTGAGCAGCAAGTTTTCCCCGATAAAATTATCTGTGTTGTGTATTGATTTTCTTCTTTCTTTTACTTGTTGTGATTGACAATTTTGTTTATTTTCAGCAATTAATTTGTAGAAGAATTCAGTATCTAGCTTTAGAACATTGCATGTTCAGATTGAATTCATGATAGACATACTATTTGTATAATTTCTACAGCCCCTTAGTGCTCAAAATCTATTTTTTAAACATAAAAATATGTAAAATCACACCAAATAATGCTAAAAGTCATAACCAGAGGAAGAACCAATAAAGGAATTAACATTTTTATTTTATTTTTTTTAACACAAATTAAGTAAAGAATTTCAATTTTTAAACTAGTTCTCATTTATTAAAAACTTCAAATATTTTTAAACATAATATGTTTTCAACCTAACATATATATTGCTCATATTATTCGAAACACATCCAACTTCCAGTGGATATTTTAGGTTTTTTTTGTAAATTTGGTAGTTCCTCCCTATTTTCCATTAGATAAAAAAGAAAAGCATGTTACAATCATAATATATGCTGGATGGCCTCAACCTGCACGTAGGAAACTAGGTCTGTTGGCCACCTCAAAGAGTTAAAAGCCAACCAAAATTAATAAAGTTTAAACCTAACATTATCTGACTTAATAGGTACGTTATCTATTACATCCAAAGACTTAATCAGAAATTAAATGCTATCCGTAATGTGCATCTCAAAAAGACAAAAAGTAATAAAACTTAATCATCAGATGATTTGATAGGCATCGGGTCCTTAACAATGGGCCCAGGCATGTTGACTTGGTTCATATTCTGCAGTTGACATTCCATTCGGCTAAGGCGAACATTCTGGTGATGTTGCAGAAGATGTATTTCTTGGATGTCCATGCACATTTCATCTAAAATAGATGTCGCTTTCAGATCACCACCTATTTCCTTAACATTAATAATGGCCTTAGCCAACAAGCATTTAATTGTCAAGCATGTATGAATGGACTGTTTGAATAAAGACATTCTACCCGTGGTAGTACATGGATCTGTCAAAAACTCCATCTCTTCCTCTGAGATGTCTTCCTAATATTTTGTTTTATGGTCTCGCTCCCAACCTGAAATAAGTGATTTCACATGAGCAAGTGTGCCTACCCCGTAGGCCTAGAAGAGATTTTCCATTATTTCTTTGCCTGAATTTCTACCCCTCCTACTTGCGCCCACTTTTGACTTCCCTTTTTCCGACTTTCCTTTATCCTTCACTTATTTTTTGGGTGGTTTACCTTTCACCATTTTGTCTGGGAACTAAATTGTCTTTTTGGGCCGGAACGGGTGCCACACCAGGGGTCTGATAAAACCTGTAGAGGAGCCAATAACACCTGTGGATGGCAACATAATTTCATCATTTGATTTATTTAAATAAAAAAAGGAAAATATCTTGATTGTTGAGGGTAACCTCCTCAATTTTAATGGTATGCTAAGTATCATTAGTCCCTCTTCCTTTATCCCTATGAATTATGAATTTTGTAGGAGCAGGCAGTTTAGGTCGCGACAGCTCATTGGCCTGACCTAGGAGCGTTATATTGCTCTTATTGCTATTATTTACTAGAATAGGGATCATAAAACTTGGAATTATGTCAGGTATGAGATCTTGTTGAAGTTCATATTCTGGGAATATTCTTCAATTTTGTCGAATAACAATGTGACAAGTGTCACAGCAGGATTCTCTAATGAGCTTTGAAGGTGATTTTTTTTTTATACTTTTCTCCTAAGGTTGAACGATAATTTTTTTTTAATGGTTGGAATGGTCCAACTAGAGGTGGACACGTGGTGCAACTAGGGGCTGCCACGTGCCCCCTATAGTGGACCCTATCTAAAGTCTGAATTAAAATTATATCATATGGTCCGAATAATATTGGAATTATGTCAAAGTATGAGAACTTGTTGAAGTTCATCAAGATATTCTGGCAAGAAATCATCTATTGATGGCAGTTGAACATGCTCTCCTTGATCATTAATCAATGGAGGTTCAAATAATCTCAAATTCTCAACATTAATGACAAAATATATTTGCATATAAGGAGGAAAATCTAGCTTAAATGCACCATTACCAATCTTTTCCAGAATTTTAAAAGGACAATAACGGATTGTCTTAAGCTTTTTACCTTCCCCTTGAAGTCTTTCTTTGCTAATATATAACCAAAATTTGTCACCAACTTGGAATTTTTGATCAACACAATGTCTATCATGCCTTGCCTTGTAGCGGCTTTGACTCTTTTCAAGTTGTTCATGCACTGTGTGATGTGCTAATTGAATTTTCTCAATGAATTTTCTTGATTTATCTATGCTGATATGACCATCAATAGAAAAATCTTTCTCAAAGATGAAGTCCAAAGGTGATCTTGGAAAGTACCCAATACATGCCTCAAATGGCGATGTGTTTGTGGAAGAGTGCTTTTCCTTGTTGTATGCATGCTTAATGTAATGCAACTGTTCATCCCACAACTTCAGATGTTTGCTGCAATAAACTCTAAGAAGATTAATGTTTGTTCTGTTAACCACTTCGGTCTGAACACATTTTTGCGGATTAAAGGTTGTATTCTTCTTCAACTTAGTTTCCATCATGTCCCACAATTTTGACCAAAACTTCCCAACAAACTGGGAATCTCGATCACTTACAATAGAAGTAGGAAGACCAAACCCATACATTTTGAAAGAAAATATGAGTTGTTTGTTCAGCTGTAATTTTTTTTTTACATGGCATAAAAACACACATTTTACTGAACCTATCTAAAACTACATACAAGTAATCATGACCTTTCCTTGACATTGGAAGACCTCCTACAAAATCCATTGAGATACTCTCCCAAGGACATGAAGGTACCGGAAGTGGAGTGTACAATCCTAGTTTCCTATTACTAGGCTTACTTATTTCACATAAAGAACATCCTCTAATGAAACAAGATACACTATCAATCATGCGTGGCCAATAAAAATACCTTTGGAGATTCACTACCGTCTTGCCTACACCGAAATGTCCAAAAATCAATGAAGTGTGCGCCTCCCTTATGATACTGTTTCTTTCTACCTTTGGAATACATAAATTTCCCAAGTGATACAACAAAGTGTTATGTACATGATATTCTAACTCTTCAATTTGGTTTCCTTGACTCAAGATTTCATACACATCTCAAAAATCATGATCATGTGCATATTGTTCAATGTAAATTTCATTCATAATTGAATTGTGCTTGAGTATAATAGATGAATTTAGAATAGGCCTAGAAAGCATATCAACCACCTTATTGTAAATTCCCTTTTTATACCTGATAACCAAATGTAATTGTTGTAGAAATACCATCTATGTTAAGTGTCTTGATTGTTGCAACTTTGATTGTGATTGTAAGTATTGTGATGGCTGATGGTCGGTATGGATAATGGTCTCCTTGCCCATCAAATAGTGCTTCCATTTATTTACACTTTGTACCAATGCATATAACTCTTTGTCATAGGTGGGATAGTTAGTCACAACTCCATTAAAAATTTCAGAATGAAACAAAATGGGCTTACCATGATGCATGAGAACTGCTCACATGGAATACTCACTAGCATCTGTTTGAATCTCAAATGGCTGTCTAAGATCCGGAAGAGACAATATTGGTGTTGAATTGATATTTTTTTTTAAAATCATAAAATGATTTTTGTTTCATATCTCCCCAATGGAAGACTTTCTTGACACTTTTTAATGCATGTAACCGAGCTACAATGGAAGAAAAATTAGCAATGAATTTCCTTCAATATTTTGCTGCCCCAAGAAGCCTCCGTAACTGTATTGGGCTTGGGCCAATTCATAATGACCTCAACCTTGGAAGGGTCTATATTCAGCTCACCTCCTCCAACAATGTGTCCCAAATACACTAAATAAGTCTTGCCAAACTCACACTTCGACGTCTTTAAAAATGATTGTTCCTTTTTCAAGACATCAAGTACCTTGTTCACATGCATGACATGTTCATCTCTTGATTTGATGAATATCAAAATATCATCTAAGTAAGAAATGATGAATTCATCTAGAATTGGTCTTAATACATCATTCATAACTCTCATGAAAGTAGTTGGAGCATTGGTAAGACCAAATGACATAACTAGCCACTCAAACAATCCTTGTCTAGTTTTAAATGCGGTTTTCCAAATGTACTCTTCGACTATTATACCTTGATGATAACCACTTCGTAAGTCTAGTGAAATATTTTTCATACCTTAACTAATCAAGAAAATCAACGATTCTTGGGAGTAGATAATGATTCTTTACCGTGATTTTATTTAGTGCAAGAAAATCTATGAACATGCGACAAGTCTCGTCCTTCTTTGGTACCAAAACAATGAGTGAACCACATGTTGAAGTAGATGAGCATATGATACCTTTGTTTAGCAATTCTTGAATTTTCTTCTTGATTTCCATGCTATCCATTATTGACATGCGATACATGCGAATTTTTGGAAATGGAACATCTTTCTGTTGCTGAATCTCATGCTGAATTCCCCTCTTGGGAGGTAACCCATTTGGTTCCTGAAACATCTATCCATGCTAACTTACCACATAAAACAAATAAGATTTTAATTTTTCATCACAATGTTAGGTCCCTATATTACTAGTTTAGTCCCTTATTGTTATTAGTGTAGCCCCCTTATTGTTACTTTTATACCCCTGTAACCCCAATATTGTTATTATTGTGCCCTTACATTGTTAATGTTAGGTCAACTAGGATTATATTGTGGGCCCATGGACTCCTATATATATAAAGAGGTTTTGGTCATTTGTATCATCCAAGAATTGTTCATTTATGTAATGTATTGGAGGTTTCCCCATCGAAGTGGCTGATCTCTAAGGCATTGATCTCTCTTTTCTTCTATTTTTGGAGTTGGTTTCATAACATTTGGTACTAGAGCTTTGGATTCTAGGGTTTCGTTGCTCCAAACAGGTCATCATGGAATTTTCGCTATAACTATTTTTATACGAAGGTTTAGAAGCTGAAATTTTTAGAGTGCGAAGCAGAAATCCTGAGGAACATCGTCGCAAAATTTCAGAGCTTGGTTTGCAATATTTTTGGAGATATGATCTATGGAAGTTAGGGATTTTTGCAGGATCTTGAATTTAACCTAAACAGGCCATTGCGAAATTTTCGCTATAAATATTTTTATACGTGGTTTAAGAAGCTTAAATTTTAATAGAGCAAAGCCGAAATCCTAAAGAACCTCCTATAAAAATTTCAGATCTTGGTTCACAATATTTTGGGAGATATGATCTGTGGAAGTTAGGATTTTTTCAGGCTCCCGAATTTCATCTCAAAGAGGTGACCGTGGGAAAAACATCATAAATCTCTCTTTGAGCATCAGATTGTGATTCTGTAAAAAGTGGCTGCAAGTACATGGATTTTAGTTTCTTTGCTATAAATTTTAGAGCCAAAGGAGGAAACAGTGAAACGTGGCAAGTGGTACAAGTTCGCTCTGCTCAACCAGTCCATAATTAGGTCATTATGGGAGATTGGACATAACTTTCTCTTGAAGAGTCCAAATCAGGTCAGACCCATGGCATTCGAAAGAGGACTCAGAGGGCTACCTCAGGGACTAATTTCAGATATTAAAGGTATGAAATCATAGAGATAATTCAGTTTCAATATTGAGTTCCTAAAAAGCAAGAAAAATGTGTGTATTTTTTTCGAATTACATAAGTCTCATTTGAAAAAAATTAGTTTGAATTTATTCCAAGGGAATATTGAAGAATATATATCAGTATTGGGTTCTAAAATGCCCCCTAAAAAGAATTCAACACCAATTAAGCTTTCAAAAGGCTCTACTATGACTCATGAAGACGAAGAAATGCAACATGAGATGTCAAAATTACAAGAGCAAGTGCACCTATCACAAAGAGCAACAAAAAATGAAATGGAAGTTTGAAGAAAGGCATGGAAAATAAGATGGATGGTTTGAAGAAAGGCATGGAAGCTAAGATGAATGGTTTGGAAGCTAAGATGGAGGGCATGGAAGTCGACATGGAAGCTAAGATGGATGACATGGAAGCTAAAATGGAAAACATGAAGAATGATCTAAAAGTAGACATCAAAGGTTTGGAAAAGTTGATAGAAGAAATGTTTCCTAATAGCGAAAAGGTAGTAGAGAAAACTCATGATGAGAATAAAATAAATGTTAATCGTGATTTCATCAACTCTAATGTTGGATGGAAGAACCACCATATTCCAAATATGGATATGAGGAAGTTTGATGGCAAGGATCCCGTAACATGGATACTACAGATGGAGCAATATTTTGATCTCAATAATGTGCAAAACACACAAAAGATACACACTGCAACTTTAAATTTAGAACAAAATACATTTGAATGGTATTGATGGCTTTGCTCCCGTAAAAAAATTGTCACTTGGTCAATTTTTATGGAGGAAATGATAGCACATTATGAGGATGCAAAAAAGAACTCCTTATTTAGCCAATTGATAAATCTCAAACAAAAGGGTTTAGTGGCGAAGCACATTGAGGACTTTAAAAAATTTAATATAAGGGTAACTGATATTCTAGAGGAACACATGATTGATGTTTTCATAGGGACTTTAAAGGATAACATCCAACATGAATTTGGCGTTTGGGAACCTGATTCATTGGAAAATGCATTCAGGTTGGCAAGAAAAATTGAATGTAAAATTATGGCAACAAGGAAGCCTACCACTCACATAGATAAAGATGGAAGTTTTTCTACTCCTAGACTTCCACAACCTACAAGGTTGACACCACAACAATTGGAAGAAAAAAGAGCAAAAGGGCTTTGCTACAATTGTGATAAAAAATACACTAAAGGTCATAAGTGTGCTGAGAAGAAACTATTTTACATAGATTGTGAAGAGGAAGAAGAAAGTGAACAATAATCTTCAAAAGAAGAGGATATACACGAGGAACCAACCCTAGAAGAGGAAGAAATGAGTCTGACCATATCATGTAATGCATTGGCAGGAATTACCACTCCTAAAACTCTCAAGATAGAAGGACATATCAAGAAAAAAAAGGTAATAGTTTTGATTGATTCGGGTAGTACCCATAATTTTATTCATTGTAAGGTAGCCAAGGAATTGAATTGTTTCCTATACCCAACACCACAATGTCAAGTGATGGTTGCAAATGGAGGAACTATAAATTGCTCTAGAAAATGCCATAATATCAAGCTAAACATGGGGGAATATGTATTGAATAGTCCAATGATTTCCATTCCTATGGGAGGTGCAGATGTTTTACTAGGAGTACAATGGTTACAATCTTTGGGGACGGTAGCTTTTAATTTTCAAGAACTTTTCTTGAATTTTTTTTCAGAAAGAAAGGAAGTCGAATTACAGGGTATCGCAAGGAAGCCAGGAAAGATAATAATCTCTAATGTCATGACAAAGCTTCTGAAGAAAGAACAATGAGGGGTAGCACAATTATGCTCACTAGAAGTTCCAACGTCAAAATCATCTATTTCTGCAGATCTCCAAAAAGTCTTGGATAATCATTCCAAGGTGTTTGAAACTCCCAAAGGACTCCCACCTATTCATGATCATGATCATGCTATTCATTTGATTCCATGAAGTGTTCCTCCAAACATCAGTCCTTATAGATATCCTTATGTCCAAAAGAGCGAAATTGAACGTATGATTGTAGAAATGTTAGAGGCTGGTATAATTCAACCTAGTCAAAGTTATTTCTATGCTCCAGTAGTATTGGTGCACAAGAAGGATGGATCATGGCGCATGTGCTCGGATTATAGGGAGCTCAATAAGCTCATCATTAAAGATAAATTTCCCATTCCTGTGATTGATGAATTATTGGATGAATTACATGGAGCAATTTATTTTACCAAGTTGGATCTTCGTTCAAGATATCAACAAATTAGAATGAAGACTAAAGATATTATGAAAACAACATTTCGAACTCATGAGGGTCATTATGGATTTTTGGTCATGCCTTTTGGCCTTACCAATGCACCTTCTACATTTCAAGGGTTGATGAATTCCATTTTCAAACCCTTCCTTAGAAAATTTGTGCTAGTATTTTTTGATGATATAATAATCTATAGTACGTCTTGGAAGGATCATGTTCAACATGTTGACAGGGTGCTCAAACTATTGCAAGAGAAACAGTTATATGCAAAAACATCCAAATGTTTCTTTGGAGTACAAGAGGTGGAATATTGGGGTCATATTGTATCTCACGAGGGTATTAAGGTAGACCCTAACAAAATTAAAGCCATTAAGGAATGGAAAGTCCCCACAACCATAAAGTAGTTGTGAGGATTTCTCGGGTTAACCGGGTATTATCGCAAGTTTGTTAAGAATTATGGGAGAATAGGAGCACCTCTAACAACATTATTGAAGAAAGATGTGTTTTCATGGACTCTTGAAGCAACTAAGGCCTTTGAACATCTTAAAGACACAATGTGCCTAGCACCATTCTTAGCTACGCCAGACTTCACAAAAACCTTTATTGTGGAATGTGATGCCTCAGGAAATGGAATTGGTGTTGTTTTAATGCAATAAGGAAGACCCATTGCTTTTGAAAGTTGTCCAATCAAATGAAAGTATTTACAGAAAGCTATTTATGAGAAGGAAATGTTAGCAATACTACATGCACTAAAGAAATGGTGACCTTACCTAATGGGAAGACACTTCAAGGTAAAAATTGATCATGATAGCCTTAAACACTTTTTGGAACAAAGACTATCTTCAGAAGAGCATCAAAAATGGGTAACAAAGATGTTAGGTTATGACTTTGAAATAATTTACAAAAAAGGGAAGCTAAATGTTGTTGCAGATGCACTCTCAAGAAAGAATGAAGAGGTGGAAGCATTGCTTTGTGCCATTTCTATTATCCAACCAGATTGGATAACCGAAGCAGGGGATGAATGGAAGAAGGACGAAGAAGTGTGGACACTCATTCAAAAATTTCAGCATGAGCCTACTACATATGATACATTTATTTGGAAAAATGATTCCTTATGGTACAAAGATCACTTATATCTTTGTAATAATTCACAACTAAAACAAAAGATTCTTTTGGAATTTCACACTTCTCCTTTAGGAGGACACTCAGGATTTTTAAAAACTTACCATAGGGTGAAGAAGAATTTTTTTGGGATGGCCTTAAATCTGATATTCAAAAGTTTGTGGCGGAAATTTTGGTTTTCCAGCAAAACAAAGTTGAGACAATTAAGACCCCAGGTCTTCTACAACCTTTATCCAATCCAAGTCAATGTTGGGAGGAGATTTCAATGGATTTTATCACAGATTTACCTAAGTTCGAAGGAAAGAGTGTCATCATGGTGGTAGTTGATGAAATTACTAAGTATGCACACTTTTGTGCATTATCTCATCCATTTAAAGCAAGTACAGTTGCTACTACATTTATGGACACAATTCAAAAGCTACATGGAAACCCAAAAGGTCATTGTGAGCGACAAAGATCCCATTTTTACTGGAAATTTTTGGACGGAGCTATTTTCTTGTTTGGGTACTCAATTAGCTCATAGCTCATCTTATCATCCTCAATTCGATGGTCAAATTGAGATAGTGAATAAATGTTTGGAAGGATATCTTCATTTTTTTGTATCTGATAAACAAACACAATGGGTCAAGTGGTTACCTCTCGCTGAATGGTGGTATAACACTTCCTTCCATACTGCACCAAAAATGACCCCATTTATGGCACTTTATGGATATCATCCATCGTCCATCACATCATATTTAAGAGAAAATTCTAAGGTTCAAGCAGTGGAAGATCACATCGAGCATCAACAAGAAGTTCTCCAATCTTAAAGGATAACTTAAATTTGGCATAAAATCGAATGAAACAACAGGAAAATCAACATCGCAGCGAGAGAAGTTTTGATGTAGGAGACTAGGTATTTTTACGACTACAACCATATAAACAAATGTCCCTCAAGCAAGCTAAGAATGATAATAAATTATAGCCAAAGTACTATGGTCCTTACAAGGTGTTGCAAAATATTGGTACTATGGCATACAAATTGGAGCTTCCTGCTTCTTCGTGAGTGCATCCAGTTTTCCATGTTTCATGCTTAAAGAAGGTTATAGGTGAAAATCTTCCAGTTCAAACAATATTGCCAGAACTTGATGAGGAAGGAAAAGTCATATTGGAACCTAAAGCGGTCATGGAAAAAAGAACTCAACAGCTACGATATCGATCAATTTCAGAGTATCTCATCAAGTGGAAGAACTTACCTACCGAAGATTCTACATGAGAGGATGAGAATTTTATACAGAAGCACCCAGAGCTACTCAAAGCATTGAGGACAACACTTTTTTGAAGGAGAGGGGCATGTTAGGTCCCTATATTACTAGTTTAGTCCCTTATTGTTATTAGTGTAGCCCCCTTATTGTTATTGTTGTACCCCTGTAACCCCAATATTGTTATTATTGTGCCCTTACATTGTTAAACTTAGTTCGGCTAGGATTATATTGTGAGCCCATGGACTCCTATATATAGAAGGAGGTTTTGGTAATTTGTATCATCTAAGAATTATTCATTTATGTAATGTATTGGAGGTTTCCCCCTCGAAGTGGATGATTTCTAAGGCGTTGATCTCTCTTTTCTTGTATTTTTGGAGCTGGTTTCATAACGCACAACCTTCAAAAGATTCATATTCCATATCATCCTTTTTCTTGATCATGAGAAGCACAAAATTTTTACTTGCATTAACTAGTCTCTTCATTTGCCCTCCATTGACTAAAGAAATATTCAGCTTTTGGCGATGAGCTCTCACAATATACTCCACCCCATCCTTGAAAAAATGGTATTTGTTCTCATGGCGATAAAATACTGATTTCATGTCATACAAATATGGAATTCCCAAGATAATTCCTGAAATGTCACGTGGAACCACATCTAACTCAACTTCATCAATAAAGTTTGCAGTAATGGAAAATTGGAATATACATTTCCTTGTAACCTGTAAATTTGCATTCTTGACTATCCAACCCAAAGGATATGGCTTATGATGTGGTACATTTTCAAGGTTAAGATTTTTGACCAAGTTTTCTGAAATCAAGTTTGCTTGTGACCCACTATCAAATAATGCATCAATATTTATATGATTTGAGATCACCCTTACATGGAACAACTCTATCCTTGTTTCTTCATTTGGAGTGTTGTTGTGACAATTTGAGCAACTAGTGCTTGCTATGGCTTCTTTTCCTTTTTTGACCATGGCTATAATCTTGGTCTCATCACTGGAATCAGATCCAAGATCATGTTGTGTGGTAGTAGTCATCTTTTGTTTCCCCTTTTTGTTTGGTGTCCTAGGCCTTATTTCGAGATGTATTTTCTAATAGTGGGCTTTATCATGCCCCTCTTTGGAACAATGTTTGCATGTAGTTTTATCCCCTTCTTTCTTAACACTTTAATTCTTCTTTCCCTTCCATTTTCCTCCCTACTCTTTCCCCTTGCCCTTGAATGAATTATTCTTACTACCCTCTTCCTGAATGTTCTTTCCCCTTGCTTCAAGATGTGTGGCTTGCACAAAAACTTCATCTAAATTGCTTGGGTTAAACATAAGAATAGTATGTCTCAAATAGGAATGTAAACAACCAATGTATTTCAAGAGAGTGTCTTGGGAATTCAAGTTCATTCCTAGCAACAAAGCCTTTTTCCTAAACTCCCGGGCATATTATTGAACTGTTTGACCCTTGAGTTGCCTAAAGTTTTTCCAACTCATAATGGATTTTTGCATGTAAGCTAAAGGATAAAGCTATCTTTTAATTGAAGAAATAAACTCAACCCAAGAAATGGATAACTTACCATGGATTCACATTTCCTCTTGAGTCTTTGCTTCCCACTAGACTAGTGCTACTTCTTCTAGCCTCAATGAAGCCAACTAGATATTTATGCCATCTTCTTGTAGGTTCTGAATTCTGCAATAAACCTCCAATTGATGGATCCAATTGTCCAAATTCTCTGCATTTACCTCACCATTGTACATGGAAAGTTCAAACTTAATGTCATGATTTGAGTAAGGGAGTTTTTCCTTTTGGCGTTTTTGAATGAGTATTGGTGGTTTTTGTGGTGGAAGTGGAAGATGATGCTAATGGAGATGTTGATGATGATGATGAGGATGGTGGAGATGGAGGAGGATTTCCCCCGTTTCCCTTTGAATCCTTCTCTTCATCCTTCTTGCCTTCCGAGGTTCCCTCTCCATGTGGAGACTTAGAATTCTCTTCAACCATCCTGGTGTTCCTCTCTTCAAAGAGGATCCTAACCCTCTAATTTAGGTCATAGAAAGCCTTCTTGAATGCTTCCTCTTATGAAAGACCTTCAGTCTCTCCTACACCTGACATGATGGCTATGTATTCAAGCTTAGCTTCTGGTGCAACTTGTATCTCTTCAATCTTAGCCGAAGATAAAAATTGAGGTGCTTCAAGTGCAGCTTGGAGTGAAACTTTGGGTGGAGATGGTTCTCTTGTAGCTCTCCTTCCTCTGGTCCTGACCTCAGGACTAGCAACCAATAATTTCCCTTCTCCTCTCTGCAACTTCAACCTTGTAAGCATAAAAAATTTGCAACCATTAAAACCCTAATTGCACAAAACTCAAGCAAATAACATTTTCTCTGATACCATCTTGATCTAAATTTAAATGTTAGTTTTGTTGTGCTAATTTCATCTTTAGATTTATATTAGAAATGTTGAACTTTTCTTCATGTAAATGGGCTTATTGAAGTGGTTGTGATTGATTAACAAGTAAATGTATCGATATTATGTTGAATTATTGAACATAAAAACATTAAAACATAATGTTGAACAACAACAAAAAATTATACTGCAAACCATCACAATTGAGCCATTAACACAACGTTTTGATGAAGGAGTTCACCCCTCCTGGGCTACATCTCCTTGGTACAACTTCCATGGATTGGGCCTCTGTATTAGCTCAAATGTGAAAATATGCTATTTACATTCACCTACTCCTCTTGAAACCTACTCCAATATGTTCAGAACATCAAAATCTGCTAGGATAGACTCTTCCTGAGCCAAAATTGGTCGAAATTTTCTCCAGTTATGCCTCATTCAATATTTTCTTAGGAATCTCATCCAAAACTAGAGAGAACTCTAGTTAACACAATTAAATTTGGGATTTCGCCAAAACTGGAGGAGTCCGCCAAACCTGCTGCTATATAAAATCTAGATTAATTAACAATTTAGGTACAACATTAATGCAGATAAGCTCAGTTTAATCCGAGTTTTTAATTGTTAATCCTGCACTTAATTTGTTAACCTCCGTCGAACAGTTGTTTGCTCCGTCGGTGGTCAGGTGAACAGGTCTTATGGGGAGGGGGTTTCCCCCCTCCAAACCCCCGCCATTGAAACTGATCAAATTTAATTATAAGCCAGACCCCATACATTGTAAGAAATTCTATAAAGGCTAGTTGGTAAGACATATGGTTGGCGCAGGGGAGGTTGTTGGTTCGACCCTGACCTCCGCCCATCCATTGAATGATTTTGCTCCAAAATTTTGTGCCACTTTACCATATAGTTTGAAACTTTGGTATATCTAAAATGATTTCGGACTTTGACATAATATGCCAACTTTGAATTAAAAGGAATTCCACCATTGCGGATATTGTTCAAACCATATGATATAATTTCAATTTGGAATTTGGATAGGGTCTACTAGAGGGGGCATGTGGCGTCCCTTGGCTGCACCACGTGTCTACCTCTGGTTGGACCATTCCAACCATTAAAAAAAATTCGCATTCAACCTTAGGAGAAAAATATAAAAAAATTTCACCTTCAAAGATCACTAGCGAATCTTGCTGTGGAACTTGTCACAGTGTCATTGGGAAAAAATGATGAATATTCCCAGAATATACCTTGTATGCTGATTGGGCTGCCATTTCAACATTATGTCATGTTCTGCAACTTTTTTAGTTGTTTAGGAAAATGAACAACATGAAATAACTTAGTCATACGAAGTCAGTTTTTGTTGAAACAAATTGTGTTGGATTCCTGGCAATGAGATCTTTTCCATCATTCTGGTTTGGAGCATTTATGATCACTTTCATGTTTGAGCTTAACATTGAGCCTCTAATCATTTATGGATAAACAATTCAAATCAACTAGGTGCTAATCTCAAGTTTGATCAATTTATGCAAGTCCACTTGTTTAAGCGTCATTGCTAAAAGCGTACTTTCCTCCATATTTAGAGTACATAGAATTCCCCCTTCTTGACAGTCGTGGTGGGTGGAGCAATAGGATTTACACCCTAGAATTTGGAACAACCCTTTATCGTTCGTGAGATAACTGGTGATATAATTAGAGACTTCTTTTGGTTGAACCTATTTTTCAGGAAAAATTATGGGTTGGTCCAATGAATTTTCCTCCGTAATCTGTTGGAGTTATTTCTTTCATTTGTGCTATTTTTATTTATCTATTCTAACCCTACCTTACCGGGAAAGAGAGTGAAGCATGGGGAAGAGTCTTTCTTTCCTCAAGCCTCAAGGATAGAAACATGGGGAATAGAAGATATTTTAGAAGGGATAAGAAGGTCTTCCTTTCCCTCCTATTGTTAGGAAAAATCAAGCACGTCATATCATTTCTTCTTGCAAAAATTTAGAAATATACAAACAGTGCAAATTTAGAAACAAACCACTTTCCACACATAAAGCCAAATGATCCAATACTTCCCCTTATAGAAGAAAGCAATTTCAACATACAATTTCTTATAGAACCAGGATTTTAAGGCAATCTCACTTGCCGATTACCAATATTATTCTAATTAGTATACCAAATAAGGAATCATGGAAACAATCATAACATTCACAGTAAGAAAATACAACATGCCAAGGCCGTTCACTGCAAAAAAACAGTGTTCAGAGGACCAAAGTTACATCGTAACTGATGTTGTTGATCAAGTTCCCGACCACTTCCAATCCAGTGAAGAAAAAATTATTTGCAGTTAAGGATGAAGCCACCTTACAAGGATAACCATTGGGAGTGAGCTTTGAGGATAAGTTTGCCATATAGAAATATTGTGCATGCGAAGACTCAAAAGAAAAATTACAGAGGAATAGTACGAAAAATTACAAAGGACTAGTACAATGGCTAGCAAAGAGGAAATATTGGAAATCACCATGATTGATGAATCCAATGTTATAATTGCAGAAGGGTTTTTTTTCTCAATGTGCAGTTGGTGAAGAACCGAAAGAAGTTTATGGGGTAGGAGAATAGCCTCCTAAATATCTCGAATGCATATAATTGATGTGTCATTTCACAGGGAATTTCTCTTTCCATCCCCAAAATTCGGTTCTTTCTCTGAAATCTACATGCCCAATCATTTCAGCCACCCCACAGAAATAACAGCTTTTATTCAGACAAACATGCAGATGAGATATTTTTTCCAAAATAGTGACCAAATTCAGAAAGGAAAACTTACAACAAGAACTGAGTCTGGAAGGCATGATGAACAAATAAACCAATATGGCAAAAGAAACCTTTTTCTTAAGCAGATTTAGGAATAAGCCTCCTCTTTACTTCATCAAGAAACTGTTCAACAAGAAGTAGTTGTTTGACTATTTTTTGAACATATTCATTAAGCATTTTAATTATTAGTTTTCTTTTAACTATTAATTGTTAATTTAAAGAAGTACAATTCTTCAATCGTCTAACATTTCATCCAATAGTGCAAACTAGTACACAATGGCGGCTAGAGGAACTAGAGGAATTGTTTTAAAAAAAGAACGACTTACAAGATAATTATAAAATTAAAAATGATATAAATAATTTAAATAATAAAAATTCAAAAACTATTTAAATAAAAAATATTCAACCCACCAAACTAAATAAATTTAAGTGAGTTAGGAGTTAGAGTGATATGTCACCTTTAAAAAGTAATAATAAAAATAAAACGCACAAAAAAATAAACCTCTTCATAGGAACGTAGATAAAGCCGAGGAATTCCTATGTTGGCAGGTCGTTTATGAATAAAATAAGCTCTTCATAAAAATAGCTAGATTAGACAACATGTTAATGGTATATATACTAGCATTTTTCCCTAAAGGTTCAATGATACGTAGAAGGAAATAAATATTATATAAATAAATATTTTCAAAAAAATTGAGAAAACATTATTTTCAAATTTTCAAAAGTTGCAAAATTTCTAGAATAATTTAAAAATACATTAAAAAAAAATCAAGATATTTATATTATACATAATATCATATATATATATATAAACAAAATTAACATAGGAAAAAACACAATTAAAAGATAAAAGAGACCAAAAACAGATACATAAACCAGCCTACAAATTTAAAGAAAGAAATTTTTTCATTAATATCATTGTGCATTTTAAAAAGGTCCTTCTACATTAAAAAAAAAAAACCGCACCATTTACATTATATTGTGTTAAATAAACCATAGGACATATATATTTAAATTTTAAATAAACAAAACAAATACACTTTAACAGATAATATACTATATTGCAAATCAAATAAATAATCTACATATACAAATGCCAAAATCATTATAAAAACATAACAAATAAATAATAAATAAAGATACACAAATCTCATTCACAAACAATATACATAAAAATGTAAATAAATTAATATAAGACATCATTTTTATACAGTAGTGGAATCCTTGTAATTTATAGTAAACATGAAAACAAATCCCAAAATTAGATCTCTCTAATATTGTGTTGTTATCGAACAAAGTTTCTTAAAAAAAGATACATGAAAAATAAGTATCGTTGTTTTCTTTCTTTTCTTTCACATTTTAATGGTAGAACTGGAAATCCAAAGCCTTTTCAGTGTTCCATGATACATATTAATTACTAATTCTTGCATACATAGATATACCTCCCTACCAGCCACTTCAGAGAGCCCGATACGGTATTATGACTGGACATTGTCTTTGTATATATAAAGTGATTGGTCAAAAAAAAGTGAATTTTGTATTTCATTTTGACTTGCGAGTTAGAAAAAATCACCAAGCCCGAATGCAACTCAATTTTCATTAAGCTTTCGTTGAAGGATGTGCTCTTCCATTGTTTGGGAATCCATAAAATATTGAAAAACAATAAACCAAATTAATATTTTCCATAGCCTATTTTCCTATACTCCAATATAATAAGTTGTTATTGATCAATTCGGCGTTGCACCTGATTGAAAACAGAGTCGGTGAAATTATTGATATGTACATGAGGTCTACAATGTTTCATTCTAATTTTAAAAAAATGATTGAGAAATTATTCTTATGCATGCATCATATCATGTGAGCTCTAGTTCTTGCTTTTTTTTAGTGTAACCTTGAAGAAAGGAATCAATGACTTCCTATCTTGATATCCTTTATGTACTCCATTCTCAAAGATTTCCGAGTTAGCACTATATAATCACAGATGCAATCAGAATGAATATTAGAGATTTGGTGCCACTTTCTTGTTGATTTGGGCGTTCAAAATAAGTAGAGTTCAGATTGTGATAATGGAGGAAGGGAAATCAATAGCGTCAATGTTTCAAATGGAGTGGATTGAAAAAGTTAACTTTAATTGATTGATAACAAAAAAAAATATCTATCAAACATACTTGACCACTGGTCTTTAATATATTGGAGAGATTTGAAATTGTTTTTACCAAGGAGTGATTCTGTTTTTAAGAGAGAATGAGGAAACTCGCCAAAAATGTAGATAAATCGTCCTCTCAATTCACACACAAGATTTCTGCTCTTCGGGAAACAATTGAATGTGTGAGCTGGAACGAGACCTACAGTAATCGAACTTGGGACAGTAATCGCACGATCAAGTTTGTTCAAACATGATTGGATAGGCCGGTACAGGGAGGGCTTCAACTCACGCTTCCTCTGCCATTTCTGCTTCTAAGGATTCCAGGGATGCCCTCGCTTCCTCTTCTTCAGGCACCAACTTCCGATTGAAAATATTCTTCCGCTCGAAAGCCCCTCGATACTTGAGATTTAGGAAATGCCAGACAATGACTCAATCTCTGATTTTGGAGTTGGAAAAATCAGGAATTTGATTCTTTTCGAGCACGTGAAAAGTTTCTGACTTCGACGAAAAAGATTTCCAAGATCGATGAGTCTCAGTTCGATTCTGAAATTTCTGATGATAATTATTCCTCTTGCCCGGCTTCGATCCTCACGGTCCTCCGGAGATCTTTTGGGGCAACAACCTGTGATCCCACTGTGAGGCCGCAGTAATGCTTCCTCCATAAAAATAAACAAAACTCAAACACATTCTTTTAGAAAATGTCAATTGGCTCATGAAATTTTTGACGTGAGCGGAGGGGACATATGCTCAGATTTTGTCAGGCACGACGAATCTGAACAGTGTGCCCACAATAAAACTCATAATAGAAAAGCCTTCGGCTTAATTAGATGAAATATTTAATGTCCAACGTTATTGATAGAGTTTATGGTACAAGATTAAATAGAGATGGACATGTAAAGATAAAAAAATAAAACAATATAAGCATGAATTAATTATGATACCAATTAAATAGGATATTTAATATATATGTTTAATTATGTGATTGATGAAGTTATATGTTTAATTTGGTTTATTGTTAAATTTGTATGTGAGCTTTTAAAAAAATAAATTGAGAATTTAAAAAAATAGTATCATAAATATATTTAATAAAATTATAAATACAAACTAGCTGCATAGCTAGAGTTTTTGTTGGCTTAGTTTGATTTAGTAATTAATTTATTTTGGATTGATGTGATGTAATTAATTTTTAGTAAAAATATTGGTCAAATGTTATTAGTTAAAATATTGGTTAAAGTGTTGTTATTGTAGTCTAAAAAAACCCACAGAATAACCCAAAAATTCTGGTAAGATTATGAAAGGTTCTGGCAAAGTTTTTCAAACAAATGCTCTAAGGATTTTTGATTGCGCTGAATCCATTTCCACCATCAAAAATGCAATTCAAACACTCCAACTACTTCATTTTTTGAATTTTTTAAACCATATTAGAGTAAAAAATTGCCATCTGGGCTATTTTGTTGCGTTCGTAGACAACTCCATTTGTTTCCAATATGTTATATAACAATCTTTCTTTTTCTTTTAATGTGTCATCTACATATCTAGTAGAAAAATTGCCATCCGGTCTATTCTGTTTCATCGGTAGACAAATCCATTTTTTTCCAATATGTTATATAACAATATTTATTTTTCTTTTAATGTTTCATCTACCTAGCGAGTTGGTTCAAGAACTTTCATGCTTCTCATGGGTGGCATTGAGAAATTGTAGCTACAATTTGAGATTTTTATGTGCGTTTTTCTCTTTTTACAACTATTGTAATGTGGTGTTCATGTATTTTTGCTAATACTTCCCCTAGAAAAATGTGTTTTTTTTTTTTAATATAGGAAAATAAAAGCACTCCTACACATAAACTAGAGAGGATAGGAAAAAACTACACTCCTACACTCCTATAGGAAAAAACTCTTCTACCTTAATACTCCGTTGAAAAGTTTGACCGCCACATATATATATTTGCTCCAAACATTTATCGTGAGTTGAAACCTGCCATCGAACGTTCGGCTCCATGCAACGTGTTCATGTAGTTTCGTTCCACCAATCTCACGTGGTTTGAAAACCGTATTGCTTTCGCGCCTTGGTTAATTATACAACGCTGATCATTTGCTTTTCCTCAGATTGTTAGCGCAAATAAATAAAAATTTTCATGCCAAGGCCACCACCTCATAATATGAATGTTTCTCATTTTGAAAGATCGAGAGTTGAAATCTACTACTCGAGCCACATTGATGGCCCTTTTAATATTAACCCTTTCTATCTTGTGGTTCTAGAGACTCTCTTTGCATATACATCAATGTGCCTGGCTACCAAAAGGTGTATGTATTTAAACATGACCTTTTAGGTTCAATTTGAAGTTCTCCATCTCTTATGGTCTCGCATAGACAAACTTTATGGATATGTAAGAGCAAAGGAGACTAGGGTTTTAAGGCCTTTTCATTCCTCCACATTGTACTCCTTGCAGCATCAATAATTCCACACTATGTAGCTTAGGATTAATAAATGTTGCTTCTCAAAGGTGCGTTCACATATTTGAAACTCTGCCGTTGGCTTGCCACACCAACATGTGTGCTTCCGCACTACTGCCCAGCACGAGAACGCCTCGAATGAGATTGTCATTCTCTAGAGAAATCTTCTGAGTTCGCTTTGTTCACTGGGCTATACTTCAGGCTAGACTTGTCAAAGTGGTGAAATATGTTACTTTGTGTGCAGACATCGACATGGAGCTGACATTGTGCAGGATCTTCAAAAATTCTTCAGAAAATACTCCATCTGGTCCTTACGTAAGCGTAGATCATATCAAATGCTTCTGGTTTATGCGAGATGGCATCTGGTACGGACATTTCCAAATGGAGAATTTCTAAGTACCCGGTGTGCACTAGTGAAGAAAGTCTTTTGCATCAGTGACATAAAAGGCTCTTTCTCTGCTCAACCTGTATCACACCATCCTCCTTTTAACAATACTGTTCACTTGCCTCTCCTCCTCCCCTGTCTTGCAATTTTGGCCTTGTCGTTGAGCTCAATTTTATTTCGCTTGATGTCATGACACGACTGAGGAGTTTGTCACCCGTGGGGTCGACCTGTGTGGAACATTACGACATCACAATTACTCTTTGATAATGGTGTCCCTAGATAAAACATATGAGATTAACGAGCTTAAAATACGTATTCAGTCAACATGCTTAATGGCCCACGGAAAGAGGGCCTTTAATTGTCAATACAAAAAAGGTTTCCATTCAAATGTACACATGGAAATCTCATGGCACAACTGCGGTAAGAGTGTTCGAGCGTATGCTGGATGATCCCTCCCACATATGGCGTGATTGCAACAACAACATCTGATCATGATGGTGAGAAAGCTCATGAGGGGTTGGGGATAGGTCGGTGGGATGTCATTGACTGCAGGTCAGGTGAAAGACTTTAACGCCTAAGCGAGCAGAGGGGGAACCCGAAATTTTAAATATACCCCAAAATTTTGGGTGCTGTTGTAGCGCCTACAACACTAGGAAAACTGTACACCCTTGCAGCGGGGGGGGGTGCAAGGGGGGCTAACCCCCCGTCTGGGGGGTCCAGGGGCCAGCGGTCCCTCAGCGGGGGTTTCGGGGGCAGCGCCCCTGAAGCTTAAAAAATATGTAAAATTTCCTTGTAAAATTATAGTAATTTCTAGTCAATCTGGTCCGTTCATTAGGCGGATGACCTGACGGTAGAAGTTATGTTTAGTTTAGGGTTTTTTTCCCTAGAAGGAAACCCCTCTCTTTGTATGAGGGTATTGTATTGTGGCTGTGTAATATATGTGTATTTTCTGAGTGGGAAATAGATAGGGAGACTGTGAGACAGAACATAGGATATTATAGAGAATCTGTTGTAGGTTTTGTCTCTTCATTTTGCTGGATAATAAAAAGGAAGGACTGGCTATTCGGGGTGGACATAGCCCAAACTGGGTGAACCATGTATATTTGTGTCTCTTTGGTTTTATGTGTTTTGTGTGCTTGTATTTTCCGCATATTTTATGTGTTGCATTGCTCCGTAATATATAATTCTCTAACAACTAGTATCAGCGCCGAAGGTATATTTGGTTGATAAACTCGCAGGAAAGAAGGGTTCTTGGTTCGAGTGGGAGCAATGGCGGAAGATGGTAAGTTTAGAGTCGAGAAATTTAATGGCCAAAACTTCCCGTTGTGGAAGATGTATATGGAATATTATCTATATCAGAAAGGTTTGTACTTACCATTGAGTGGAAAAAAGAAGAAGCCGACGGCCATGACAGACGCGGAATGGAACATTCTCGATAGAAAGGCACTTAGAACAGTACGGTTGTGCCTTGCGGCATCAGTCGCCTTCAATATTTCGAAGGAAACAACAACAGAGGGTTTGATGCAGACGTTGGTGAAACTATATGAAAAACCCTCGGCCTCAAACAAGGTATTTCTTATGAGACTACTATTTAATATGAAGATTTCGGAAGGTGGATCTGTTGCAGACCATTTAAATGATTTTAATACAGTTACCAGTTAGTTAAGTTCTGTAGGGGTAAAATTTGATGATGAAGTTAGAGCTTTGTTATTCTTGTCCTCATTGCTAGAGAGTTGGAATGGTTTAGTAATGGAAATTACTAACTCTGTCTCTGGATCTAGTACTTTAAAGTCTAATGATGTTGTCGGTGCTATCCTTAGCGAGGAAATGCAATGGAAAAGCTCCAGTGAGACATCGGGTAATGCTTTGAGTGCAGAAAGAAAGGACACCTAAAGAAAGACTGTAGATCTCGGAAGGGAAAAGAAGGAGACGCACAACAAGAAAACAATCATGAAGCAAATGTGACAGGGGATGTGTTACAAGATGCTTTGATTCTTTCTTTCGAAAATGTTATTGATTCCTGGGTAGTAAATTCAGGGGCCTCATTCCATGCCACACCTGATAAGAAATATTTTCATGACTATGTTCAAGGAGATTTTGGACAAGTATGTTTGGGTGATGATAAATCCTGTAAAATTGTTGGAATAGGTAAGGTTCTTGTAAAACAGCAGAATGGAAACCAATGGCTATTAAAGGAGGTAAGGCATGTTCTAGATCTAAAGAAAAATCTGATTTCAATAGGGTAGTTAGGCGGTGAAGGTTGTGTGACAACTTTCACAGATAAAGCTTGGAAGGTCACCAAAGGAGCCCTGGTAATAGAAAAAGGTGAAAAGGTTGGTACATTGTATTTATGCAATGGTATTTCTAACTCTGTTAATGCTTTAACTTCCAAAGGAGCAGAAGCAACATTATGGCATCATAGGCTCGGACACATGAGTGAGAAGGGAATGAAGATTCTTCACTCGAGAAATTTGTTGCCAGGTTTGAAGAATGTTGATTTGGATTGTGAAAATTTCATCTGACAAAGAAAGTTAGATTTCTGATTGGAAAAGAAGAGTGAAAAATTAGAGCTTGTGCATACGGATGTATGGGGACTTGCTCAGGTATCATCTCTTGGTGGCTCTCGTTATTATGTTACTTTTATTGATGATGCAACTAGAAAGACTTGGATTTATTGTATTCAGAATAAATCTTATGTATTTGATACTTTCAAGAAATGGAAAGCTTTGGTTGAGATTGAGACGGGAAGAAGTTGAAGTGTCTCAGATCAGACAATGGAGGTGAATATTTCAACAAAGAGTTTGATAGGTACTGTTCAGAGCATGGAATTCGCAGAAAGAAGACAGTTCCAAGAATGCCACAAGAAAATGGTGTGTCGAAAGGATAGACAGAACAATCATGGAGCGTGCAAGGTGCATGGTGCATGCAAAGATTGCAGCACAATTTACAGGCGGATATTGTGAATACTGCTTCATTTATCTAATAAGCAGAGGGCCTTCAAGTTCCTTGGATGGTAGTATTCCAGAGGAAGCATGGATAGGTAAAAAGGTAAACTACTCTTTTTTAAAGCCTTTTGGTTGTGAGGCCTTTGTCCATATTAATAAAGAAAATAGAACAAAGCTTGAGGAAAAATCAAATAAATGTACCTTTATCAGATATGGTGTTAATGATTTTGGTTATCACTTATCTGATTATGAAAATAACAAAATCATTAGGAGCAGAGATGTAATATTCAATGAAAAGGTATTGTATAAGAATCAGTTGCAGGAAAAGAAACAGGAAAAAGAAAACAAATAATACACAGTTCTTGATGAGATCACAGAAAAAGTAAAGGTGCACAGAAAATAATAATAATCAACAACCACAATGGCAACAACCACCACAACGACAACGGGCACCTCAAACACACAGAAAGTGGTGTTAGAAGATCTACTGCAAGGATAAGTAGACCCCTTGAATGATACTCTTCTTCATTATATTATTTATTCAGCAGTTGATTAGTGAACTTGAATGTTATGAAGAAATGATACGGAGTTAAGCAGGAAGAAGTGGGAGCTAGCCATGGAAGAAGAGATGGACTCCTTAATGCATAACCGAATTGGGACTTAGCGGTTACTGCTGAAATCCAAACCATTGCGGAGATACGGCCAGGTTCTGGTGTGGTGGAAAGAGATACAAAGCTAGACTTGTGGTGAAGCGGTTTGCATAGAAGAAAGGTATTGATTTTGATGAAATATTTTCTCCTATTGTTAAAATGACTTCAATCAGAACTATTTTAAGTCTTGTAGCAACGGAAGATTTACATCTTGAATAGTTAGATGTAAAGACAATATTTCTCCATGGAGATTTGGAGGAAGAGATCTATATAGAGTAACCAGAAGGATATGAGGTCAAAGGGAAGTAAAAATTAGTGTGCAGGTTAAAGAAGAGCTTGTATGGCTTAAAACGGGCTCCAAGGCAGTGGTATCTAAAATTTGACAGGCTTATGTCTGAACAAGGTTATACTAGATGTCACTCTGATCATTGTGTTTATATGAAAAATCAAAATGATGGCAGCTATATTATATTGTTATTGTATGTAGATGACATGCTTGTTGCAGGGTCTAATATGCAGGAAATAAATGTGCTCAAAAGAAAATTGGAAAATTCATTTGCAATGAAGGATTTGGGGCTTGCCAAAATAGATCCTTGGTATTGAGAATAACCGGAGATAGGAAAAATAAAAGAATTGCTGCTTGTCTCGGAAGTAATTTTGCTACAAAAGGTGTTGAAAAGATTTAATATGCACAATGCAAAACAAGTTAGTACACCTTTTGCTAGCGTTTTCAAACTTAATGTGGAGATGAACAAAGACTTCGAAGAAATGGATTATATGTCTAAAGTTCCATATGCATCAGCAGTTGGAAGCTTAATGTATGCAATGGTCTGCACAAGGCCTGATATTGCACATGCAGTGGGAGTTGTAAGTAGATACATGAACAATCCAAGAAAAGAACATTGGATGGCAGTAAAATGGATTCTCGGATATTTGAGAGGTACCACAAATCAAGCATTATGCTTTGGTGGTTCAAACATTACTCTACAGGGATATGTTGATGCAGATATGGCAGGTGACAAAGATAATAGGAGGAGCACTACAGGATATGTATTTACTGTAGGTGGAACAGCTATCAATTGGGTTTCAAAAATCCAAAGTGTTGTTTCACTTTCAATAATAGAAGCAAAGTATGTTGCTGCTACAGAGGCTAGTGAGGAAATGATTTGGTTATAAAGGTTTATGGATGAATTGGGTAAGAAGCATGATATGGGCACGTTATACAGTGATAGCCAAAAGTGCCATTCAATGATTAGTATTGGAAGATAGAGTTAGTGGAAAAAGATATACACAACGAGAATCTCGCGACATATGCTAGCAAGGTTGTAACCGAGGAGCGAATGTGCTCAGTTTCAATTGGTATTCAAGGATGATGATGAAGATGAGAAACAACCAGGTCCAAAGAGGAGTCATTGTCTAGCAAATGAAGTAGCGTTGGAATTGCTACAATCAATATCCAAGTGGGAGATTGTTGGGTGTGGAGCCTGATTTTTCATCCTAATTCATAGATCCTTGTTTTAGCTAGATGTATACCCCAGGAAAAATATACACCCTTGCAGTGGGGGGGTGAAGGGGGGACTTGTCCCCCCCGCGGGGTCCGGGGGGACCGTCCCCCTGGCTGGGAGGTCCAAGGGCCAGTGGTCCCCCATCGGGGATTTTGGGGGCAGCGCCCCTGAAGCTAAAAACAGATGCAAAATTGCCTTGTAAAAGTATAGTAATTTCTAGTAAATCTAGGTCGTTCATTAGGCGGACGATTTGACGGTAGAAGTTACGTTTCATTTAGGTTTTTTTGCCCTAGAAGGCAACCCCTCTCTTTGTATGAGGGTATTTTATTGCAGCTGTGTAATATATGTGTATTCTTTGAGCGGGAAATAGATAGGGATATTGTTGAGAGAGAACAGAGGATATTACAGCGGATCTGCTGTAGGTTTTGTCTCTTCAATTTTTGCTGGATAATAGAAAGGAAGGACTGGCTGTTCGGGGTGGATGTAGCCCAAACTGGGTGAACCACGTATATCTGTGTCTCTCTGGTTTTATGTGTTTTGTGTGCTTGTATTTTCCGCATATTTTATGTGTTTCATTTCTCTGTAATATATAATTCTCTAACATTATTCTAATAAAATTTCTATGTGACCTATAGCTAAACGTTTGAGAGAAATCATTTATTAAATTTATAAATAACTTTGATTTTAATAAAATTTGGATTAATCCAATTTCAAGTTGGGGTAACTATTTTGTTACCATCATATGCATATAAAAGCTTAAATAGATTTTATATACAATGGAATATGTATTGGTTGAGAATTATTAAGATCAAAAGTTATTAAAAAAAGAAGAAGTGAAAGGTAAAGTTAGTGAAGGTGTTGTAGCTCCTAGAGACAACCTTGAGTTGTATAAAGACCAGTGCCTAGGACATCTTAAATGCAAGGAGAATATGACTCAACTAACTACAGTTGGAAATTTTTGGCTCTCATGCAACTATCACTTAGGTGAATGGTTTTAATAAGGGTGGAACCAAGACCCCAAAGTTAAACACAACAACTAGGAAAACTGCAGAAACTGAGTACAAACTTCAATAATTAAATGCATCAGATGGCTCTAAAACATAATGCTATAAAAGGGGGCCGACTTCTAAAATGAATACACAGCTATCAAGTTATATGTGAGCGATGAATATGGCAGAATATGGAGTAAGATATCAACTATAACCGGTCTTATTCAAGGATAAGAATCCATATATAATGGGCTTATTCAAAGATAAGAATCCATATATCTGGGCTCGTTCAAAGATAAGAATCCATTGTAGTTAGTATCGGAAGAATGGCGGAAGAGATAGAAAATGAACAAAGTATCATGCCTGAGCCATAATTAAAGCGTTATAGATGAGTAAATATGAGTATCTGCTATGATAAATTCACATTTAAACATGGGAGCACTCGCATTCCAGAGCATTTAGATACAAGAAATGTAGAGAGATACAAAATGAACACTTATATTAAAATACAGAGAGAGAGAGAGAGTCAAAAACTGTGAATTATCTCGAGTGGAATACCCAATTCCAGCAAAAATTCTTATTACTGAATCCCTATGGGATCTTCAAACATCCACTATCAAATTTCATACAAAATACATACAGAACACTTGAGCTAGTGAGTCCTTTGGAAAATATGGAACCTTTTGTTAGTGTTTTCTTCCTGTTTTTATAACCTATGATTCCTATGCGCAAGAAGATATTTTGGGAAAATATCTTCCACGCATGCTTGCACGTTGTTTCAGGTCTAAATCAAAAATAGAAATGATGATGAGGTAGAACTTCCTCTCATCATCTTACAACGTAGGCCTAAAGCTGTTTCTAACTGAAATGTAAAGAATTTACTAATCTGAAAGTAAAAATTACAGGAGTGAAATAAGGATTTCACCCAAAATGACAAAGTGAAAAGGACATAAGGTAAAAATTCCACACAGGCCCAATCATGAATTATCATTGTTGTTTGACGAGGCGGAGCCACTGCTACTACTGGCAAAGGCGATATCGTTAGTCGTGGGAAGGACTGGCCTTCTGCGCTGGAGGGTGCAGCACTACTGGTAGTGGATGAGCTGGCCTTCTGCGCTGGAGGGTCTTATAGAATGGCCAATGGTCATGATCCATTGACTGAGATGTGAAATTGACCCTTATTATCACTTTTATTTGCTTCCTAGGCGTGGAGGATCATCAACCTCGGCCTCGAGCCACTATGATTGGCTATGAGATGGCCTGTGTACTTAAAATGCCATGAAAACCTGCAATGACAGCAAACCAGCTAAATAAATCCTGTGATGAGGGGTAGACTGCTTCAGAAGGCTCAGGTGAAGGCAGAGGGGTAGTGCAGAGGCAAGTAATGCAGCGGAAGCGTTTCCATGGCAAAAACATGGTTTGAATCCAATCTGGCACAAAACTATGCAAAAGGCGGTTTTGCGGAAAACCGGAGTGGTTTTCATGTAGGCAGAAGGTGGTAAGCAGTAACGAATGCCATACAGTCAGGTGGGCAACGCGTGTCCTCACAAAACTGCCCATTTTGTGTCGGAGTTGCGCGTTGGGGAGCTGTTGTGAATTGGGTGTGAAAACGAACAAGAGCCATTTGATCTAGGCAAATCAGATCAATGACGATGGTTTAAAGTGACAGACGTACCTGCGTGGTTAGGTGGGACCAGCGATGACATCAGCAATCTTGTCATGTAGCGGGATGATTAGTTGCGGGGTTATAAAAGCAAGAGTAATGTGGATCGTTGGATGAGGGAGATAAACGGTCCAGATCAGAGTGGGGGAGTGCAATATTGGATGAGTGATCGGGAAAGTAGCGATGTAGCGATGGAGTGAGGACCGTTGGACCATGAGGACATCAACGGTGGAGATCAACTGTGGGGACGCTTGGGGGTACAGATCAACTTCTTGGCTTGTGCCTCCGCAGAAAATTTCAGTTGTTGATCTGAGATCTTCTGCAATCAACTAGGTCAACTGCGGAGGCACTCACAGTGTTAACTCATGCGCTGAATACTGATGGTGACCATTGAATCGGGCTCGATCAACGACACAGATAAATTGGAGAAAAGTGAGCGGGGTGAAAGGAAAAGGTGCATTGCCCATTGGATCAAGTTGATCAATGGTCCAGAATGCATCGCGATCTCGTACGAAGGAATGAATGGTGCGAGGGGAGGGGAAAACTGTGAAACAATGCACATCGTCGGATCAGGAGGATCGACTGTTGAAATCTCATCGAGGAATGGTAGGCAAAAGGGTTTTGAACGAGAGGATGGAGATAGTGCGAAGGTGCGATAACCGTTGGATCTAGAGGATTGATGGTCTAGATCATATCGTGGCTTCGCATAAATGAATGAATGAGGTGGAGGACAACGAAACAACGAGACAACGCCGGCCGTTGGCTCAGGAGGATATCGATGGTGGAGATTATCTCGGAGGATCGGCATATCGACGGCGAAATATAGAGTGAAAATGGAGTACAGCGAAGTGCAATGTGCGATGGATGGGCGAAGCACGGTGAGTGATGACCGTTGGATCTGCGGAGATCAACGGTCGGGATTGCATCGGGGTTTCGCACATCGGCGGAAAAATATAAAAGGAAGGGGATGGAAACAGAAGGAGCGATGTGTGATGTGCGATGCATAGGCGACGAGTGATGACCGTTGGATATGCGAATATCAATGGTGGAGATTATCTCGGAGTTTCGTACATCGGAAAAAAAGGAGTTCAACGAATAAGAAATGTAGGGTGGCGATGAGCGATGTGTGATGGCCGACAGGCGGAAACGGAACGCGCGATGGCCATTGGATCTGCGAAGATCAACGTTCAGGATCTCTTCGACAAAGATGAACCTTGGCAGTGAAATAAAAGAGAAAATGAGTGGATTTGGGAACCAGCGAAGTCCGATGGTCGAAGGAGGCTTAAGGACTTTTAGCCATCGGTCGCAGAGTGGGATCATATGAGAAATGGGGGCTAAGGGCTTAAGGCGAAAGGTGCTTAGAGGCCTGATATGTTAAAATGAGCGCTTTTAAAGCTAAAGGGTGGATTTTTAGCCTTTTCAAGGGTTCTGATAGGTGAAAAAGGGGCTTTGAAAATCCATTTAGTCCTTGTTGTATTTGCTTTGCAGTATAAAGCTCTTTATCATTAGACATGCTAGCTCAGTGTGGGATTTCATAACAACAGAAGGGGTGAGAATTTTTTATTTAATTCAATTTTCTTGTAGGATTATTGGAAACTCTGTGTGTTTTTTTTTTAATCTCGAGCTTTTTACAATCCATTTTTTTTTATGCTCAATTAAATTGGATCATGACAGGACTCGAACGCACAGTCTTCCACTCTATAGGCAAGCACCTTATCCATTAGGCCACAAGATCACTTTTTGTCTCAGCAGAAAATGAAGATTCCCTCTTATCTTGATCATGATTTGATCTCTTGTTGTAATTACATTATATAGTTCCACTCAATTTAATAGTTTTTTTTTTGTAATCTTGGTAGGACTACATCTTCAACATGTCCAATATATCACCTTGATTGGGGCGGGGAATGAACCGGTGACTTCACATCAAGAAGTGTCTTAACAAAACAACCAATCATCATCTATCCAAAACCCCATAGACCACTCAATTTAATAGTTGAAATGATGTGTCTTTTAGATTTACCAAGTTCAATGTAATCAATCTCATTCTTTCTAATGTCGATAAAGGAACCACCTTACGAAAAACCAAAATTAATTTCATGCAAAAATAAACAAAAATAAAAATTATAAAAAAAAAACTATAAATTTCAATTTCACTCAACTATGGGTTTTTTTTTTTTACAATTTGTAGGTCAAATCTCCAATTAAAAGATCTTAGAATAATTAACAACTCGGAATTAAAGCTCCAACCTTAGACGTGGCTCCAATTAAAAGAGCTCCTTCGTGCTTGAAGAAAAGGGATTACAATTTTTTCCTTCCACAATAAAGTATTGAACGTCATGGAAAATCCAAAGAAAATCAAACCCAAGTAAGAATCCTGCAACGGCTTGTGGCAGGGCGGCCTAAAGACAGATTTAAATACGATAGATTTAAATACAATCATGTTGGATATCCCTAGAAGGGGATCCTGCGAAGACTCTTGTCCAACAAATAGAATTTAAACCAATAATAGTAAATACAAACATTTTATTTGTCTAATATTCTTATGAATTTTAATATTTTTAGAAATTAAAACTTGCCATAATTTTTGTTACGCCGACATAATTAAAACTTACCATAAACTTACATTGGGATGATTTAACCTGCATACCCATTATTAGAATGTGTAACCCAAAAAATAAGGGATGAAAGTCTATAAAGATTCATGTTTTAATAAGTGTAAGTGTTGTGGTTTTGGTACAAACGATATGCATTCTCTGTTTGTATTTGATAATATGGGAGGGACGCCAGTTATTGGGTGCCCTCTGTGACATCGTGGCAATTTTCCATGTCACTCAGTCGATGCATGTACGACACATGTCAGCCAAGTCTCCAGGTGGGTTGTGGTTAGTGGGGGCCATAAATCCACCACCCTCCTATACAATTAGGGTTTCGGGCATGCCATTTTCCTGGATTTCTCATGAGGTCTGTGCATTTTTGTTCGAGGCGAGAGGTTGCGTGCACAGCTCTGTCGGTCGTTGTGCGCTGTAGCGCTAGTACTGGTGCACCTCCATCACCACTATCATGACACTCACCACCTTTGTCACGGATGTTAGGATGGCTTGTTGTGTGGCTGGGGTTTCAATCCTGTTGTTCCTGTGCCTCGTTGTGGACTTGTTCAGCTCCTGCAACTGTGAAAATTTGATCCTCGACTGTGAAAATTTGCTCCTCAACTGGTCAATGCTACGTGGATTTGTCGACGGCTCCGTCCCCTGTGTTCATTTAGAGAAGTTCATGGACGGTGCAGGTAAATTTGGTTTTTTTCTGCATTTTTGCCAAGTGCTCTGCATTTTTTTGAATTGCTCTGCATTTTTCTTGCATTTTCCCTGCATTTTTCCTTGGTTTTTTCTAATTTATGTTTATTTTCATTTTTTTGCAGGTAATTTTGAAGTCTGGTGAGGTCTGGCTCTCCAGTTGGCTTCTGCACCTTGAGGTCTGGCTCTCCTGTTGGCGTATGCACCTCCCGATAGGAATTCTATTCCTACCAGCCCACTATTGTGTTTTTTAACACTTTTAATATTCTTCGTGGAATTTAGCTCTTTTAGCTCTTCTTCAGTGGAATTTAGCTCTCTCTGGGTTTTAGAATGGGTTGGGTTTCCTAATATATGGGTTTTAGAAATACTGTTTTGGGTTTTTATGCCCTAGATGTAGCATTTAATGATGATTTTGTTGAAATTGATGATTTGTTGCGATTTTCTTGAGCCATCTTCTCTTTAGGGCTATACCCATGTTCTAGTTATTGTTTGAATGGCACTAGTTTTAGGGCTATACCCATGTTTCATGCTTGTTTCCAGGGCTTGTGGTTCTTTAGGGCTATACCCATGTTCTAGTTATTATGTGAATGGCACTGGTTTTAGGGCTATACCCATGTTCCATGCTCGTTTCCATGACCTATGGTTATTTAGTGCTATACCCATGTTCTAGTTCTTGTTTGAATGGAAATGGTTTTTCTTGTTTTGAATGGAACTGATTTTAGGGATATACCCATGTTCCATGCTCATTTCCATGGCCTGTGGTTCTTTAGGGCTATACCCATGTTCTAGTTCTTTTTTGAATGGCACTGGTTTTTCTTGTTTTGAATGGCACCAGTTTTAGGGCTATACCCATGTTCCATGCTCGTTTCCACGATCTATGGTTCTTTAGGGCTATACCCATGTTCTAGTTCTTGTTTGAATGGCACTGGTTTTTCTTGTTTTGGTTTTAGGGCTATACCCATGTTCTAGTTCTTGTTTTACATTCTCTTCTTTCATCTTGTTGCTAGAAGAAATTCCCTATGTAGCCATCTCATCTTGCTGAACATTATCCAACATTGAAATTAAATGTTGGCTTGCCTCCTCTGTTTCACCTATATACATGTTGACTGTCCCTTCCTCTGTATCTGAATTGTGAGGTGTATTTTCATATTCTATTGACTCGGTATAAGGATTCTCTTCACTTTCCAAACTATTATGTTCAATGGAATCTTGCAGACCCCTTGAGTCTTCATGGCTATGACCTTCACTAAAAAGCACATCATTCTTTGTCTCTGAATGGAATTTATTTTCAGCCTTTGGGTGTATAGTCTGGCCAATTTATTTGAGATTTTTATATTAATAAGTATACCAATTAAATAGTGGTATTCTCTGTGTGTGTTGGGTGTATATTGTGAATAACAGTTGTCTGTGTGTGTTGAGTATATGTTGTGAATAACAGTTGTGAGTTAAAGGTGGTTGATCATGCATTCCTTTCACCAAAAGCTTTATTAACCTTGAAGTTGTCTTCAGGGTGCAAGTTGATGTGAGAGCATCTCCCTCACTTCAAGCCATTTTCTTGTGATGCCTTGGGGATCTTTCTCTTGTGGTTGATATCTATGTAATGTTCATGCATGCTATCTTACTATATTGACATATCCCTATGAATACTCTCTTTGTCTATAGCTTCATACCTAAATGAATACTCTTTTACTGTTTGGCTTCCTTACCTATGATTCTTATCTATGTGAATTTTGTAATTACATGCTATCTTACTATTTGTAATATCTATGATGGTAGACATGATCAAAAGAGATATAAAAGTAGATTTTAAATAAATTTTTTGAATAAATAAAGAAGAGTATGGTTGTGTGGTTGAGTATATATTTTCATCCAATTGTTAACAGACATGGAGTCCTTGTGACAAAAACTTATTTACAGGTTAATAATCCTGATAACGTGAGATGTATTTTTCATACTGTGTTGCATTTGTATTTTTGATACCTGTCTTGTTTAACATGTATTTTTGATACTTGTCCTACGTGAGATGTGTTGGGGTTCCCATGTTTTGGCAAGGTTGGCAATACCAAAAGATGAGACAACATAGAACCACTTTGGAAACTCAGGATCTAGCCCTCCTGGGTTCAGAGAGGGATCTCTCTATGATATGTCAAAGGTTTATGTCTTTAAGGCTCAAAGTATAAGATTTTAGGCTAGTTATAGGCTCGAGGTTATTTGTTTGATTGTTTGTGTTTGGTTGTTGGGAATCAGGAAGGAAGACTCCAATATAAGACAAGGATGGATAACAAGGGAATTTAGGCAAAGGTAGATAGCTCAGGGAACATCAGAGCCATTGGGAAATGGAGTCAAGAAAGGGTTTAATTGTGTTCAATGTGCAAGATTTCAGTTGGGCTAGTCATCTAAATCATCTGGATCTTAAATGATAGAAGATGGAATGGAACATTAAGGACTGAAAATGGGAGGAGGAGAACCATCTAATCCAGTCTATAGATCAGGTTAGAGGTCATTTTACTCCAGACCTGCTTGGACCAAATCAGAGGCAATACAAGAGATCTTAGAAAGGCTAGTTGGTTGTGCAAAGATCCTAGTGGACAGGGCTAACACTAATCCCCAGTGTTCCCAAACCTTCCAGCTAAATCCTACCAAGAACATCTAAACATGGACTTCATCAATTCATACATCAGAGAGCAGGAAATACCATCCACCACACTGGTTAAATCAATTGAAACCAACATTCAGATACACATATAAGCAGAAAACATTGAAGTAGGGAGAGCAGGAAACATAGGGCACCTAGCAAGGGTGAATCCTATGTTATACTTTTGTTGCCTACCAGCAGAGATGAAATGAAATGGAACATAACATAAGAGCAAGTCAATCACAAATACAGAGAAAGAGAAAACATCACCAACTGCTTTAGATCAGGATCCAAAGAAACATGCTTGTCATATTAAAAACAATACCAATCAGGTACATCATTGTCCACAGCTTGAACATTCAGTCTGAATCCATCAGGTTTTAGCCTATCTTACAATATACACAGAGAACTTGTCTCAAGAGGAGAATACTTGTATTTCACTAATATCTCATCAACAACCAACAACCATTACAATGTTTCTTTCTGTGCTTTATAGCAAAGGATGAACCTAAGATCGACTGAGAAGGTAGGTGAAAATTAAATGTATCTTTAAACACAATAATGAATGCAGGGCTGAAGCCCATTCTGCTTGACATGCTGTATATTTAATCTCTGTCACCTTCCTTGTGAGAGAATGATCTGCTCCAGATTTGATCTTGACATATTTTGGCTGAAGTACTCTTGGATGATTTGAACAAAATGAAATATACTGCTAGAAAGGTCTGTCTCATAAATTTCTGACTGTTTTTTGAGCTGTAGTCTAGTGGAAAACTCTTCAGGGACATGGTGCCTAATAAAATTTGTTTGGGCGCCATGTACTTGATGAATAAAAAACATTCTGCTGACAAAAAACCCTGATATTACCTTTTGCCTGCGCTCAGGATCCTTTGATCGATCCTCGGGGTCTGTGAACTAATGCTTTTCCTCTTAAACACCGATTAAGGCTCAAGATATTCATTATCGTGCCTTAATCCCTTGTCCTCGCTCTGAACCATTCCTTCTTTTCTGACCTTTCCATACTGCGCTTTTAAATTATGCCGGAAAGTTCCTCACAGGGCTTGAAGTTTGTTTCTTTAATGCGGGCCCTGTCTCCAACTTCGTTAGTCATTTCTAATAAATTCTTCTCCTAAAGCAGATCTTCTTCTGATTCATCTGTCCTGGTAGTACAGAAGTGTATCATGGCGGCCATTTCTTCTAAATATCCGTGCAAAAAACACGAAGACTGTGAAGAAATATATGGACGAGGGCGGCGGGTGATGTAGATGGGCGAAATGGATGTGAAATCGGTGATATGGCGGAAGAAAATGCAGAAGAATGGTGAAAAACTGCTCTGGTAAGGTTGGCAGACGTTGCAGAATGAAAAATGCATGAAAACATTAAAAAAGGCGAGAAAAGGACATTATATACGACGGAATGGTTGACGGATACGGAACATGCACGTGGGGTGACGTGGCATACGGACAACCGAGTGGACTGATGACGTGGAGGTCGCAGGGCAACGGAATAGTCAACGATGAACAGAAAGATCTGGACTGTCGATCGGGCGAAGATCAACAGCGAAGGACGACGGAAGGCGGGCCCGCGGGTATGGTGGACGGGTGTTAAATGGTGTGCAGCTTCGGGAGATGACAGCCGTTGGATGAGGGCTCCAAGCTCTAACGGCGATCGTGAATTCCGCTGCCCGGATTTCGTCCAGGAGATAATGCGTGAAATGGAGGTTTTCAAAATAGTGCGCTTGGACACGCGTCATTTCCTGAGTGGGATCGCTGGCTCTCCGGGGAAAACCGTCTACTGCAGATGGGTGGTGCGGAATTTACCATAGCTGTTTTGAACTGCGAAGGCGGGATGGGGACTACCGTTTCGGGCACATTCCGCGCCATTGGATCTGGGCTTTGACGGACAGTGGATATTTACCGAAAATCAAACCAGCGACAAACCTTTAGAACCCAAAAAATGCGATTTATCAAAGGTTTTTTCATGATTTTTTGGGCGGAAAAAGGGTTGGAGGGGATAAGCGCCTGGAGGGTTTAGCTTTGGGTTTCGGCAGCAGGTTTTATGGAAGAAAAGGCGCAGGGGCTGATGGCGAAAGGGGCTAGGACCCAAACTCATAAATTTCACCATTTTAACTCATTTTGAATGCAATTTCAGGCCCAAGGGAGGTAATGATAGAAGAATGAAGGGTAGAAAGGGCTAAACCAGGGGCAGGAATAGGATTTAGAGTGGATTTTGGGCATGAATAAGGGAAATTTTGAGTGAGGATGGGAACTTTGACCAAAGGGAGAGGTGACAAGAATGTTGGCATTTGTAGGGGTATAAAGGGCAATAATGGGCTTTTTTGAGAAATGAATCAGCAGAGGAACCATATGCTAGGCACAACACACAGAGACTCCAAGGAGGATGAATTTTTAGGGGAAAGGCAATCCTTGGAGGCTCCAGAGAAAACTAGCCCCCAGCTTTCTTGTCAAGAATTTCATAGGGGGCTAACAGTGGCTCCACATGGGGATGGCTGCTCCTTGGAGGAGTCAAGAAACCAGAGGTGATCTTTGGAGTAGGCCAGATGCCTTTTGTCATAAGCCATCTTTCTTCTTCAATTTTAGCTGCCACAGTATGATAGAAACATCAGCAAAAAAATTTCCCAACCAATCTACCTACCCACACTACAGTTCTACAATTTTCCCTTGGGTGCATTTGAACTAGCAGACCCTTTACATTTTATTTTTCAAAAAAAAAACAAACCTATTCTAAATCTACCCTTATTGCTCCATGAGGCCAGATTAGACTGTTGACCTCATCTATTTCTCTACCTAATCTACTACCTGTTGGGATTAAACTGTCCAACAGGTTTCTTCACCTACATTCTAAGACAGGAAATTTAAACAAAGCCAAGCCAGGATTAGACTGTCTGAATTGCTGGAGTGTGATCCTGAAAACAAAATTGTGAAGGCATGAAATCCTTAGTTTTGATATATCCTTCTTTCTTTCTTGTGACTCAGATTTTGAGCATATTTGAGTCACCTCTTTTCTTTGCTTCAGCTCTGGTTTTGGGCATATTAGAGCTGGTTTCTCTTTCACTGCTGATCCAGATTTTGAGCATATTAGGATAAGCTATTCTGCTTCCTTTTGGCTCAGATTATGATCACGTTCGAGCCTATTCCTTTAGAGGTTCATGTTTTGAGCATATCTGAACCTTCATCTTTCATTCTGTTTTTTTTTGGAACATTTTTCTGTTTTTCTGGGAAATACAAGCTGCAATGGTATGTACAATGGAAATGAGACTGGAAATGGAAAATCTACAGAAGTAATGTTTGAGGATCCTGCCATTGACAGGACCCCCAAAAAATTCTGTGCCATCAAGTTCTTGCAGAAAAAACGCATTAGGACCCACAGTGGCTTGTATGATATATGGACCTTGCCACAGGTTGTCAAACTTACCATGTTTACCTTTGTCCTCTCTTCTTGAGTCCCATTTTAGAACCTTGTCACCAATTTTGAAATTTGAAGCTTTGGTTCTTTTGTCAAACTGCCTTTTTATGTTTTCCTGAACTCTGACAGCTCTGTTATAAACTTGTTCCCTAGTTTGTTGCAAATGGATAATTTCATTGATTCTTCTCACCATACTGTTCTCCTCTGATTGGATCTCCTGGACAAGCTTGATAACTGGAACTCCGAGGCCTGTGGGAAAAACTGCTTCAGTCCCATAAACCAGCTGAAAGGGTGACAAGCCAATAGATTTCTTTGTAGTGAGCCTGTCTGCCCACAGGGCATGTATCAACTTTTTATGCCATGACCTTTTGTTCTTTTCCAGCAGCTTCTTAATGATTGTAACCAGGATTTTATTTGATGATTCAGCTAGACCATTACCCTGGGGGTAATAGGCAGTTGAATGTCCAAGTGCTATTCCGTACCTGTGACAAAAATCAATCATTCTTTTGGATCCAAAAGCAGCAGCATTTTCAGTGATTATTTTCCTTGGACAACCAAAACGAGATAAGATGAAGTCCTCTAGGAACCTAATGATGACAGATTCAGTGGCATTCTTAGTGGGTATAGCTTCTATCCATTTAGTGAAGTAATCTGTAGCAGTTAGGATCCATTTATGTTGTCCAGAGGAGGCTGGATGAATTTCCCCTATAAAATCTAGACCCCATTGTAGAAAGGACCTTCAACAGTAATGGGTTGTAAAGGGAGGGGAAGAAGTTTTCTTTTACCTTCAAAGATCTGACATTTATGGCAAGTGGTTATCATTTTATGGACATCATTGAATAGTGTAGGCCAATAATAACCAGCCCTGAGTATTTTATTTGCTGTGGCTTTCCAACTCAGGTGGCCTCCACACTCTCCAGCATGAAACTCTTGTTTAATGTTTTCAGCTTCAGTTTTAGAAAAACATTTCAGTAAAAGGCCGTTTGGATTTTTCCAATATAGACTCTTATTAATAATGCAATAATTTCTAGCTTTGAGTTTTATGAATATGGCCTTTGTTTTGGACAGTTCTGGGGGAGCATTGAGACTGGTGAGGACGAAAAGGACATCAAAATACCATGGGGAGTTTTGGAATTTCTCTTCTATAGCGAGGTCAGGCAGGTTTTCCTGCACATCCAAGGCATTCATCATCTTAATGTCCAAGGCCTGTAAATTTGTTTCAGCCATTAATTGGGCCAGGCCTTGACCTTTGATCAGCTTTGTGGGTTTAATTTCAAGATCATATTCTAAAATTGTAGCAATCCATTTGCCCCTTTTCCCATCAGGGTCTTGGGACAAAATATCTTTGACCACTGTATTCGGCATGAAAGCAATGGCATGAGAATGTAAAATGTACACCCTAAAGTCTTTTAAGGCCTTAATCAGGGCATAGGCCTGCTTTTCCATGATGCTGTACTTTAAGGGTGCATCTCTTAAGGCTCTACTGAAGAAAGCTATAGGCTGTTCATTACCTTCTGAATTTTTTTGCAGCAAAACTGTAGCTATGGTGTGTTGGGAAGCAAATGAAAAGATCAGAAAATCCTTTGAGAAGTCAGGGTTGATAAGTACAGGAGCCTGTGTGAGTGCAAGCTTTACCGACTCAAAAGATTTCTTGGCTTCAACAATCCACTTAATTCCTGCATCTTTCTTTAGCATTTCAGTCATTTTTCTAAGGTGCTCAGCAAGATTAGGAATGAACCTCCTAAGGAAATTGATCTTTCCTATGAAGGACTGTAATTCCTTGATGTTTCTTGGATGTGTAATTTGAAGTATTCCCTCAACTCTCTGGGGGTCTATCCTAAACCCTTTCTCAGATATAATGTGGCCCAGAAGTTTACCTTCTTGCAGCCCAAAAACAGTTTTCTTAGGATTTAGGGACAGGCCGTACCTTCTACATTTTTCAAAAACTTTCCTCAGATGTTTCAAGTGTTCTTCTTCAGTTCTAGAAAAGACAGTCAAGTCATCCAAATAGATTACTATGAAGTGTCCAATCTCATCTGAGAAAGCAATATCCATTGCTCTCTGGAAGGTAGCTCCAGCATTCATCAATCCAAAGGGCATTTTCACATACATGAAGGTGCCCCATGGAGTGGTAAAAGCTGTTTTGAGTTGATCTTCTAGGAGTACCAGAACTTGGTTGTATCCCGAAAAACCATCAAGCAGGGAAATTCTCTTAGAGCCTACTACCTTCTGTAGGATGTGTTCCATTCTTGGCAAAGGGTAGTTGTCTTTGAGGGAGGCTCTGTTGAGGTTTATGAAGTCTATGCATAATCTAATCTCCCCTATCTTTTTTCTCACAGCCACTAAGTTTGACACCCAATAAGAAAACCTTACAGGGACTATTATGCTTGCTTCATACATCTTTTTAATTTCCTTCTCTACTGCAGGAAATTGTTTTGGATTGATCCTACGGAGTTTTTGTCTGAAAGGTTTCTGATTTTCCTTCAAGGGTATTTTGTGTTGAATGATGCTGGTGTCATAGGCCTTTAAGTCTTCATAGCTCCATGAAAACACATCAATGAATTCCTTAAACAAGTCAATGTACTTTTTCTTCATGTTTGTAGGTATAGACTTAGCCAGTTTTATCATTTTGGGTTTTTCTTCAGTGCCTATGTTGCATTCTTCTATATCTGATTCTGCATGTTCTATGGTGGGTTTCTTTGCTACATCATCGAAATCAAAGAGGTCCTCTAAGGGTGCCAGGCCTCTGGGTATATTCTTGTCTTTGGCCTGCAGCACTTCGACCTCTTCATTTTCTGCGTTTTCGTTATTTTCGTTAAAATTTCCAATTTTCTCAGAAAAAGAATTTATTCCTATGTTACAGGGTGTTTCTTCCTCATATGAGGAATCTTCATCTAGGCAGAGGCTGTCAGATTTAGAGTCTGAATCAGAAAATTCAAACTCATTTCTGCCTATCAGGAAATCCTCAATCTGTTTGTCTCCTTCGAAAACCTGCCAGTATTTTTCATTGTCTGGCACTGCAGGTCTGAATTTGGTCTGGATGATGATTTGTTGGTCATTAGGGGCCTTGGGATAGGAACTAGCTAGGCAGGCTAATCCATTAGCAATAGTGTTTTGACCCCTAGGAATGAACACTAACTCATATTCAACGAATGTTTTCAGCAGATCCAGAGTGTCATTCCTATATGCCCTTAGTCTGGGATGTTTTGCTGTGTACTCGCCATTCACCTTTTTTATAACTAACTCTGAGTCTCCTCTCACAGCTATCCTACGGGCTCCTAATTTTTTCAACAGATTCAAGCCCAAGATCAGAGCCTCATATTCTGCAATGTTATTCGTGCATTTGAAATGCAGATTGACAGCGTGGCTCTCTGCGTGATCATTTTCAGTGTTACGCAGCCACACTCCTGCTCCAGCATTCTGCTTGGTACAAGACCCATCGAAGCTAATTTCCCACAGGGGTTTGTTGTTTAATTCGTCTTCATCCCCTCCCCTACGGCCGGATTCTCCATCATGTTGAATTGTGAGGCTTGTGCTAGGAGGGGGGTCATTTTTTGGTTCATATTGGGCATGGAGACCAGGGAGGTGGCTAGCTTGATGTTTTTGTTCTGTTTCTGTTTCATTCAGAGTTATATTTTCAGCAGTTTTCCCATAGTCTTCTTCTTCATATTCTTCAAGAGTAGCCATTATGTTGAAATCCATGGGTTGTATGTTTGTATTTCCATTATCTGATCTCGTCTCTTCTGAGGATTGGTCATTGTAGAGGATGAAAGAGTCTAGATCCGTATGCACAGAGTATAATGGTGAGTTTTCAGGCTTCTCGGGGCTACTAACTAAGAATTTCATATGAGACTCTCTATACAGTCTTCTAAGTTGGCCAAATATAGGGATAGTGGCATAAGAGCCATCCATCTACATTGTTCCCTATAGTTTGGCTCCCCAAGATCTTGACAATAGCATGCCATACTTTGGTGGCACATCTGCCACCACAACATCCATGACCATACACTTAGCAGGGATCTGGGTTAAACTCACACATAAGTCTTTGATGAGGCCTAGGCATTTTACTCTACTAGAGTCAAATGAGTATAAGTCTTTGTAAGGTCTAGTAATTTCTAGGCCTAGCCTTTCCATCACTACCTTAGGCATTAGATTGTGTGATGCACCAGAGTCATGCATGGCATTGTGGAGTATCTTGTAATGAATGTTAAGACTGATATAAAAAGGTGGAACTACCCCTTCCTGAAATTTCCCTTCAATTTTGGGACCAAAGAGTAGGGTTGGGTGATCATCATTCAGATTTACAGAGTCATTCATTTCTCCCAGATTTAGTGCTTTCAAAATTTGGCCTTTATATACATCCTGAGTGGCCAGCTCAGATAATGGTACAGAGATTTTAATTTTCGCAATATCACTTTCCAGATTGAAAGTGGATTGGCTCTTGGGAATGTTCAAATCTGTTTTATTTTCCACTGTCTTAGCAGCTGAATCAGTTTGTGATTTTTCACTATGTACAGGGTTGGGAAATGTTGTATCAGGAGTAATAACTGTGGTTCTGGTACTGCTAGTTGGCTGACCTTGTTTTTTAGTGTTTTGGTTGTCTTTTCCTTTGCCTTTTCCAGAACCTTCAGCTGCTGATTTGGAATTCTCAACAATTGCTTTAGAAATTTTGTCAGGATTTTTCTTGATTGTAATCTCAGGAGTCTTGGCTTTGGGAGTATCTTGGTTTTTCTTGTTCCTAAGCTCATATTGTTCCCTGAATTGCAACATGGCATTTTCAAATCCTAATCTATAATCCTCAGACTCAAACCACTCATCATCACAACCAGTGGTGGAGGGCTGGTCTTCTTCTGAATCATAATTTAGGATTGAGTCTTCTGTTTCAAACATGTTTATAGCATTCCCTTCAGAATCTTCTATGACTCCCTCATCCTCATCTAGAAAGTTTTCTTGAAACGGGGGAGTAATTTGTTGGTCTGACTCTCTTTGTCTGTTGGGAGCAGCATTGTTTCTTCTAATGTTTTGGTTCTGGTTTCTGTTTTGGTTGTTGTTTTGGACAACCATCCTCTTTATCATTTGTTGAATTTCTTCCACATTTTTTGAAAGTCTATCATATTTGGGATCAGATGTGGAAACTACGTTGTCCTCCCTATATGTTACCATTTTTTCAGCTTTTAATCTTGCCCTTTTTTCCATTAAGTTTGCTTCTATGGTTATGGCTCCTTTCTGCATGTCTTCCAGTGTGGTATACTCTTTATCTCTAAGCTCATAGGCCATGTCAGCATCAAATCCATCGGGATATTTTGCTAGGGCCATACCTTGTGGAGGTTTCATGTGTGGGGGGAGAGAATTATAAATGCTGTTGAATCTAGTGGTGTAATCGTGAACACTCTCTCCTACGTTCCTCTTGAGGGACATGTATTCTGCTAAGAGCTGGCGAGGGTTTGCTCTAACCTCCCACTTGTTTATGAAAGTCTGGTATAATGCAGGGAGATCTTGAATACTGCCAGGAGGTAGATTTTTAAACCATTTCTTCACCTCGCCCCCTAAGCTTTGGGAAAAGATTCTCATTTTGATTGTTTCATCATCAATTTCCATATAATCAAAAGAATCCTCCATCTTATCTACATGTTGCTGAGCTGTAATGGATTCTTTTGCGGTGAAGTGTGGGATTTTTGACTGATAATCATTGGGTAAGGGTAATAGAGGTTGAGGTAACAGCAGAGGTGCATACCACGCTGCCATGATAATGTTTTGATGGGGTATAAGGTGAGCTTGAGCAGCTGGTATTTGGATGACAGGGATTTTTGGACCAGTAGAGATCTGTTGAGCAGATCTAGGGTGAGAGAGCCCCAAGTTTTGGAGGAAGTGAAGATCAGGCAGTGTGGAAGGAGGGGTTTCACTGTCCCTAGGGTTTGGCTGGTCTGAAACACTGAATGACCTAGTTCTAGGTAATCTGTTTTGAAGGTCTAGGTCGAAGAAAGGGTCTAATAGAGCTGCAAGATCTTCTAGTGCAGAATTAGCTCTATGAATGGTGCTGGAAATAGTTGATCTCCTACTTACAGGTGTTCTCTTGAGGATTTTCTCAGGATTATCAACTATTTCAGGTGGGTTTGGATCAGGGCAAGCTCTTGTATGAATGGTTCTGTGAGCCAGAATGTTGTTCCTGAACTAGGCAGCTTAACCCTACTTGTTACTTTTATTATGGTTGATATTGTCTCAGGGCTGGTCTCCCAGCGGAGTCTTCATTATGTTTTGGGTCTGGTATCCCAGTGGAGTCTTATGTGAAACCAAGGTAATCAGTAGGCCTACTGATCACCAGTGGAGTCTTTAAACGTGGAGGAACATTGGATTCGCCGGGTGGAAGGTTTAAGGTATGTCTAAGGGGTGCACTGTCCACCACAGTGATGATGAAATATCCCCTTTTCAGGAATATCCCACAAAACACAGCAACTCTAACCAGAGATTGACTGGGAGGAAATTTACCAGATATGTCACCTCATGAAAGAGGATGAGATCCGGAGGCTACCTTGCCCTTTCCAGGCTCTGTCTAAGAGTAAGGGGTAAAAAAAACAAGAGGTAAGTGGAATGGGAAGGATAAGTGTTTTACTACCAACCTAACCAGAGATTCTAGGTTTCTGAGGTTTGGAAATGTATCGAGATGAAAGTACTCAGAAATTCCCCAGTACGGTCGCCATTATGTTGGGGTTCCCATGTTTTGGCAAGGTTGGCAATACCAAAAGATGAGACAACATAGAACCACTTTGGAAACTCAGGATCTAGCCCTCCTGGGTTCAGAGAGGGATCTCTCTATGATATGTCAAAGGTTTATGTCTTTAAGGCTCAAAGATTAAGATTTTAGGCTAGTTATAGGCTCGAGGTTATTTGTTTGATTGTTTGTGTTTGGTTGTTGGGAATCAGGAAGGAAGACTCCAATATAAGACAAGGATGGATAACAAGGGAATTTAGGCAAAGGTAGATAACTCAGGGAACATCAGAGCCATTGGGCAATGGAGTCAAGAAAGGGTTTACTTGTGTTCAATGTGCAAGCTTTCAGTTGGGCTAGTCATCTAAATCATCTGGATCTTAAATGATAGAAGATGGAATGGAACATTAAGGACTGAAAATGGGAGGAGGAGAACCATCTAATCCAGTCTATAGATCAGGTCAGAGGTCATTTAACTCCAAACCTGCTTGGACCAAATCAGAGGCAATACAAGGGATCTTAGAAAGGCTAGCTGGTTGTGCAAAGATCCTAGTGGACAGGGCTAACAATAATCCCCAGTGTTCCCAAACCTTCCAGCTAAATCCTACCAAGAACATCTAAACATGGACTTCATCAATTCATACATCAGAGAGCAGGTAATACCATCCACCACACTGGTTAAATCAATTGAAACCAACATTCAGATACACATATAAGAAGAAAACAATGAAGTAGGGAGAGCAGGAAACATAGGGCACCTAGCAAGGGTGAATCCTATGTTATACTTCTGTTGCCTACCAGCAGAGATGAAATGAAATGGAACATAACATAAGAGAAAGTCAATCACAAATACAAAGAAAGAGGAAACATCACCAGCTGCTTTAGATCAGGATCCAAAGAAACATGCTTGTCATATTAAAAACAACACCAATCAGGTACATCATAGCCCATAGCTTGAACATTCAGTCTGAATACATCTAGTCTCAGTCTATCTTACAATATACACAGAGAACTTATCTCAAGAGGAGAATACTTGCATTTCACTGATATCTCATCAACAACCATTACAATGTTTCCTTCTGTGCTTTATAGCAAAGGGTGAGCCTAAGATCGACTGAAGGAGTAGGTGAAAATTAAATGTATCTTTAAACACAACAATGAATGCAGGGACGAAACCCATTTTTCTTGACATGCTGTATATTTAATCTCTGTCACCTTCCTTGTGAGAGAATGATCTGCTCCAGATTTGATCTTGATATCTTTTGGCTGAAGTACTCCTGGATGATTTGAACAAAAATGAAATAAACTGCTAGGAAGGTCTGTCTCATAAATGTCTGACTGTTTTTGAGCTGTAGTCTGGTGGAAAACTCTTCAGGGACATGGTGCATAATAAAAGCTGTTTGGGCGCCATGTACTTGATGAATAAAAAACATTCTGCTGACGAAAAACCCTGATATTACCTTTTGCCTGCGCTCAGGATCCTTTGATTGATCCTCAGGGTCTGTGAACTGATGCTTTGCCTCTTAAACACCGATTAAGGCTCAAGATATTCATTATCGTGCCTTAATCCCTTGTCCTCGCTCTGAACCATTCCTTCTTTTCTGACCTTGCCATACTGCGCTTCTAAATGATGCCGGAAAGTTCCTCACAGGGCTCGAAGTTTGTTTCTTTAACGCGGGCCCTGTCTCCAACTTCCTTAGTCATTTCTAATAAATTCTGCTCCTAAAGAAGATCTTCTTCTGATTCAGCTGTCCTGGTAGCGCAGAAGTGTATCATGGCGGCCATTTCTTCTAAATATCATTGCAAAAAACACGAAGACTATGAAGAAATCTATAGACGAGGGCGGAGGGTGATGTAGATGGGCGAAATGGATGTGCAATCGGTGATATGGTGGAAGAAAATGCAGAAGAATGGTGAAAAACTGCTCTGGTAAGGTTGGCAGACATTGCAGAATGAAAAATGCATGAAAACATTAAAAAAGGTGAGAAAGGGACATTATATACGACGAAATGGTTGACGGGTATGGAACATGCACGTGGGGTGACATGGCATACGGAAAACCGAGTGGACTGATGACGTGGAGGTCGCGGGGCAACGGAATAGTCAACGATGAACAGACAGATCTGGACCGTCAATCGGGCGAAGATCAACAACGGAGGACGACGGAAAGCGGGCCTGTGGGTACGGTGGATGGGTGTTAAATGGTGTGCAGCTTTGGGAGATGACAACCGTTGGATGAGGGCTCCAAGATCTAACGGTGATCGTGAATTCCGCTGCCTGACTTTCGTCCGGGAGATAATGCCCGAAATGGCGGTTTTCAAAATAGTGTGCTTGGACACGCGTCATTTCCTGATTGGGATCGCTGGCTCTCCGGGGAAAACCATCTACTGCAGATGGGTGGTGCGGAATTTACCATAGCTGTTTTGAAATGCGAAGGCGGGATGGGGACCACCATTTCGGGCGCATTCCACACCGTTGGATCTGGGCTTCGACGGACAGTGGAGATTTACTGAAAATCAAACCGGCGGCAAACCTTTAGAACCCAAAAAATGCGATTTATCAAAGTTTTTTTCATGATTTTTTGGGCGGAAAAAGGGTTGGAGGGGATAAGCGCCTGGAGGGTTTAGCTTTGGGTTCCGGCGCCAGGTTTTATGGAAGAAAAGGGGCGGGGGCTGATGGCGAAAGGGGCTAGGACCCAAACTCATAAATTTCACCATTTTAACTCATTTTGAATGCAATTTCAGGCCCAAGGGAGGTAATGATAGAAGAATGAAGGGTAGAAAGGGCTAAACCAGGGGCAGGAATATGATTTAGAAGGGATTTTGGGCATGAATAAGGGAAATTTTGAGTGAGGATGGGAACTTTGACCAAAGGGAGAGGTGACAAGAATGTTGGCATTTGCAGGGGTATAAAGGGAAATAATGGGATTTTTTGAGAAATGAATCAGCAGAGGAACCATATGCTAGGCACAGCACACAGAGACTCCAAGGAGGATGAATTTTTAGGGGAAAGGCAATCCTTGGAGGCTCCAGAGCAAACTAGCCCCCAGCTTGCTTGTCAAGAATTTCATAGGGGGCTAACAAGATGTATTTTTGATACTAGTCCTGTTTAACATGCATTTTTTATACCTGTCCTACGTGAGATGTATTTTTGATACCCGTCCTGTTTAAAAACCATTTAAGAATTCAAACATTTTATTTTTTTGGAAATTATAAGTACATATGCCACTAGGCATTGTCCAACAAAAAAATAGTTGCTTCCTTGTCCGCCATGAGATTTAAAAAAAAAGTGTCTATGTGTTAGGTCCCTATATTACTAGTATAGTCCCTTATTGTTGTTAGTGTAACCCCCTTCTTGTTATTTTTGTACCCCTGTAACCCCCATATTGTTACTATTGTGCCCTTACATCATTATTGTTAGGTCGGCTAGGATTACATTGTGGCCCCATGGACTCCTGTATATAGAAAGGAGGTTTTGGTCATTTGTAACATCAGAGAATTGTTCATTTATGTAATGTATTGGAGGTTTCCCCCTCGAAGTGGCTTATTTCTAAGGCGTTGATCTATCTTTTCTTCTATTTTTGGAGCTAGTTTCATAACATTTGGTATCAGAGCTTTGGATTCTAAGGTTTCGCTGCTCCAAACCGGTCATCGTGGAATTTTTGCTATAACTTTTTCTCTACGAAGGTTCATAAGCTTAAATTTTTATAGTGCGAATAAGAACTCCTGAGGAACATTGTGTATAATTTTCAGATCTTGGTTCGCAATATTTTAGAAGATATGATCTGTGGAAGTTAGGCCTTTTTTCAGGCTCCCAAATTTCACCTAAACAGGTCATCGTAGAATGTTTGCAATAAATTTTTTTCTACAAAAGTTCAGAAACCGAAATTTTTACAGAGCGAAGCCGAAATCCTCAGGAACTTCCTGTAAAAATTTTAGATCTTGGTTCACAAAATTTTCGGAGATATGAATTGTGGAATTTAGACTTTGTTTAGGCTCCCAAATTTCATCTAAAAGAGGTGACCTTAGGAAAATCGTTATAAATATCTCTCTGAGCATCAGATTGGAATTCTGTAAAAATTGGCCGCAAGTACATGGAATGTAGTTTCCTTTCTATTTATTTGAGAGCCAAAGGAGGAAATAGTGAGACGTGACATGCCGTACAAATGTGCTCTATTGAACTAGTCCATAATTAGGTCATTGTGGGAGATTCAACATAACTATTCCTTGAAGTATCCAAATCAGGTTAGACTTGTGGCATTCGAAAGAAAATTCAGAGGGATACTACAGAACGGAATTTCATATATTGAATATCCTCAATTACAAAGATAATTTAGTTTCAATATTGAGCTCCTCAAAAGCAAGAAAAATGTGTGTATTTTTTTTCAAATTGCATAAGTCTTGTTTGAAAAATAAGTTTTAAGTGATTCCAAGGGCCTATTGAGCATAGTATTGGGTTCTAAAATCCCCCCTAAAAAGAATCCAAAGCCCATTAACCCCTAAAAATACTCTACTATGAATCATGAAGATGAAGAATTGCAACATGATCTATCAAAATTACAAGAGCAAGTGCACCAAATTTCACTCTCGCAAAGAGAAACAAAAAATGAAATGGAAGTTTTGAAGAAAGGCGTGGTAGCAAAGATGGATGGTTTGACTCGAAAGGCATGGAAGCTAATATGGATGGCATGGAAGCTTCCATGGAAGCTAAGATGGATGACATGGAAGAAAAAATGAAAGAAAACATGGAAAATATGAAGAATGATCTAAAATCAGACATGGAAGGTTTGACAAAGTTGATACAAGAAATGTTTCCTAATGCCGAAAAGATAGTAGAGGAAAATCATGATGAGAAAAAAATAAATGTTAATCGTGATTTCATAAAATCTAATGTTGGATTGAAGAACCACCATATTCCAAAGATGGATATGAGGAAGTTTGATGGCAAGGATCCTGTAACATGGATACTACAGATGGAGCAATATTTTGATCTCAATAATGTGAAAAACACACAAAAGGTATGCATTGCAACTTTACATTTAGAACAAAATACATTTGTATGGTATCGATGGCTTTGTTCCGTAAACAGAATTGTCACTTGGTCAATTTTTATGGAGGAAATGATAGCATTATGAGGATACAAAGAGAAACACCTTCTTTAGCCAATTGATAAATATCAAACAAAATGGTTCAATGGTGGAGCATATTGAGGACTTCCAAAATTGAATATAAGGGTAACGGAAATTCTAGAGGAACACAAGTTTGATGTCTTCATAGGGAGTTTAAAGGATAACATCCAACATGAGGTTCGCCTTTGGGAACTTGATTCATTGGAGAAGGCATTCAGGTTGGCAAGAAAAATTGAAAGTAAATTTATGGCGACAAGGAAGCCTACCACTAACATCTATAAATATGGAAGTGTTGCAACTCCTAGACTTCTACAACCTACAAGGTTGACATCACAACAATTGGAAGAAAAAATAGAAATTTTTTTTTGCTACAGTTGTGATAGTAAATACACTAAAGGTCATAAGTGTGCTAAGAAGAAATTATTTTACATAGATTGTGAAGAGGAGGAAGAAAATGAACAAGAAAATTCAAAAGAGGACGATATAAACAAGGAATCAACCCTAGAGACAGATGAAATGAGTATGACCATATCCTTTAATGCATTAGTAAAAATTACCACTCCTCAAACTCTGAAGATAGAAGGACATATCAAGAAGAAAAAGGTAATATTTTTGAGTGATTCAGGTAGTACACATAATTTTATTCATTGTAAGGTAGCCAAGGAATTTAATTTCTTCTCATACCTAGCACCAGAGTGTCAAGTTAAAATTCCACAATATCAAGCTAACCATGTGGGAATATGTATTGAATAGTCCAATGCTTTCCATTCCAATGGGAAGTGTTGATGTTGTACTAGGAGTATAATGGTTACAATATTTTGGGACGATAGCTTTTAATTTTCAAGAAAGTTTCTTGAATTTTTTTCGAAAGGAAAGGAAGTTGAATTACGGGGTATCACAGGGAAGCCGAGAAACATAATAAGCTATGATGTCATGAAAAAACTTCGAAAGAAAGAAAAATGAGGTGTAATTGCATAATTATGCCCACTAGAATTTCCAACATTAAAATCATCTATTGCAACGGTTACAAAAGTCTTGGACAATCATTCCAAGGTGTTTGAAATTCCCAAAGGACTCCCACCTATTCGTGATCATGATCATGCTATTCATTTGATTCTGGGAAGTGTTCCTCCAAACATCGGGCCTTATAGATATCCTTATGTCCAAAAGAACGAAATTGAACATATGATTGCAGAAATGTTAGAGTCCGGAATAATTCAACCTAGTCAGAGTTCTTTCTCTACTCCAGTGGTATTGGTGCACAAGAAGGATGGATCATGGTGCATGTGTTTGGATTATAGGGAGATTAATAAGCTCACTACTAAAGATAAATTTCCCATTCATGTGATTGATGAATTATTGGAGGAATTACATTGAGCAATTTATTTTACTAAGTTGGATCTTCATTCAGGATATCATCAAATTAGAATGAAGATTGAAGATATTCCAAAAATAGCATTTCGAACTCATGAGGGCATTATGAATTTTTGGTCATGCCTTTTGGCCTTACCAATGCACCTTCTACATTTCAAGGGTTGATGAATTCAATTTTCAAACCCTTCCTTAAAACATTTGTGCTGGTATTTTTTGATGATATACTAATCTATAGCAGGTCTTGGAAGGATCATGTTGAACATATTGACAGGGTGCTCACACTATTGTAGGAGAAACAATTATATGAAAAAATATCCAAATGTTTCTTTAGAGTACAAGAGGTGGAATATCTGGGTCATATTGTATCTCATGAGGGTGTTAAATTAGACCCTAACAAAATTAAAGCCATTAAGGAATGGAAAGTCCCCACAACCATAAAGCAGTTGTGCAAATTTCTCAGGTTAACAGGGTATTATCGTAAATTTGTTAAGAATTATGGGAGAATAGAAGAAATTTTAACAACATTATTGAAGAAAGATGCATTTTCATGGACTCCTGAAGCAACAAAGGCCTTTGAACATCTTAAAGAGGCAATGTGCCTAGCACCGATCTTAGCTACGCTAGACTTCACAAAAACCTTTATTGTGGAATGCGATACCTCAGGAAATGGAATTGGTGCTGGTTTAATGCAAGAAGGAAGACCCATTGCTTTTGAAAGTTGTCCAATAAAAGGAAAGTATTTACAGAAAGCCATTTATGAGAAGGAAATTTTAGAAATACTACATGAACTAAAGAAATGGCGACCTTACCTAATGGTAAGACACTTCAAGGTAAAAACTAATCATGATAGTCTTAAATTTTTTTTGGAACAAAGAATATATTGTAAAGAGCAACAAAAATGGGTCGCAAAGGTGTTGGGTTATGACTTTGAAATAATCTACCAAAAAGGGAAGCTAAATGTTGTTGGAGATGCACTCTTAAGAAATAATGAAGAGGTGGAAGCATTACTTTGTGCCATTTCTATTATCCGCTTTCCTTGGATAACGAAGCAAGGGATGAATGAAGAAGGACGAAGAAGTGTGGATGCTCATTGAAAATTTGCGAGCGAGATCTAGTGTTATTGCCTAAATCTCTCGGTGAAGGAAGGCGGAGTTCAGGGTAACATCAAACCACGCTCGGTCTAGTAGCTAGCCCTACCAGAACAGGAGAGGGCTCTCTCTGGGTCAATCTCAGCGAAAAGTAATCAATGGGGCTTGAGACGACTGAAATAAAAACTACTTTTAGGCTAGGTATATAAATAAAAGAGTTTTATTTTGATTTTGGGGTTTTTTTTTGGAAACAAAGGGAAAGGCAGTTTTGGATCCGGGGATAAGGCCTAGTTTTTGCAGAGTTCTGATTGGGGCAAGGAAGGAAATTGTTTTAATGATTTGGATTGAATGAATGGATAAATTAGACTGGTGAGGAGCTGAAGAGGGTAGGAGGCTTTCAATAATCCTCTTCAAACAGATGAAAAAATGGAAAATTAAACAAAGGCGAAGGCGAGCAAAAGCAATGACTAATGAATTCCCACCTTTATCCTCATTTGTTTAATTTAAGAAGAAAGGAGAAGGAGAAGATGATACACATAAACATCGGTGAACTTACAAGCACATAGAGAAAAACACCATCCAAGCCACAGAGCCACATGGATCCCAAAGTCTTTCTCGAGCCACAGTCTTATTCCTTTGCCAAAGTGCAGGAATGAAATGTACAATGAAGTGCAGCGATCCCAAGTGTCCAACCTTTGAAAATGGTGAAGAACTACATGACATGGACGAGCTAACTCATCCCCATACCTCTGGGGTGGAAGAGCTCACCATTCTAGGAGCTGTTTCAACCATATCTAAACTAGGAACTAGAAAATAGGCAATGAAACAACTTGCCTCTATATGATAGGAAACTGATTCATTCACTCACATTTCACTTTTTGGTGAATGAATCTACTAAGATGAGTAAAAATGTGCAAAAATTACATCATGGTCATGAAATTACATCACGTTACATCAATATTTACATAAAAAAGTAAAAATGGCCAAAACTAGGCGAAATTTTGAGCTGTTGAGTGAAAAATAGGCCAAATTTCCCTATGCGTCGCGCCTGAAATCTCTATGCGTAGCACAAGTTTGATGTTGATTTTTAGGGTCTTCCCGAAGTCCAAATTGAGCCCAAGATAGCTCGTTGGAAATCCCTTCCCTTCTACTTTCCAACCCAAGTATAATTTCTGAATTTGGTTGCCATTTGCTCCTCCAAAAAGCAAATCTCCCAACACTGCTTCCTGTGTGTGCAAAAAGTGGCAGAAAGGCCATTTTTAGGGTGGTTTTGACCCTTTAGGCAACCCAAAACTTGTCAAAATCCTTAGTTAATCCATAGGCATGCACAAATTTTGATTAAAAATCCATAAATGCAAAGTTTTTCTCTAGAAGAGCTGCCAATTATAAGCGCGCGCCAAGTGGCGCTACGCGTCGGGCAGGAAAATCTATGTTTAGGCCCAAAAATTCAAAATTGACAAAATTTTTCCCAAATTTCTTGAAATTTGGGCCGAATTTCCACCATCAAGCACTATGCTGGGCCAAAGAAGCTTCGGCCAAAATTTGGAGTCTATCATGCCTTTTGCGACGCTTTAGTGCCCTCCTTAGCCTTACTTTCAAGATCTTGATCCTCGCTTTGCAAACATGATTTCGTGCCCAATAATGGTTCTTCATGTGCCTGAGCATGTTCTTCACCTTTTTCTCCTTCTCTAATAGCTTCTTGAGATGAATATTGACCCTCTCAATCCAAGTCTCTCTATCAGCCTCAATCTCCCGCTCAATGGGTGTCATCTCGATTTGGCTTCCTTGGGCAGCTTGCCGGTTTTCACGGATGTTTTGCAATTCCACGATTTTCTGTTGATCCTCCAACTATTTGATCCGCTGCTCCAAGTAGTTTATGATCCATTGGGCTCTCTGCAGCTTGAAGGTCAAGGTATCGATCTCAGCCTTCTACTCCTGAATGGTCTCTCTCAACTTTGAGCTTGGAGAGCTCAAATCCTCATCAATCAATATGAAATCAGTATCTTGGCCTCCTAAAGGGCCCTCATCTTGCATAGGCCTCTTACCTCTATCCTATACCTGTACCTGTGCTACTGATGACGGCAACGAGACCCCTTCCACCCCAGGTGGAGATAGTACTCGTCGGGCTGCTACAAATAATCCTCTCGTGCCTCTCCGATAAGTGACATATGTCGGCACACTGATAGGCTCTGTCTCGTGACCTTCAGGCTGATGTGAAGGTTCACCTGCATCATGGAAAACATCTAGAGGAACCTGAGGAGCTGTGAAGAAGTCATGGGAAATTAAATCTTCCCATGAAATACCTTGCAATCCAAGTTGATGTACAAGCACGATCTTGATGAGTTCATAGTGATAAATACTGTTGTACTGTTGTTCGGGATTTTTCTTCTGCACAAGAGTGGTCATTCTCTCGATGTTCTGGCACATGAAATAAGGTATGTTCATCATCCTCACTCTAGTGAAATGCATCAATAACCTGATGTGGTAGGCATAGAGGCGTGAGAACCAGCCCTCACAACTGAAGTATCTGATAATAAGTTTCATGAGAGGCGCATAGGATTCCTTTAGGAACCGGAATGGGAACACCCTGCTGAGCTATCTCACATAGCTAGGCCTGATGTATGATTCATAATGCACTCTTTCCACCTACTGTCTTTTTTTCCACTGTTCACCCACATTCAGTATCCCAGTTGCTTGAGAAATGGTTTCTGGTGTCAAAGTGAAATTTACACCAGCAAGAGTTACCTAACCATCATGCGAATGCAATATGAACAAACGAGCCAACTCTTGATGATGTTGAATCCTAGCAATCATCTCACAATACTGATAGCATGACTGCTCCCGAAAACATGTCATTGCAAGTGGGCAAGCCTGCAATTGAGTCAATGAGGTGGGCTCTTCTCTGACATGTTTGCCACCTTTACAAGGCCTTCTCGGTGCATGTAGCTCAGTGGTAGAATCACTATATCTGTCATATGATGTATCAATGTCTGTCTCCATGGTGTTTCAAGGTCTATGTTTGGCTTGTATGAGATGAAAATGAGAATTTGGTGTTTTGTTTTAGTTGCCAAATGTGTGTCAAAGGGGAGGGACTGTAGGAGATATAGGGAAATGGGGACAGTGGGGTTTAATCAAATGATAATTTTCCCTTTGAAAATTTGACAAACTTAGGGACAAGGGACAACCACTTGACTGTTTGGGGATTCTTTGGGTTTGGGAGTTTTTATAAGTGAGGTGAGAAAGGGAGAATGACAGGAAATGAAAGGATTTAGGGATAGGGATAATGGGAATGAGTGACTTGGAATATAAGGGAATAGGGGAGGACTGTAATGATAATATTGACAGTGAGAGGGAGGAATAACCAAGAGGGGAATGAAGTATTTTTCACCAAAACAAAATTTAAAACTTCAACTTCAAAAACCCTAAGGGTAATTTTTTAACAAGGTGATAGGGTTTATGGTTTTGATATTCAAATTTTCATATTCACTTTTTCAAACAACACCAAACACTGATTAATGGAAATGACAAGATGACTTGAACTTACTTGGAGGAAAGGAGATCGATTCGTTTTGAAATTTGAGAGAGAAGGCAACAAATTTTGTGTTGCGGCCCGATGCATACATGACATTGCTTCCCCGAAATTGGAAACCACCTCCCAAATGTGTCTATGATGTAGACTGCCTTGTTCAGCTTTCCAAACACTTGTTTCGCTCTTCCACAATTTGACTTGGCTCTTTGATGACTTTGCTTGAAAATGGATTGTTGAATATGAAAATATCTTATATATACAAAGGATTTTGATTTTTGATTTAGAAAACCCACTTTGTAAAGTCTGAATTTTGTCACTTTTTGAATAAACTCTGTTTTTGTTTTATTTTTTATTTTTTGAGCTGAATGATGAATTTCTTTTACTGTCTTGTAGGGATGAGTAGCCAGGATTTTGGCGAGCGACGGTGAGCACGAAGAACTTTACAGCGATTTTTTTGAAAATTACATTGCATTTATTACAAAAGATGGAATAGACGATTTTACTTCAAAACAGTTTTGAAGAAAAATCATTATCAAGCATTATGACGATGGGGGAAATTTTTACCTTCGAAACCTTATTTGAAGCTTCCTCATATGCTATCGACATTATTAGTCATTTTGAAACTGGATGTGAAACCACTGAACCTAATGAGACCTAAAAACCCTAAAATGACTCTTTGGAAAACATGACTGTAAATGACTTTAAAATTGATTTTGATGAACAAACACAGACCAGCAGGTTCATGACATGAGGGATATGAGTGAAAAGACCCTACCATCAGATGATCCATGCTCCTAATGGAATGTAGCTGATTGAACTGAATGAGACACCTAAAATAAAATGCAACAAGAGAAATTTTGATCTCTGACGGAGGGA